>JAJFPB010000008.1:3000000-3515471 GCA_020881915.1 Paramyrothecium sp. XJ0827 | reverse complement strand
GCGCTAAACGGGTTATGGTGCCTCTTTATTTATTATATTTTAATTGATTACTTCACTTCATTTCCTGCCTTTTAATAATGGACTTCTATATCTTAAAACCCTATAACTTTAATTGTGGCCTTGCTTGCCTGGCTTGTTTCCTGCTATTACTCTTCATTCTAAATTACTCTTTTTAAATCTTCTCTAAAACCCTTTTATAACTTTATTTTTGCCTCACTGGCCTGACTCTTTTCTAATTATTATCTTTAATTATTTATATGCTCTTTTTAATGCTAACTACTATTAACTTATAACTCTTTACTTTTATTTATTTTATTAAATATACTATTAAATTCTATAACCCTTATATTATCTCTTTTTATATCTTTTAATCTTTCCCTCGCGCTCTTACCTTATTACTAATTACTTTTCCTAACTATTACCCTAAACTCCTCCCCTAACCCTCACCATAAACCCCTCCCCTAACCCTCACTATAAACTCCTCCCCTAACCCTCACCATAAACCCCTCCCCTAACCCTCACTATAAACTCCTCCCCTAACCCTCACCATAAACCCCTCCCCTAACCCTCACCATAAACCCCTCCCCTAACCCTTTCCCTTGCTATCTTACCTTATTACTAATTACTCCCCTAATCTTAACTGTGGCCTCGCCGGCCTGGCTCTTTTCCCGCTGTCGCCCTTAATTATTTATAACTCTTTTTAACTCTCCCCTAAAACCCTTCTATAACTAACCTAACTATGGCCTCGCCGGCCTGGCTCTTTTCTTGCTGTCGCCCTTAATTATTAACCCTAACCCATTTAAACCCTCCTCCTCCCTTCTCCTCTGACCTCCGACCTCCGATCTCTACCCCTTAACCTTAACCCTATTCGCCCGGTCCGGTTCCGCCCTCTACTACTAATCCCCTAAATCCTCCCGCCTCCACATGGCCGCACATCACTTATTGTGGGTCTAACTGCCTGCTGCTTGCTTCTTTTCTAACTGCCCGCCTTATATTACATTGCAATCCCTGCTGTTTCCTTCCCTTTTGTACTTCTGCCTTTGTATATTCTGTAATCCGACTTTTCTTCTCTATTCTTCCTATATAAACCTTAACCCCTCTATCTACCCCTCCTCCTTCTTTTACCCTTTCTTGCTGCTCTTTACCTCTCCGCTATTCGTCTTGGCTATTTATTCTAATCCTTGTCTCTACCTACCTGGCTAAACCCTTGCTTTCCTGCCTGCCTGCTTATATTGTCCGTTGCTTCTCTACTGACTTCTTTTGTTTTAATTCTTGCCTGCTAACTCTATTGACGGCCCTTCTTTTATCTTACCTAATGCCTACTGTCTCTGTCACCGCCATCTTGGCTACTGCTTGCCTTCTTGCTTGCTGCTGCTATAACTCTCGCCGTCTACGCCATGCCTGCCTCCTCCTACCTAACTGTTGTATTCACCTACGCCGCCATTTATCTATCTCTATATCTTCACTACAACACTGGCTTCTCTGTTACCGCTGCCTTTGCTAATAACCCGTTGTCTTTACCTAATCTACTATCCGCCCTCCTCCCTTCATTATCTGCTTACCCTAACCCTTCTCATTGACTTGTTCCCATCTTAAACTAATTGGTCTGGGCCTACGTTTCGATTTTATCGTCAAATCCCGCCTAATCTATTAACACTCCTTGGTCTCTACATACTATACCATACTATCCACACTTACTCTATGGCCTGCAAACATGGGCAACCTTTCTCACCCTAACCATATAAATGCAACCTCACCCTAACCATATTAATTAAACCTCACCCTAACCATATTAATTAAACCTCACCCTAACCATATTAATTAAACCTAACCCTAACTGTCTCTACTCCGCCGTATAAATAATAATACCTATAACCCTCTAAAATTATATATCTCTTCTAACCTCTATTATATAATAATCTACAAATTTATATAAACCCCACACATATATTATTTGTCTCATGCCCGCCCCATCTTACCTTCTTACCTATCCATATAAACTTGTCCACCTCTTCTTCCCCAATTATACCCATCTCCTTTATTATTTCCATCGTCTCGTCGTGGTAAAACCCTAACCCCGCGCCCCAAACCTTTTCTAATACACCTCTATACTGGCACTGCTTCCTTATATCTGGGCAAATGCCCCTCGTCCTCCTTTGCCGCCACCCATTGCTGGTAAATCCCCTGTGGCATCCCGCAATTAAAACACCCGCTGAAACTCGTAAACCGCCTGGCCTTAAATACTATCTTCTTCACCTCTTCGGCCCACACCTGCGCTGCAATCCAATCTAATACTCCTCTCTACGGGCATACCTCTCCCCGTTTATTTACGCCTGACCGGCGCGGCTCTTTTCCTGCCCGGATGGTTTGTTACTCTTCTCTCTCTTTCCTTCTCTCCCTCTCTCCACCCTTTTTACGCCTAACTGATGCCGCTCTTTTTCTGCCCGGATGGCTTGTTAATCTACTCTCTCATTCTCTCTTTCTTCTTCTGCCTTACTGGCATTGCCTCTTTCTTGGACGGCACTTTATTCCTTCGCTGTTTTCCTTGCTCTTTTTTTTTTTTTTTTTTTTTTAAATGTCTTTATTCCAACCCTACTACTACCCTAAACTACAAATATACCCTAACTCTCTCTACCTATAACTACTACACCAACCCCTAATAATTGTATTCTCGCCCTAACCCTAATATCTATTCTCTTTATACTAAATGCTCTATTCACTCCTCCTCTTCCATTATCCACTTACATAACTCTGCAAATCCCCGGCACATCTCATTTGTCTCCATCCCACCCCATAACTTAATCCTCCTTCCTGCCCATGTATAAAACCCCCTCGACTCTCTCTCTTGCCCACTTAACCCCTTGACCTTATCCTGGAAAATACAAACGGCTGCCCTGTAAAACCGCGCCAATACTCCTTCATACTGACATTTCCCTCCCTGTATCTTCTCGTATCTCCCCGTCATCATCCATTACCTTCCATCCATTACAAACCTTGTATGGCAACCCACACCCAAAACAACCGCTGTACGGTTCAAACCCTCGCTTTCGAAACATCTCCTCTTCTATCCTTGCCATAACCCCGCTCACCTCTCTGTACCCTGCCGTACCCTTTAACGGGCACTCTTCCATTCTGTGCTCATCTGCCTCATCCCCATCCGGCAAATCGCACAACACTCTGCCCAACTTTCCAAATAACCCTCCAACTCGCTCGCCATCGCCGTTTCCTCCATCATTTGCTTCCTGCTTTGCCACTCTTGGAATGCAATATCTCGTCTCTGCCGGTCGAACGCTATTTGTGCCTCTGCGTATTCGACTTCGTCTTGGTCTTGGCCTTGGTCTTGGCTTTGGTTGTCCAACTTTTCTTCTATTCGTCCGCAAACATCGCATTGCTCTTCACCTTCTTCACACCCCTCTCGATCCGTTCGACCATCCATCGACATATCCAATATCTTTCGCCGGCATTCCTCCCTCTCCACGTAATCCACACTTCTCTCTCTCTTTCTTCCTTACACCACCCGCTCTGCTCGGCCTTTGCCTTTTGCCGCCTCTCGGCCTCTTGCTTATCTTGTTTCAACCCCGGCAAATAACAACCGCATCGCTGACTTGCCCGTCTCGTCCCGCTCGCCCGCTCTCCTGTACGTAATCTCGAATTCGCCTCGGCATCCATCCATGCACTACCAACCTTATGTCGGGTATATCGATTCCCATCCCTAATGCGTTCGTTGCCACTATAATTCTCTCTCCCATCATCCACATCTGTAACCGTTCCTTCTTGCCCTCCTTTGTGTCGACCTTGTTGTAATATGTGCCACAACCAAACATCTCCCTAACCCTCTTCACCCGTTCCACTGACCCGCCATAAATGATCACCTTGCCGTCGTGTCCTCCACGGATCCATGCTTCTACAACCTCTTTGATCCTCTTATCTTCTGCCATCTGTGCCTCCTCTTCCTCTTGCCTCCAATGTGCCTTCCCTTTGCCCCTTGCTTTATTACTCCTATGCTCCACCTTGATGACGCTGTACCGTATGTTGCGTCGTGTTGTTTTGCTTCGAAACACTACCTCCCGCCCGGGCTGGATCGCCGCCACCTTGTAAAACTCGACCATCTCGTCCGGGCCCATCGTGGCTGTTAAAAATACCCGCTGCACACCCCACTCCCGAACCACCTTTCCGACTTCGCTTAACTTTGGCCGGAACGTTGCGCTGCCATCCATTAATGTGTGGCACTCTTCTAAAATCACTCGGTCCAAAACACCCTGGTTTTGCAATCGGTTGACGTAATCTCGGAACCCGCCCGTCACCGCTGACTCGGGCGTCACGAAAACTATGCTTGCTGTCGGCGTTCCCTGCTGGCTGTTCCATATATGGGACGTAATTTGGAACTCCGTGCAACGTTTATGTAAATCTTCCTGCAATGCAACCAATGGCACTACAACGATCGTTGTCCCCTCTGGTGAACAATATGCCGGCAACATGAACGACAAACTCTTGCCTCCACCCGTGCTTGTGATCTGGATAATCGGCGTTTCCCCGCGATGATGGCCCGGATCACCTTCGACTGTTGACCACGAAACTCTGTCCCTCGTCCCATCATCTGCTGTAACTGTCCGGAAATATCGACTTGCCGTAACCGATGTAATCGTCGGAATCGCCCTTCCTCCCGCTCGCTTTCGAACTGATCTCGCTTGCGCTTCCGCCCGCCCTGCGCACTCGCCCCTGTACCGAACCCGAAAATCGATGTAACTCGTGGCTGATGTTCCGGAATTCCTCCCGCATCCGCGCTGTGCCTCCTAACCCTTGTTGTAACTCTCGCGCATAAATTATACCCGCGATATGCGATTGGTGGCCGGCCTGTAAATCCGCCGCGTCATTGTCGATCCCGTCCTCGTCTTCGTATTCCACCCCGTCTTCTCCCACCCTCTTTGCAAACTTGCCTCCTAAATACCGGTTGGATATCGCGATGGCGATGTGCCGCCATACGCTGATATTCAACCGACAACCCATTAATCGCTGGCTGATCTGCTGTAAAATTCGCCGCGCCCGATCCGGTGTCCATTTTCTTTCCCCACCCAATTCTTCCATTCAACGGGTATGGTCATATCGATGCCTTCGTCTTCCGACTGGCTTGACCGACTTGACCGACCTACCTGACTTGACCGACTTGCCCGACTTGACCTTGCTTGTGCCAAACTCTCCTTGTTGCCAATTCCGTCCGTACTACCCTTTTCTTCTCCAAACTCCCTTTCTCCTTCCTCCTCGCTGCTATATCCCTCGTCTTCGTCGCTGTTGTGGTGCCGCTTGCGGTATGCGATCTCTTCGCTCCATAAAAATGGGCTTACTTGGTCTGCACCCTTGACCATACCCTGCACCTGCTGCCAAAACGGCAACACCAACCACAAATACCAAACCAATAATTCCCCAACCTCTCTGGGTATAAAACGGTGAATGATTTTCGCCTGGCCCGTTTGCTGGAAATTTTTATGGTATGCTGTAACGAAACATACGTCGCCGTTGTGGATAAAAATGTTGCGTGTGCCGCCGTTGCTGGTGTTCTTATACCGTATTCCTAAAATTTCCCATAATCGCGCGGGCATTGACAATAAATGCTTCAAAAACCACATCAACTCCCGGAACCGCTCCAATATTTTGCTGTACTCCTGCAATGCCTTCTTTTTGTACGGATGCTTTTGCTTTTCATCGGTCGAAATCCATTCTTTTGCAGTTCCTTGCGCTGAACCAACCGTGTGAATACCCAACCCTTGCCTTGCTCCAACCATGTGTTGCGGCTGTCCTCTAAAAACGAATAACCCACCTTGTCCTCGCTATTGTCGTCCTCCACACGATCCCACGGGATATGCGGTAACTTGCTGAACCCTTCTTCGCTGCCGTCAACCATGGCCAACTTGCATAATAACTCCCTCGCCTCGACGACGACGGCGTGTATCATTTCCGTTAATTGACCCATTGTGAACTTGGTTCGCTTGTATTGGACTTGCTCTCCTTCCAATCGATGCTGCCGCCCGCCGTTGTATTGAACCGAATGTGCATGCCGTATGTCCGTGTCTCCAATATCCAATCCATCGGGCCGGGTTGTTCTGATCGTCCGTCGCCGACACGGGTCATAAACTTACGAACCATTTTCCGTACGCGGGTGAACATGCCCGGCGTACGCTCGCGTGCTAATCTCTCCTCCATATTGTGCACCCTCCTGGTTAACTGCACCTCTTCCTCGCGTTGCCGATATGCCCAACCGATGGCAAACATGCGGGCCACCTTGATCACGGCTGACAAAACGGGTGTATAATCCGACGGGTCGTACCAACCACCATCTTCGCGAATGCCTAATACGGCCAACGCGCTAACAATGGCATTTCTGATGTTCATTATCGCCCACCTGATGATCCAAAAACAACATAACCATCTCCAAACACTGCCGATCAATTGCTCCATCCGATGGCGGATTGTTTGTTGGTTTACTCTTGCCCTGGAACGCTTCGTCGCGGGTTCGTGCATGCTGTATGAATGCATCCCACGCTGCCTGCTGTGCGCTCGTGAACTGATACGGCGGTCGTTCGTCCTCGTCTTCCTGTTGCTGCGTTCGGTACCATATGCTTGTGATCTTGCGCCATACCTCCTTATATCGTATCCATGAATCATCTTCCATCCGCCCTTCAAACGGTTGTGCGGGTTTCTTCCCAACTTCTCGCCGGTTGATTTCGAATAACGCGGCTGTCCCAACTTTGCTCGGGCGGCATAAACCCCTCGACCATTCCATGGTACGGTCTAAACTCTCGCACACCTGCCGCAACACACCCTCTTCGTCCCCGATGGGTCCGGTCATGGCCCGCAATGCATTGCGGTCTAAACCCTTCAAATGGACTGACCAACCCACCCTGCCCAACCATGCGTTGGCCTCGAATTTCTGGTTCACTTCTTCGATCCGATCTTCTTTCTCGGCTTCCTTGAACCGCTGCTCTTGCGTACTGTGGAACTCCTCAATCTTTCGCATGATGTCTCGTTCCTCGGCTTCTGGCTCTGGTTTAACACCTGGCTCTCGAACTTCGAACCATGCACTGCCGGCTCGGGACGGGAAAAACCGTTGGCAATAAACGCCGGTCGTCCATGGCACAAGCCGCTCCGCTTGATGGGTTCTTCTTCGGGAACTATCGCCTTGTCTCCGTTCATTTTTCCACTGGTGCTTATCCGTGGCGTGATCCCGCATATGCTTCTCTCGTCGGACAATATATGGGCACTGATTACATCTTATACCATCTGGCTGTGGCCTGGCGATGATTGGCACCGGCTCGATGGCTTCCACCGGCAACGGGTATTGTCTTAACTGCGTCTGGTCATAAATAATTCCCGGGATTAACTTTACCGCTTGGATGATCTTCGCCCTTTCCTTGCTATCAATATCTCGATGATGTCTCCGTAAATGCGTCTGAACCTCATCGGCAATACATGCATGCTCACATTGGTTACAAAGCATGAATGGATATTCGGGTAACTTTGTGAATGGACCGAATGCCTCCATTTTTACTTAACCCTTAATCGGTGGCAATGAATGGTTGAAGTTGGATTACTTAAATGGAAATGGGTTATCTCTACCTTTATTATGGCTGGCTCTATCCCTTAACATGGCCTCCTGGTCGTCGGGACCCACTCTCAACCTCACTTCATTTACTTGGGCCGAATTTCGGATGGCCACCAGAAATGCAATTCTGCTTCATTTTAAATAAAAACATACGTGCTTAGTCTCCAAGATCGTGGCTCTCTATTGATATATATATTATGTATTTTACTGCTGTCTAACCCAAAAACCATAGACGCCACTTTGCAAAAACCATGGACGCCAGTTTCATTAGCGCGAAAATAAAATGTATGTAATTTCAAAAACCTTTGAGTCCATGGCACAAGTCATAAGTGATAGGCATAACTCTTCTACCTTATCTAACTACTGCATAAGTATTCCCTTATCTCTTGCTTTATCTTATATATACTACCTCTACCGTAACTTAACTGGGCTTATAATATCCTCTATAGCTAACCCCCTCTAGCCTACTTCTTTACCTTTATTAACTAACTTAACTGCCTTGCTCTCTAATATTTCTAACCCTACTTACCTACAATAATTACATGGGATAACTCCGGCAATACTAGTATATATCTCTTCTATAACTCTATCTATAAATATTGAAATTACTTCCTGCTAGTACTCTGGGCTTTTAATAAACCACATTACTTATATCCAGTTAATGCTATTAATCTCGCCTATTCCTACTGGCTTATATAATGGCCGCCTGTTGTATATAATAATTAACCTCACTGCTTTACTCTCCTATCTTGCGCCTTATCCTATTTGCTAGATAAAGTTAATAAGCCTATACAGCAGCTCTATGTATACAACCGCCACTATGCCCCCAATGTCTATTCCTATCCCTAGCCCTATTATTGCTACAATCCATTGATAAGAGCAGCTCTCTACCTATGCTACCTGTACCTTATTTTATTATGACCTTTCTATCTTACTGTAATATATATTGCAGCCTAATACTTCTACAAGCGCCTTGCACTAGCCGATTGACCTATAATATACTACTCCCCTCTGCCCTATAGTTATTATTTTACTAACCTACTTAACTAGCTTAATAACTTAAGCTTCTACTGCACCTAGCTCTGCCTTAATTTTATTAACTTTATACTAGTAATTGAGCTTTATTATTTGATCTCAAATAATATCTGCTGACCCCACCAGCAGCTCCTTCTGGAACCAGCCCTCGAATTAGATCAGTAGTATGGCCATTAATAAAACCACTGGCTACTTGAATTAATATAGACCCTTAAGTTCTCCTAACCTCCGTTGGTATAATATATTAGTAATTGTAGTATAAGCCTCGTTAATAAAGATTATACCTAGCTATCCCCTAGCCCGGAGCCCCTCCATATATACTAAAAAGCTCCTAACCGGAACTGTATCTGCGCTTATAACCACTATTCTTACTATCCTTAGAAGTCTCTCCCTCAAAGAGATATTTAATGTAGAAAACTTAATAATATCTACATCTAGTTACTTCGCCCGGTCTAGTAAGTTAAGCTTTAATGCTACGAATGGAACTACAATAACACTTGTCCCTCAGTTTAGTATAATAGCTAGTACTATAAAGAGCAGACTCTTGCTAGCCCCCGTTGGCAAAATATATATAAGCCCCTAGTCCCCCTCTAGCGCCAAGATCGCCTACATATACTCCCTCTACTTATCTAAGCGCTATATCAACCCTAGGCCCATTAATTTCCGAAGTCCATTAACTATCTGCCTCTCCACCTTAGCCGGCATTATTATCTTTCTTATATACCTCGCTTTCTTCCTTGGCCTAACTTAAATATTACTATTGTTCGGCTACCCGCGCTTCTATCCGGCGCGGAATAAATCACCTTCTATTAGAAACTAATGCTATAGCCTACTAATTGCTTGGAATATTGCAATTATATCTAGTTGCAATTACCTAGGTAAGTTAATATAAATGGCATACCTGAGTTGCGCCATTTTTATCCTATATGTGGCCTATAGATCCCAGACTATATTCTAGCTTCTACTTATATCTATTAGCTCGCCTATTAATGGATTAAACTTAACTTCTTTACTATTATTATCTTTGCTGGCTAAACCCTTAATCTGCTTTATTACTAAGCCGCGGATTTTCTGACCTATTATTATTGCAACTGTATAATACCTACCTACACTAAGCTATATCTTTATTTCCTCCTGCAGCTACTAGGCTATAATCTTACTTAGCTTAGTTGTATCTTAGTAGCCGGAATTCCCACTTCTCCACATAAACTCCAAGTTATTTTTATATAGCAGCAGCAGCTTGCAACTACATTAAAGCAGTAGCTCCATATCCTGGAGCTATAAAATATATACTACTACTATATATTCTATATACTCTAGCAAAAACCGTGCCACTTTATGGCCGCTATTGCGAATTACCTTTATCTTATTGCAGTCTATTATAATTATAATCTAGCCCTTATATATAATAATATTATATATTAACTGTACTATATTATAGTACTGTATTATTATAACCTCTGGCCCATAACCCGGCTAGCTGCCCTATATATAAACTAGAGATATAATATACTCTGTGGATTTGCGAAATTATTAGAGCTACTTCTATATACTAGTATACTATTACTTGCCTTTAATTACATTAAAAAGCAAAGCTCAATTGGCTTAAATAGCCTTGCCCAGTTTGGCCTTTAATTATATATTCTTCTTGTTAGTAGTAAATAACTAGCCCACCCCCATCTATATAATCTCATTAATAATTTACTTTAAGTTAATAGTTAATCTAACCTAAGCTTATAATCTACTAAATAGATTATCTATTAATTATTTGGCCTTCTGAATAAGTTTATATGCTACTTACTAGAAGTCCTCTATAAATAGCTACTCCCCGTTGTAGTATAGTAACCTCTTATTTTCTAACTACCGCACTAATAGGGCACTACCTGTTCTATTGTAATAACCCTTGCTATATACTATCTAGTTAATGATCTTACTAATGATACTATACTTGCTAATATATATATACTCCTCGTAGTACCTCCGGAACTTTTCTACCTTATCTAAGCTGATCTATTCTAGCTCAAGTGGTATATCTTTAAAACTATACTCCAAATAGAAGAGTTAGTATAACTATAACAAAGCCGCTAATATATTTATATAGAGAAATACCTCCGTGAACCCTAATAGATATTAGTAAATACCTAATGCAATGTAAAAGTATAGTAACGCATTATTATATATATTGCCTCCTACCTTTACATTAATAGAAGCCACTATAAACCGAAATATACTTATATTAAGATTTTATAAGACTAAATTTGTAACCCCTGTATCTTTACCTCCAGATATACTCTCTAATTTACCATAGTTATTATTACTATTGCTACTAGATAGGTTATCTTGGTGTTATATTTTTGGAGTAGCTGCAGCTATACTTATAGATAGTATATAATAATTAATCTCCTCTATTTAGTTCTACTATTTATCTATAAAGAATATAGCAAGCTTCTCCTCTGCCCTTTATTATCCTAGTTAGAATACTTACTAGTAGAATACTAAGTAGTAATAACCTATTATCTTATATTTCTTCTATAACCTCTCTTGCGCTATATTCCTAAATAGTCTACTATTTAGCTTACTAACCTTAATACTATATAGATACTATAGAGTCTCCTTTGGGATACTATCTAATTACTAGCTACAGCAATTAACTTCTTAATTAAAGCTTTTAAATAAGACCTTTAGACCCCAAGCTTCTTCCTCTTTAGTACCTTTACTAATTTCTTCTTACCTTTTCTTAATATTAGCTTGTAGTAATAGAGTAGCGTTATAAACTTCGATAAGATTCTAGATGCTAATATACCTAACCCACTTTATCTCTTTAACCTAAGTTAAGTTATAGTTATAGCCCTTATATATATTACCATGCTCTAGCCTCTATATATACTCTCTCTCTAGCTCTACTATACCTTTAGTAATAATTATATTAAGTTAGCTAGGCATTAGTGCTATAGACTCTTCTCTATCTATTATTTTAATAATCTAATATCTTAGATATAAGTACATCTATAATTATAGCTTTACTTAGCTATACCGCGGTATATAGCTACTATATATATGCCGCCAGTGCTATTCTAAATTACTCTAGTATATAGTTAATATGTAGTAATCCCCGTAGCTTATACTATCTAGTATCTTAAGTCCTAAAATAGGTAAGCTACTATCCGCTAGCAGTTTAACTATAGCTGGGTTTTAGAACTATTGTACCTTATAGTAATCCTTAATATCTTATAGTATCTAGCCCTTGAGTTGGTGTTGATTATAGAAATATATTTTAATATTGCAACTGGGTTGTAGCGTAGCTTAATATAGAATATAAAGCATAACCTTATGCTTGTGGTTGACTGAAATATAGCTTTCTATAATATTGAGCCCTAATGTGAAAAGTATGGTATAGATATACTAAGAAGAGTTAGATAAAGATAATAATTAAGCCCTTTTAATATTAGGTAATGCATTAGATACTACATTACAAAAGAAATGCGTTTAATCTGACCCTAAGATACTAGCTAGTAGTTTATTATTTATAAACCTTAATCTAAATCTTAATCTTTAAATCCCTGCTACTCTTAATCCGAATATAAGTTGCCTTGTAGAAGTTAACTTATAAATCTGAAATAAGTATTAGATAAATAGATATGCCTTATAACCGCATCCTTTATAGTTATATATATAATATTAGTGCTCTATTAGATTATAGCTTTGGGAATATTTTTAACTGCTTATATAATGCTAAGAATCTCTACTAATAATATTATATAAATATTTTTAGGTAAATATATAGATTACTTTACTTAAAAATATCTAACTAATAGTCTTGCGTAAAGCTGTCTTACGTAAAAGCTTGGACCACCTGGTACTCTTTATATGGGCAGTTATACATGAATTAACTATAAATAATACCTAGGGTTCTAATTACTCTTAGCTATAAATATTTTTACTAAATTAACCTAAGATAATATTAAATTTATAGAAGAAATAATTAAGATAATTAGGTAAGTAAGTTATTAGAAAGTATAATATCTACTTAATATTATAGTCTTATTAGCTAAAATTAAATATAATATAAAGTATAAGCCTTCTAATATATAAGAGGGTAATATTATATATCTTTAGTTTTATAAAGGTTATTACTTACTTAGAAAACCTAAGTATAAGTAGTCTTTAATAAAAGCTAAATTATATATAGTTCTTTAGAAGATATATCTATAAGTATTTAAGCTAGACTTTCTATATATATAGAAGATTTATTTAGTAGTTTTAGTAATATAGCTATAAAAACTAGTATAAGGATCTAATTCTTTTAATAAATAGTAGCTACTACCTAGATTAGTAGAAGTAAATAAATAAAATAAAAGTAATTAATAGAAAATTAAATATATTATATAATATTATAAAACTAAGTATAGCTAGAAATTAAATATAAAATACCTAGTTTACTAAAAAGGATTTATAGCTAAGAATAATAATTAGATTACTAAAATAAAGATAAATAAAACTATATCTAATTTTATTTAGGTATATAGAGAAAATATTAGTCTAAACTAATAGATATTTTTTAGAATAAAGGCTTAATTTAAATATACTACTAGCTATATATAGCTAAAGAATATATAGATCTAGTACTTATTTCTAATAAATAAGTAATATAAAGAAAAATAATATATATTTTATATATTAAATTTATCTTTTTTATAGTAAATATAGCTAAAATTTATTAAATTTAATATTTCTTTATAATTTATTATTTTATAACTAATAACTAAAATAAAAAATTAAACCTTCCTTTTATATTATTATTAAAACTTTTATATAATTACTATAATTAAATCTAGTAATCTATAAATATATTTATTATCCTATAAATAAATCTACTTCTATATATAAATCTAATAATATATATATAAATCTAGTAGTATATAAGTACTTACCCTACCTTATAGACTTAGTATTACTAGTATAAGATCTATACTTACTATAATAGAACTAGCCCTAAGTAGAAGCTAAAATCTATTTTATATAATAGAGAATAAATCTAATTATAGTAATTCCTAGGATAATAATAATATAGCTATAGATAATTCTATAAACCTAAAGTCCCCTAAAGTAAATATAGAGTTATTTCTATTTAAGTTCCTTAATTCCCTTTATAAGATCTTCCTAAGTACTAATAAAAATAAATCTAATATATTAGTAAATAAGGATATTATAAAAATTATAAATAAATATATATTATAGCCTAGAAATAAGCTACTAATATTAGATCTAGTACTATAGGGAATAAAGAAAATAGACCCTCTAATAGATTATATTAATTAATATAACTTTTAATTAAATACTACTAATAATAAGAAGAGTAAAGATAATAATAAAAAGTATAATTATAAAGGTTCTAATCCTCCTAGGTACTAAGGATAAAAGACCTATTATTACTACTATTACTGAGGTTACATGACTTATTATATAATTAGCTTAACTGCCCACGCCGGCTTGTATATACTTATAATACATATTATTATATAATAAGAACTTAGTTTAGAATAGATATTATTAATTAGAATAAGTTAGATTTGCCTAACTATCTCCTATAATAGCAAGAGCTTTAGGGATATATTCTATCTTATATCTTTTTAAATCTCTTATCTAACTTATTAAATATCTTTCTCTTAGCCTTATTAGGCTTCCTTCCCTTATATTAATTAGCTATATCTTAGATATAGCCTAGTTCCTACTACTTAGCTAGATTAGTAGTACTTTTCTTTAGCTACTAGACCTTATTAATAATTAAGCTATCTTTAATATCTCCCTTGGCTATGACTTTAGTCTTCTAACTTTATTAGTATATGGAAATAGTCTTGTGATCTTTAAGGGTCCTTACCTATGTGCTTTAAAGCAGATTCCGGCTTCTTGAGAGATGTCTTGAGGATCGGTTATTGTAGTAGGTCTCTTCTACTATTGTTAATATTAGTAATAAACAGAGATTTCGACTGCAATAAGAGCACAAGTAGATTTTTATACTAGCATTCTTCGATTCGATTTGACTTTATTAAGGCTAGGTAATATATATTACTGCAGAACTTATATTAACTTTGGCTTTGCTACTAGTATTGCTATAACTACAGCTATAAGACCTTAGTAGTAAAGTAATATCTTAATAGCTCTATTAAGTTCCTATATATATATATATATAGTAGAATAGATGGCTTAAGCCTTATAAGTGCCTATAGTATATTATATTTATTATAGATATCTTTATTATTGACTTTATTATTACTATATCTAAGGTTCTAGGTATTAGATCTCCCTATTAAATTATTTTTATTATATCTAGGTCCCTATTTAAGATTCTTAAATTTAGTCATCTTAATAAATTTCTTAATAAAGGTTCTAAGGCTATATCTAGTAGTAATAATAATAGCTATAAGAATAAATTATTCCCCTCTAATAATTATATCTACTTAGTAATTAAATAATATAAACCCTCTACTAAATACTTAGAAATAGAGAAAGCTACTATATAAGTAGAAAATAATAATTTCTTTAAAGCTAATAGTAAAAAGATACTTACTACTTTTTATAATAATATTAATTAATTTAACTATACTAAATAATTACCCTACCTAAGCTAGCTAGCCCTTATTAATCTTAACTTTAAACTAAAGAGACTTAATAAGAATATTAATAAAGTCTAATTTAATAAAAAGGTACTAATTACTAAATAAGCCTACTATATAGAATTAGTAATTTATAAACCTAGTATTAAATAGGATATTCTTTATATCTAAGCTACTAAATTTAAAGTTACTAAAGTACTTATAAATAATTATAAGGAGGATATAATTAATAGTATTAAGCTAAGTAATATATTCTTCTACTATAGAGATATTATAAAGAAAGAGCTTCTTATATAAAAGTAACTTAATTAAATAGCTATACTTAAGGTATAAGCCTAATAGGATATTAAGAAAGATAAGAAACCTATTAAAACTAATAATAAGGAAGGCTTATTTAGAATTACCTTAGTAGTTCTCTATAGTAGTCTTAGTTATAGAAGAAAGTAAGTAAAAAGAATATAACTAATAGTAAAATTAGTATAGTATTAAGTAGAAGTATTTAAGTAAATACTTAGTAATAATATAATTAATAAGTTATTAAAAAATAAGAAGAAATAATAAAATTAAATATATATATAAATAAATAGAAAAGAAGATCCTAAGAAAGAATAGACTATTAATAATACTTTTATTACTTTAGCCCTTAAATTTATTAAAAATAGCTACTTAATTATAGAATTTAGCTACTAAAATACTACTAAGGGGTAATTTTATTATAAGATTTAAATATATATTCTTAATATTAAAAATAGTATAGAAGAAAATAGAACTATCTTTAAAATTAAACTTATTTAAAACCTTAAAAATATATATAAGAATATAGTAGTAACTTAGTAAAAAAATAGATATATTACTAACTAAAATATATCTATTTACTAGATAAGTAAACTCCTATTAGCTATTAATTTAATTATAGCCTATATAATAGATCTATATAAAGTACTAAATATAATTATAGCTAGTTATCTTAGTTATATTAAGTAGCTAGATCTAGTATATATTCTAGAGTATAGTAAAGGTATTATTAATTAATAAATTAGATCCTTTACTATAGAAACCGGAGTTAGTACTATTATTATAGTAGAAAAAGCTCTAAGTAACTTAGAATATATAATTATAGAATTAGTAACCCTATATAAGGCCCTTAGTAAGACTAATATTAGAATTACTAAAATAAGAAAATAGATTATAAATTAATTTCTTAAAGCTAAAGCTAATATAAATAAGGTAATAGAAATAATAAAGTAGGTAAATATAATAGCTACTAGGGCCCTATAAGGTATTTCTAATAAGAAAGTTAGTAAAATTATCTTTAAAATAATTAAATCTAAGGTAATTACTACTAAGACTAGACTTAAGGCTTAATTTATAATAGTAAGTAGAATTACTAATAATATCTTCTTCCATGTGGAAGTGTCGCTCAATATGGCAGGTTCACCCCGCCAATTTGGGCTGCCTAACCACATTTTATTCCCTACACCTCTTACTAAGTCTTCTATTCACCGCCTTCCTAACACAATTGTTTATCTCACCGCTTACTCAATTCAAAGCCCTTAGTGACCTTAAACTTGTCCTTCTATTGACCGCCTACCTGATTCATAACACTATGACACTCGCAGTCCCAAAACTTGTCCCCAATCTGACCGCCTGCCTAGCTTATCTAACTACGTCATTGCGCTGCCCCAAAAGTTGTCCCCATTCTGACCGCCTACCAAATCTGTTCAATTGCACGAACCACACGTCCTAGAACTTGTCCCAGCTTGACCGCCTGCTGAATTGGTAACCTCTGTAAGCTCTGACCGCCTACCCGATTCATAATCTCACTGGTTCAGTAGGCAAGAAGTTGTCCCTCTTCTGACCGCCTGCCT
Organism: Paramyrothecium sp. XJ0827; assembly: GCA_020881915.1. NCBI lineage: Eukaryota > Fungi > Ascomycota > Sordariomycetes > Hypocreales > Stachybotryaceae > Paramyrothecium > Paramyrothecium sp. XJ0827. The sequence goes on along the minus strand of JAJFPB010000008.1, from coordinate 3,498,357 downwards.
AATACGTGGTGTTCCAGAAGTTGGTCCTGTCTACCAGCCTGCCTTCCTACGGGCAGAGGCAATTATATCCTATATCTCTGCTAGCTTAAGTAAAGAATTAATTTAAGTGGATAGGATTATTCCTCCTGTCAGATTATTAAAATTGCTATTGATTAAATGTGATAATAATGAGGTTGTAAATTCAACTTAACAAGTCAAGTTAATTCGGTGCTTCCTGGTCTCCTGTAAGTTGCAGGCCAGGTCCATAAGTCATCATTTATTCAGCCTCCCCGACACAAATTATCTCAGACCAGGGTTGCCTGAGAGCGCCTACTTCCCTGTTGTGGTGTCAGGGAGAGAGGTAGTGTGAGTGGGTAAGGCAAGCCATCGCATGCTTCATCGCCCCCGACAGCTCCCTGGACCCTGCTCCCAGACTAACCTTTCCATCCAACGTATTAATACTCCTCCTAATACCCATCTATCGTTCTGGTCTACTCTCCCTCGAATCGCCCTCCAACATCTTCATGCCCGTTACACTTGGTTTACTTGTAAGCCGTCATCATGGCTCGAACCCGCAACATTCCTAGAAGAGCGAGGCAGAGACGAAACATACCTCGGCTCGGAGCATCCACACAGGACATCTCGGCGCCTGCACAAGGCAGCTGCAATCATACTCAAATTCCCTCGAGTAACACAGTTATAGCATATGAACAAGACTTCGCCGTGGCATCTGAGCCTTCGAATAGCAGCACTCTGGACTTTGAGGACGGAAAGCAACATGGGGTCTCTTTCCGAAATTCCTCAAACCCTGTTCGTTCCTGCGCTACAATGACTCGAAAGAACTCGCTTATCTCGAACGATAAAGTTAATAGCGATGAAGCTCCGGAATCTGATAGTGATTCTGATTCGGATTCAGATCACGACCCGGACTCCTCTTCAATTTCTGACTTAGACTCTGGGTATGCCAGCGCCGAGGAGGACCCAAAAGAGGCAGCAGAGTTTTATAATGGATTGATCGATCAATTCGAAGAAGAAGGGCCGACGATGGCCAATCATGACGAGAACACAAGACGAATGACGGTTCCTGAAGAAGCAAGGTGGAATAGGTCTGTTTTATCTTTCAGCTAAGATGTCAATTCGACCTAACCACTTCCCTAACAGCTTCTGTAAAACAACTCGACGAGATCCTATTGAGGCCCTCAGGGCATGCAAAGCATCTATATTCAAAGCATACCTATACTGGAGAGTGAAAAACTCTCGAATTAAAAAAGAATCATCCATTATGACCTATTGGAATGTTCTTAGTATGGTTTATGCTGTCAAAACAGCTCGATGGATGGAAGGGGGCGTCCTCTATGATATAGGTAATGTTAGTCCTCATCCCTTGGTGTGTTTGGTATTTGGACGGATTCTAAATAGCTTTCTCAAGTGGATCCATGCTAAACTTACACCTTTGTTCGACCTGGACACATCAAAGAAGGACAAGTCTGGATTATTTATCGAAGATCTAGACTTGATTCTTCATCATCACTATGTTCAAGACGATTTCGTGTTCGCTCACGAAAGACTTCGTGTACAGCTTGCCCTAATCCTAATAGTGGCTGGCGCGACTGCAACTAGACCCGATGCACTTATTGGAAAAGTGCTTTATAGGGACATCGAATTTCAGCTTTTCCGACCGAGTCCTGGAGAAAAGCGTCCACGCCTTGGACTTTTATTCAACCTTGTGAATGTGAAGAAGTCAGCGGGTACATCTAAAATCCTCAAATTCGGCTTTCACGAGGAAGACACTCTCCTGCATGATCCGATACTCCATATGCTGTCTCTAGCATTTGCCGACGGCGCATTTCTAAACGACTTCACAAGTCCAGAACAGATTTATGAACTTAAGGTTCCGGCTCACATGGACCGAGTGAGACTACCGTGGAAAAAGGAATGGGAGTCGCGACCCATTTTTCGCAATTTAGAAGGGCTAAAAATATCACTTGAGAAAGCTCTCACATACAGCAAGACCCGAAATGATTTAATTCGACTTGGGCTAGCCCTTGGGTATGAGAAAAGACTAGAGTTTTACGATATTCGTCGTGGATCTGGCAAGATGCTGAACGGTACGACGAGAGAATTTGCAGGCGGACATCGCTAATTGTTTGTAGAGGCACTGACCCCTGAGGAAAGGAACCAAGCTATGAATCATAGACTTGGCGATTCATCTACTTATGTGCGGTATTACATGACAGATTTCGTCGGTACAGACACTCAGGCTATTGTATTCGGAAGCAACCTGCAGACAGATCTTGTCAATTTGATGGGCCGACTCATACGTCATGGGAATGCTCCAAAACAACTGACCGAAGAACAGGAGAGGGAGATTTACAAAGACCCAATCCTAGTCAGATTTCTCAGGTTAAGGTCCAAGGAACTCGAAAAGTTCAAAAAGAAGGGTTACAAGTCTTATACAGATGCTAAAAAAGCTGGTGTTGGCAAGCGGTATGAAAAGTACCGAAAGAGAGTGGACAGCCTCAGAAAAACATTAAAAGCAAAACGTCTAACACGTGCCATCGCAGACTTCCACCAAAAGATACACGGAGAGGAAATCGCCCAGCAATTAAAGGGGATAACTCCATCCAGAGAAACCTTAGCACCCCCAACAATCAAATATGAGCTCGAAGAAAGAGCCCAAGTAGCTCACCTGTTCTCCGATGCAGCACATATCAGCAACAGAGAGGAACTTTTCAAACTACGGATGAAACTTGTCCACGCTCTATCACAGCTATGTCAGAGGCGAGAGAGTCCGCGTCGACTTAAAGCACCCAAGTCTACAAAAGCTGTCATAACTGCCTCAACGCGAGCGATACAACATAAGGCCAACACTATCCCTCATACAAGATTGGAAGAGAAGACAGAAGTCGATGTCGGCGCACAAGCAGCACCGTCTCAATCGAAATCTTCAGTTGTTTCGCGAACGTGTCCTTTCTGCAAATGGCGAGACATGGAAGTTGGAAATGAACAGCGCCAGAAGCAGTGGCGTATTGATAGCCTGGCAAGACATATTCGTTCTCGGCATCTTGCGACGATTGAGATGCCGTTTCGCTGTCCATATGATAGGTGTGAGGCAATTATTGGAACAGACGAGCACTTTGCGAACCATGCAGCTCGGGAGCATGGAGACCATTATCCAGCCTCGATGGTAACAAACTAGTGTATGAGACTTAGGATAACTAATCATAACCACGCTTAATGAGAGCCTTCAAGCGACTGGGGATGGCGTTCCATCTCAGACTTCACTAATAAATTAGTAACCGAATGTTGAGTCGCTCAGTAATCTGCCCGGCCATTCGGTCAACAGTCGATCTCTCTTTCATCTTTACAAGATATGGTTGGGTATATGTCCAGTGCGAGTTACAGGAACATGGAGCCCATTAGCGTCTACAGATCTTACTCATGCCTGCAGTGACTACAGGGCTAGAATTGCCAATCAGCACGTCCAACTTTAATCTCTGCATGAAATGATAAGGCAATGGCTTCAGGATGGGAATGTTGCAAAATGGTCGCCGTGACTCTACGTTGGCTCTCCGCCCTAGCCTCATTGGTTTCACAATTAGTATCCTTTATTATAGTACAGTATCGCCTTCAGAACAATGAAACTATATTTCAAATGTCCTTAGATGTGTGAAGAATTTCCGGGTCACCATCTCTATTTTCCGATTCCTCCTCCCTTTTCTTTTCTTTAAAGTCAGATGCAGTTTTCCTGACCGGTAATGGATATGCCTTATCCTTTGTTTGGTTAGCTCAGGTAGAATAGACGTCGAATTCACTTACTAGGTCTCCAGTAGGCGGCGGAAAAGAGCAGTCATCAATCGACTTATACTCATAATATTTCCGTCGTCGACGAATCAAGATATAAATGTCGTTATCATAGCGTTTGCTGATATCATGACATCTTTTGATCAAGCGCTTTACAGCTCTTGAAGAGCTGTCACTTTTGCGATCGCGTTTTTGAGGTACGGCAGCCATAGTCATGCAAAGAGTATGCATGAAAGTTCAAAGCTGTAGAGTGATGATGGTTCTCTGCATTGCTGTGATGGAACCGTCCCCAGGTGTGCCAATTTATTTCAGCTCAACATTGATGCCTTACTTGCGCGGCAGCGCTTTTTGTTCCCAGTTTTGGACCTAGACTGGGTCTAATGCGTCGTGACATCAACTGGAGCTAGGTGGTCAGACATAGAGGGGTCCCGAATCTGGGACTCCCCACTGCGTTTCTGGGACCCCCCGCTGCGCATTTGGGACCCAAAATTTGGATATAAAACGGAGTAATACAAAGGCATCATTACTTGATCAGAGATGCGTACCTCGTTTAGTTTTCTTAGGTTAATCAGCAAAAGCTTCATCGCCCTCAGAATGGCGCCAACACGAGAGAAGAGTGTGGTACGACGACGGGAGAGGGATCAATGCCGCAAGGTACTTTCAGAACATATTCGTATGCTATTTCATTTGTAACCGAAGGCAACGACTAACTTCAATAGGTCAAAAACTGGGCATTGAAATACAGCCGTCTGAAGTCCGCCTCATTACTCGAGAAAAAGACCCCTATGCATGGCAGGTTATGCCTGGCCAAGAAAACTTCTATGCTAAGGTCTTTGCCAAAAATCTAAGTGATCATTCAACAGGGACCTTCCGTCTACTTTACCAAGAAGTCGGAAAGACATTCGCGGCTGTGCCTTGCTGCAAAAAACCACCAGCCGTATATGCTGTTACATCCGTTAGTATAGTTGCAGGGTAGGGAATCAATCCACGACTTCCACGGTATTGATCAATATGTTGACTTCAATCCACGTCCACGTCAATCCACGAGACCTGTTGTTATGTAATCCATCCATCCACTGATGGGGGCTCGTGGATTGAGATGTGGATTGACGTGGACGCTAGTCAGGGGTGGAATGTCTTGATATATTTCGTTAATATTTACTACGTATTTCAACCCAAACACTAACACATCTAATCAGGCAATACCTCCGGCGCGTTTCGACACGTCGTGACGCGCTATAATGCCCGAACGCGAAGGTTCCTCCATTTACTCGATTCGTACGGTTGGTGAACCTTGAATTTCGAGATGGCGGACTTACCTCTTGACCCTAAACTACCGACCAACAACGAGCGGCATGCCGAGGTCCCTCAGCCTGCTCTGGATCCGGACCCCGAAGTCCTCCAACCTTCTACTTGGGCACCGACAAGTGATGAGGAGCGGAGGATCTTCCGCGTCTGGAAGGAATTCACGCTGGCCGAGCGCAACAAAGATACTCTGTCATGGGTATGGAATTACGGGGTTGAGATTCAATCCAAAACATCCCGACGATGGATCTGTATGCCATGTGTGCGCCAGAATACCCCCACACCGCAGTCATACGAATCCAAAGGTACCCAAAACGCTGAACTCCACCTCTGGAAAGCTCACGGCTACTGGGATCCATCAGGACGACGATCAACACCGTCACAGAAGAAAGGAGGCAAGAGGGTGCTTGCTTCTATTTCGGACTTCATGGGCCTCAAACGTTCCGATCCAAAGGATCAAGCACTGGCCAATAGCTTGATCAAACGCTTCGATCGAGGAGAGTTTCAGAAGCTCATTGTCAACTGGATAGTCGAAAGCCAGCAATCGTTTAAGCAGGCTGAACACCCTCGATTGCAACAGATTTTCGAATACCTCAATCCAGCGATCAAGGTTACGAGCGCGCACATTACGGCGAAGACCGTGCACAGACTGGCGGTTCAACAATTCGACCAGTATCATAGCACGGTGCAAGAGGTCTTGAACAGGTCGCCGGGTCAGATCCACATTGCCTTTGACGGCGCAAGGACCAGGAATCGTCACGCGCTATATGGCGTGACGGCCGTCTTCAGGGACAACGAGAATCAGCTCCAAAAGTCGTGCTCGGTATTCCAGAGCTAGTAGAACGGCATACCGGAGAGAACATTGCGGCCGAGATCCTTGAGATCATCAGGTCGTTTGGCATCGAGGACAAGGTCGGTTACTTCACTCTCGATAATGCAGCAAACAATGAAACTGCCATGGCAGAGATAGCAGAAGAGCTGAAATTCGATCCGGTGCGACGACGTGTTCGATGCATAGGACACATCCTTAATCTTGTTGTTAAATCCCTTCTCTTTGGAAAGGATGTTGATGCGTTTGAGACATCTCTCGTCAAGGGGGAGCCTTTGGCGAGAGCAACCCATGACGAGTGGATGCGGAAAGGCCCTGTCGGAAAAGCACATAACTTTGTCGTTTGGGTCCATCGCTCCGATTTGCTGACTCAGTTACTTCGTCAACTGCAGCAAGACTCATTTGCAGCGTCTGATGATCCTCAAGTTGGAAAGCAACAGCCAGTTGACGTTGTCCTTGATAACGATACTAGATGGTTATCCCAGTACTATATGATAAAACGAATGCTTCGCCTGCAGCCCTTCTACGAAGAATTCATCGCCAAAGCCAAGAGACTACTCCGAGATGCTCGAAAAGGTGAGACAGGACGGAAGTTTCCCCTGCCTCGAGGAGTCCAGCTTCCTCAACGAGAACGATTGGGCGGTGCTGAGGACGTTTGATGAGATCCTCTCCGACTTTCACGTGGTTGTACAAGTGCTTCAGGGAGACGGACAGTCGCGATATCGATCGTCTGGAGTTAGGGAAACCTTTGGCTCTATGACCGATGTCCTGGAGGCCTTCGAATTCCTACTTGGGAAGCTTGAGGACGCAAAATCGCATGTCGAGAGGCATCCCGAGCCGGAGCAATTTGTTTTCAATATCAACCTTGGCTGGAAGAAGCTCGATAAATACTACAATACTTTGAGGGATTCACCAGTATACTACGCCGCGGCTGCCTTACACCCTAGCCTACGATGGGACTACTTCGACGAGGTTTGGGGTCAACAGCACCCGGGCTGGATCGATGAAGCGAAGGATATCGTGCAACATCTTTGGGAGACAGAATACAGAGACCTACAAATCACTGTCACGTCTCCCGAAGGCCCGGTTGTAAAGAGGCGAAAGACGACGTTGTCATCCTTTGATCGGTATCGTAACAGATACCGTCAAAGTCAGCCCTTCGCTGGTCAAGCGGATGAATACGTCCGGTGGCAAGCCAATGTGTCTAGAAGCGACAGGGACGTCGTCGACCCTGTTGAATATTGGATACTCAAGAGGTTTGAGTACCCGAGGCTATCTCGAATGGCTCTCGACGTCATGACAGTGCCGGCGATGAGCTCAGAGTGCGAGAGACTGTTCTCCGCCACTGGGTTGATGGTCACGCCCTCCGAAACCGCTTAGACGCTGGGACCATTGGACTAATCCAAACGCTGCGATCTTGGTTACGCGCAGGGATAATCGAAGATGCTGATAGCATACTGCTTGACGATACAGCGTTAGAGGAGGCTGTTGGACGGGCTTGTTTGGAGAAGCACCAGGAATAAGGCAATAGAAGTTTCGGCGATTGGTTCATGAATTACCCGATTAGGAAATCCGAGTGAATGTGACAAGGGTGTTCCACGAGTTCAATATTATGGACATCAATCCACAGATAGCCTCGTGGACATCAATCCATGAGCACTCTGCTGAGTAAGCCGTCAATTCAATCCACGAAGCCGGATATTGACGTGGATGGATTGATTCCCTACCCTGTATAGTTGGCTCATTACATATCCAAGATGCTGATACATTGTCTCTTAGTTGAATCCTCCAGGCCCGAGTTTGAACGATATGGTCGTTGAACTTAGGAAAGAGAACGCCAGGCTTTCGCATATCATACGTGATCTGCAAAAAAGAAAAGATATTGAGGTGAAACAGAGAAAACAGCTGGAGGAAGAAAACTGTAGGCTGGAAATAGGGCATGAAATATTGGAGAGTCAAATTAAAGACCACTTAAATTTGGTCGAGCGTCTTAAGGCGAGCATGGCGAAATATTTGCTTGGGTTGGATAAAGTCGTTCCTTTACTTCAGGAGTTGAGAAGTGTTGCATCTGAGGATGGACCAGCTAACGTTGATGCTTGTAAAGAATAGCTTAACGCCAATAGACGGGGTAACTGCTAGATTCCTCTATTTTGCCGTCCTCGTCTTCTGCGTCCTCGTCAGGAAGAGCCAAGTGGTAATCATAAGGTTGTAGGGTCCTCCGGGTCAACGTGCAAAAAGAGAAACCCTGAGTTGACATTTACGTAGCTGCACTCAGTTTCCAATCCTATATTATAATCTTGTGCTTGTGTTAGAACGAATTCATGTTGTTGCAGACGTGGAAATTCTTCCCAGTGACAAAGACGAAAGGGATAAAACTTGCCGTCGACCTTTGTAACACTCGTGCCGGATATGTCGGGTCGCACAGTAAGGGATCGATACAGAAAACGATGGCAGTATTCAAGGTATCGCGGGAAGCTAGTCGGTTGCTGGAGTTGGTTCTGTTGCTCGAGTTTGTCATTCTCTGCTCGAGTTGATCTGAGAAGCGTGCAAGCCCTTGCGAGGCAATTCCGAAGATATCGCAATTGATTCTTGATGTATCAATGGCGGCTTCTGCAAGGGCTGTGCCAAGTCATGAGGGACGTTATCTCCTTGCTATGTGATGCGCTTTCATATAGGATTGAGCCCATCATGGTCAAACTTTGCAAGCGGGTGGCCTTGTTCCAGCCATTTGGAGTCCCATTAATCGATGCTGTCAGTCTCCACGTAAGCAAACTCCCACCGCTTTTGGTGATTCGAATGTAAAATCGGCAGCACGGCCGCGCACAAGACAAGATGCGCAGGAGAAGCCCCAAACACCCCGGAAGAAAGACGCAGTTCGGGAATGGAGCAGCACTTCCGCAAGCGTCAATGTTGTTGTAGCAATCGGTGCATGGTGCGACGGCAAGCTGTCCTCTTGAGTACGTGAGCAGAGCGATGACAGCTTATTGCTTCCTGGGCAGCTTTTCTATGATGCTTTATGATTGCGGCAGGCAAGGGAAGCGCTGGGGCGGTAATCGTGCCACCTCAGATTGAGTTTTGGTGGTGATGTCGGGATGAAGTTGATTATGCTCAATGACAACTTGAGTCCATCCGTCATAGAGATCACGTTGGTCAAGCTGTCGCTGTTAGATGTGTTGATCAAACATGCTGGCATTCGTATCATTGTGACTCTCCCCTCAACGGCCTCTAGAGGTTCTGCACCGAGTATCGAGGTCTTAGGCCGGATGAACGTATTTAAGAGCAGAGAAAAGAAGAACAAAAGATCCAAGATTGGGGAGGGGAACTGGTTTAAATACTCAGAACGTTCTCATACGGGGGAGACGCAACAGCCAACACCGTGCAAGGTCAAAGGAGGCATACCGCGAAAGTTCAGGGACGTACGCCCCGTGAAGGATGCTGTGGACACTCATTTGCTGATCGACTTCATGCTCTGCACCACCATCCTCAGCCTGACTGGCTGATGGAACAGGAAAGAGTTCCGAATAATCGGAGGCAACCTATGGCATAGCCTTGTGTTGGTTTAGAATTGCATGGGCAGAATGTAGCTATCCTGGTGCTAGCAGTAGTAGAGCATGAACCCGGAGTTACGTGGCATGATTGTCCGTGGGAAGCCCAAGGTCCTGCTGCCGCCAATGCTCTACTAGCCCCTTTGAATCGATATTATCCTTGCGGCTATGTGAGTTCAATGTTGTCCTCGTCGGTTTGCGACTCTCGTGGCCCCAGTACCACCAACATGCGCGATCCGAACTCAAATATCGCTCTTTTCAGATGAGGTCCTATTTGTACAACTAGTAACCATCCATCCGCACAAAGGTCATGGAAACTGGTTACGAGAGCCGTCATCTAAACCATTAGCCGATCTGAAAAACTCGATAATAGTGGAAAGACATACCACTAGCATGCCTGGATGAACAAGGCCGAGATTCCACAAATTGATGTAGTAAGCCGTGAGGATGTAGGCAATCGGCATTACGAAGGCGAAGCCCGCTTCGATCCAGCAACTACCCTTCACTATTAAGAGTTGTTTTCGTGTTTGTGGAGAAGGTTCGAAGGGCAGGGATTTTTGGAAATCCCTGGCAAACTTGATCCACTCGATCGCCATCCAAATGCGGAATAATGCAATAGATGAACATAGCCAAACGTTTCCGAGCAATTGGTCTTTGTCTGCGGTGATAACTCCATAAGTAAAAAGTGCGGATAAGCTATTCAGACCAAAGAGTGTTAAGAGCAGGTGGGTGCCATCTCGTTGGAGATCCCATTGACCGGCCATCCAAGCACACTGCCACGCATTAGCTGCATTCTGGATAACGACTTGAGGATACTTTACCTGTCCAGCCATACTGATAATCACTGTAGACAATGGAAAAATAACGGTCCAAGTACCCCCTTTCAATACCGCAAGGGCTAGAAACGGGGCGGCTGTGCCTATAGAGAGAAGGATATGCCCAACCGTGATGAGTAAGAAGAGTGTTTTATACTTCAACATAAGCAGTTCGCCCAGACGACGTTCGGGAGACTCTCGTCGTTGTTGAAGGACAAGCCAAACACGGCCAATGCGTTGGAGGGATACTGCCGTAGCCATTGCATAGACAACAACGAGGATAGGATAGAAATTCGATAATGAAGCCATCTTGGCTGATGAGAGAAAGGAAAGGCTGCTGTGGGAAGATTTGATCTCTGCATTTTTGGACGCGCCATCCTCATATTAAATAAACGGCAGGTATAGCCATGCCATAGGCCCAGATGTTAGGCTGAATGAAGCTGACACGCGATTGCGAATGGAAAATGAGGAACAAGGGCATCGCCTCGAAGGGGGCGCTTGGCATACGATGGGCGTGATGTTTCTCTCAACAAGAGACACCCCTGAACTGCAGGATCCGGTGATCTCGTCGAGCCACCCACCAACAGCAAGGGTTTTAGTCCGCCTCGCCTCAGTCGATCAGCGACTAAATATGGGATGTTGAACAGCGGCTCGGCTTGGCCGTTCAGGGGTAAGTGGTCTTGGCTTGTTAGGTAGCCTAAGCAGTGCCTCATGGTGGAGTTTCATGGCGAGATATTAGTAGGTCATACCTGGGGACAATGTGACACAAGGAATAACAGCTAGGCTGAATGTTTGTAGATTGAATTCGCCTGTGGTTCACTTGTGGCAGCGGCGCCAAGGTGAGAATGTTGTTTTGAGGGATTGTCACGTATCGCACGAACGTCCACATGAGTGGCTAGAACATGTGTGGGCTGACCATCAATGTGCGGCATGAATGAGCTTTCCACTCACACCCTCTTCGCATAACTTGTCGATATGTATTGTATAGAAGTTCCAAAAATAAAATCCTTCAGGTACCACGCTTCAAAGGGCGCCCGAGGGAGGTCGCCGGTTCGTCTCCTGCACAATAGAAAGCCATGACCCGGCAAAGGCATCTCAGGGGCAACGACTTCCTCATATCGACGTACCACAGAACATATTGTGAGGCTGAATACAGTTGGCAAACAATTACGTATAACAAACAAGGCCAAAATGGGCGGCCAACATGGGCATCGCCTCGAGGAGACGAATGCTCCGCCTGGCATATGGTGGGCGTGATGTTTCTCCAAGGAAGGGACGCCCCTGAACTGGAGGGTTTGGTGATCTTGCCGAGCCACACACCCATGTTTGTCATCCGACGAGTGACGGGCACCTACTCGCAGACGACGCTGTACGCCACAAACAAGGGAGGAGAGGCCGCCTCGCGCACACTGATCAGCTGCTAAGTAACCAATGTTGGATAGAGACTCGGCTTGGCCGCCTGAATTGCTACGCAGCCTGACCTGTGCCTCATGGTGGAGTCCGTGATCCTGTCAGAACTCACAACACAGAGATTGATCCTCAGCAAGAGCAACGAGTGCTCGCAACGGAGTTGCCGACCCGAGTCTCGGGTTTTGCCACATCATTTCCATCCATCTGAAGATGTTGGCTGCATACATAGCTATAAGTGATGTGGAAGATCAGCAATCAGGCTGACAGGAGCCTTCGTTCACCTGCCGTACTTCCGTGGCCGCTATACCATTCGTAGCAGGTCGAATGAAGTGGTGGCTTGGAGGAGTCACGAAAGCTCCATCCCCACCTCAAAGGTACCCCCAACCTCTCCTTATGCCACACTCCCCGTAGAGCTAGTTACAACGCAGCTGTAGTTGCCGAGACTTGTGGTTGAAGAACCCTTCACTTGCATCGATATACGTGGCTGAGTTCTGAAGTTTCCGTCTGCGCTGCTAAATATAGCCATTGGCTTGTCTATAAGTTCAAGCTATTCTCTCCAAGTGATGCGGACAATTCTGTGATGCCGCCTTGAGAGTTCCAGTATACAGCTCAACAACCAATTCTTGTTTTGATTTCCTCCAAGCCGATCGATACACAATACATCTTTCGGCTCAAAGACAGATTCGCCACTATACCAGAATGAAAGGCCCTAGAAGTCTCATCAAGGTCGATGAAGATTGGAGTCAAGTGAGCGACCTGACTGAGCGTCGGAGAATCCAGAATCGAGTAGCACAGCGCAAATTCCGTGAGTAGATTGCCATAACTCCTCGCCAGTAAGGGCTTGAACGATTTTGGGACTAATTTTGAGACCTCAATGTAGGAGAAAGGCTCAAGAAGCGTACTAAGCAGCTTGAAGCGTTGGAAGACGTGGGAAATAGAGGCGAGGAACAAAATCGCCCTGTTGATAACGTTGAAGCGTACCTTGCCAATACATCTTCCTCGCTTTCCACTCATAGACAACATGGCCAAGGAAAACAGGCATCTCAACCACCTACGTCTCCTTCTCCGGTCCGACAAAATCAATGCAGCATGGGTAGAGAGCAACATGGCGAGTTTAACAATCAGGACTTGTCATGCCTTCCAGCCGTCCGCGGCGATGCTGTGACGCTCACCTCCGACGGACGGAGTCGTGACGAGCAGCTCTACCCAGTTGCAGGCAATATTGAGTGGCCTGTAGCCATGTTGCCCCAGACAAATTACGATAATTCTAGCTGTGGCAATACCGAATACACGACCATGACATCGAACTTAACCCATGAGTTTATACCAGCCGAATGGCTCGGCATTGAGGTACGCTAGTTGACCAATTTGTTGGTTTGACTCGAATTCTAACCAGTGGCTAATAACATATGAACAGACCTCGAGCCTTCTAAATGCTCCTGGAAGCTTCGGAACGCTCCCAGGGGCTGAGGACCTTGGTACTCTTTGGCAAAATCAATATCGGGTCCCAGTCAGTTCAGCGATAGATCCGATCATCTGGTTTCCCAACACAAAATCCAGCGATGCTGTTGAAGGTAGTATCTTAGTTGAGGGAAGGCAAACAAACAGTACTAGATACGCAGAACCTTCCAGTAAACACGAATCTTCATTGATAGGGGATATCGCAACATCCTCGATTGCAGCTCGGCCCATAGAGTTTGTGAGTGAGTCGATTAATACTATGGCAGCTGGTACTTCACGGCATAAAGCGTGTGACCGCTGTTGTAGCAGAAAGGTAAGTTATTTCATGGCCTGATCTCCAATATTTAATGAAACAATGAGCTAATCTTGTTGATATAGGTCAAATGCAGCGGTGACGGGACTGGTTGCACAAATTGTACGGACGATGGACAGCGATGCTCCTATGTTCGCCAAGATCGACACAGACGCCGCCGCATTTCTCTGAATAAAGATCAACCCCGATTTGACAGCCAATTCAGCACAGCTACCTGAGGGTGCACATAGTCCACCTGAGTTGGAAAAATTAGCTTGGAAGAGAGAAATAACAGGTGTTTCCGATTGTCTTACCATTCCTTTTTGTCAAATTTGTCAATATATTTGAATATTCAACCGACTGCGAGCCCGTTGAAGACTGAGTCGAAATTCCTGTAGATGGTCATTCGATGAGTGTTTTGAGGCTAGTCTTGATGGTGTGGCATACCATTGAGCGCATTTTGCAAAAATCAGGCCTAGTGTGGTCCGGGAGAACACCGGAACAAAGGATGACGTTTACAGACTCACGTTGACTCTAACTACCCGATGCATCACGCGCTCCGAATGACCTCACAAGTTGTGTTCGCAAGCCGTCTAAATTGAACGTACCCAGAAGTTGTTCCCATCCTGACCGCCTACCCAACTTGTAAAGACCCAAAAGTTGTCCTCAGTCTGACCGCCTACCTAACTTGTAGAGTCCTACAAATTGTCCACGTCTTGACCGCCTGCCTAAACTGTAGAGTCCCAGAACTTGTCCTCATTCTGACCACCTAGCTGACTTGTAGGGTCCAGAACTTGTCCCAGTCCTCCTACGTCATGCGTACAGAGCGAGGGTCTTTGTTATGTATTCTAGTCCGCAGCATCTAATTGGAGGACAGTTGTTCGCGAATCACAACTACATGGTATCTGTGCTGGCTTAGCACACGGGATGCGGCATGGTGCGGCTAGCTTTGACGACCCTAGATTTGTAAATGCTGATGAACCCGGACAGTGTCATGGTTTCCGGAGCCCTGCGCCTCCATCATAGGTCAGTGTACAGCGGTGCAGATGGGTGGCAATGACAAGATGAGCCAAAAAAAAGGGGGGGGGGGGCGGTGTGGTGGAGTGAGCAAGCCTCCTCCTGCTAACTTCTTTTAACTCATTGCTCCGTTCCACTATGTATCTAATGCATAATGGATGTCTCTTGACGCAGAAACCAAGCGACTAAGCCCACCTTATGGACCAAGCATGACAAGGGTGTACTGCCATAGTGGCGAGGTGGGCAAGATACAGCCTTTCCTGAGAGCAACTCATTTCCATTTTTAGATGCCATGCAAGGAGGAGAATATGCCTCGCCGTAAGTGCCCAGGAGCTTGTTCAGCTCGTGTTGATCTAAGTGAAGGAACGACAAAGCCCAGAGCGACTAGAAAAGGCATGCTTTCGGCCCCAAATCTCCAACAGTTTGACCTCTAACACCTCCATACCTCCAGCATACCCAGAACCAAAGCATTACAATACGCAAATATGACTCTATCATGCCCTTTGTCTTCCGATGAGGAAGTATCTTGCTGGTGCAGTGCTAGTGATCTCTACCTTGCACCTTATCATCAACAAGATACCATGAATCCAACCGCAGATCTCATTTCACCATCATCCAAATGGGATGAGGCGAAAATCTTCTCAACTAGCCGACCTTCGAGCCCAGAGTCGATGGAAATGATGTGCAGTATAGAAAGGTAAGGCGCTCGTACTATTTTCTAATTTGATACTAATCTATCTATATAGCTCTTCCCCTGGATCTTCTTTTACCTATTCAAACACAACTTGGAGCGATCTGAACCTTGATCCAAATGTCTCCAACCACGCGGTGTCCGTCACACATGAATGTGAACTTCCCGTTTGGAACTCACCGGCGAGTCCTGTTGAGCTTCTATTTGAGGATGTGATTGACTCCTATCTCTCTGGATATGACAGCATGTCGGACACAAGCAAAGAAACTAGCACGAAGAAGACAGGACAAACTCGCACGGAAGCAAAGTTTTGGAGTAAATGGCGATGCTGGGACCATGGATGCGACGGGAGCGAATTCGTTACCAGAGCTGAACTCCATAGACACCGGATCGAAAAGGCGGGTTCTGACATTCAATGCCATACTTGCAAAAGGAAGTTCACACGCCAATCCGCACTTACGCTGCACAAACGGACATGTCAAGCATCAAAAGAGCTTGTGCCTAACTCGAATTTGCAATCAGCATTGAGAGGCAGGAAAAGTGACTAAAAGGGGGTTTTTATTATTCCAGATTGGCATCGATGTTCAATGGCAATAGGTTCTCTAGTAAAACTCTCCTCTGTTAAAGGCTCAAAACGTGCTTGAGTTAGACTGGGTACTTGGTGTTCCTGCTCGCCCAAATATTAGCAAGACTGAAGACACCTTGGAGGTGACTCGGAGACCACGGAAGTTGCAGTAAAGGGTGCTGCATTAAATTAGTACACACAGCTTATTTTATCAACCATAACCTACGAACCTTCAGGAGCTGGTCTATCTTGGTCGCGTGTGTTGTCGCTGAAAGGAAATCGACAGGAAGGCTGTCCGACGGCCATCGATCTAGGTTGTCTATGCCAACTAAACCGTCTTCTTTTGCGTACCCTTGCATAAGCTCCATCATGATGGGGCTTAAGGCTCTAATATCCCGACCACAATTTGATTGGAATCGCGAATATTCATGCCCCCCTGCAGAATCATCATCAGTTGGGTAAATGGTTTTGTGGCAAGCATCACCTACAAAGCTTGATAGTTCCAGTATGGTCAATTAAGATGCTGGAGCAAGTGAGTTGTCCATGCTCAAGCCCGTTCTTCTCCAAATATTGGAGGCCATCCAATACATGCGCTGGGTTAGTGGAAAATCCATAGGTTTTGGTAAAATTTAGAACCTACTTGTCCCAGGATCGAGGCGAGGTGTAGCTCTTCTAGAAGCGGGTTTGCTGCGACCTCGGAAAGCGATAGTGGCATATATTCGAAGGCCACAAACGGGGTACCTTCAAATGAGATCATTTCCTGAGATGGAAGGAAGCGAGGATGCTGAATTCTCTGAATAGAAAAGATTTGACTGTCAATATCGGGCTCTACAAGAGGCTTCAGAATCAAAAGTTCCATGTCTCGTTTCGACAACTTTGATTTTCGCTCGGCTACAGTGATATACTTCAAATCGCCAAATTGTAGTTGAAAAAGCATTTTATAGTTCCCCCGGGATGCTTCAGAACCTTCTAATCGTGGATTGGGGGTTTTGGGGTTAGGATCTGCTACTTTTCTCTGATATATGCGAGGAACTTGTACCTTCTCTTCCGGCTCGGGTTCTTCATGTATATCGCCCATCTTGTCATCGGCATGGAACTCACGGGTTATAAAGCTACGATATGGCTTGGTTTCAGGTGTTTTCAACCCTACAATAGGCATCCTCTTCCCTTGTCGAATGGTTGGCGGTGATGCTACCCTGTCCCCTGAATCTGTCCATCCAACGCTTCCAGGGAAGATAGTATGTCGGTGCTCGTCAAAAGATGTCATCTTGATATGGTTCTGGTACTTGATGATTTTATATGGAAGGTGAACTGGAGAACAGGTAACTTTATGGCGTCGAGAGTATATGGCAAGCAAGCACGCCGCTGCTCCGACTGCCCTCTTATATATGAAAAAAACTCTAAGCGAAAAGAAGGACCATTTCTCGGGCCACTAGGCCACAAAGGCTCAGAAATGGTCCCCCATTGCCTTCGAAAGGCCCCAAATCTGGGACTACATCAGGCATAGAGCTAGCTGCTCTTCTTCAATGCGAAGTCTCATGATGTTCTCGCAAGCAATCTGTGCATGCTTAGTTGCAGGAGGCTACCAACGTGAGGATGTCTCGAACCAAGTCTGCGACTTTAGCCCAACGCATTGAGAAAGAGAGGTCCCTCAAGCACCTTGGGACTGTGAGAATTAGATTTGGTTCCTTGTATTTTCCACATTCGAAACAAATCAAGGAGTTGAAGAAAACCAATATTGATCGCCTCAAGCGTCTGTTCCGTGAAGAAGGCGGGTGTAGACCTGACGACGTTGCGAATCGCATACCTGCTGTGGTCGACGAGAGCCGATTGCAGCAGTACCTAAATGAGTCAGGGATATCTGCAAACCGGTTATTAGACAGTTCTGCCGCGGACTTTCCTCAAATTGAGTTTCCTTCAGGCTTTCGCCTGGAATGCCTTCGAGGGCGCCATCGAGTAGAAGCAGCAAGACAAACTCTTCCTGACTGTGACCATTGGTGGACAGTGGATTTGTATCCTGCAGGTAGGTTTTGGCGCTAGTGAACCGACGCATACACTTACATAATGGAAAGGCATTACTCCTCAGCTGAAGTCTACGCTCATCGAGGAATATGCGAACGAAAAGGAACCGGATGACGGTGAATTCTACTACAGAATACGAGAGTATCAGGGTCACTTTGGACAAAGGAATCCATACTTTTTGAAACGATGGTGGGGGAGACTGGCCGCCATCTCCGATTCGAGCAATAGGAAACGACGGCTTCAACAACTCTTCGGCCACGAGACGTTTGCTGCCGCGTTCGATGAATTTAAGCATATTCCAGCTCTTTATGGGGGCATGCGGATTAGCACTTTAAATAAAATGATGTCCATGAGGTGTGAAGAGGTAAAAGTCACGTTACATAAACAAGCTTTGATTTTTTTTTTCTAATTGTGCTAGGAAATTCTGCATGCATTGGAGTTCATTAAGAAATTTTACGAAAATATTTGCGACGAAGATATAAGCAAGTTGCAGCGGTTTACAAGATCAGATATTGAGACGCTGCAACTCACTGCGCCAGGAGCCTGCGAGCAGGACTTTTACATTCTGGACGGTCAAATAAAATCGGGGAAAGTCCTAGGTGCCTTTAGTCCACACGAAAGAGAAAAGATATGGGAGAAAATATGCTCTTCCACTACTGATTGCTTGGTTCCTTCACTATATGCTTTCTTTGAAAACTTGAAATATTTGGAGCGTCCAGCAGACTGCATGAAACGCTTAGTACCGCGGAGAAGGGGCTTGTCTATATACCAGGCTTTTGAGAATAAGTTTTCGGATCCAGGCTTAGATACAAGGAGTTGCTTGGTCCAAGATTCCAGGAACACACTCTTCTTCATCCATGCCGACGAGCGTTTTGAAATTTCATACAAACAATTGTGGCTGAACGCGATACGAGACTACCGCGAAATGCCAAAGAAAATAATTCCAAAGCTGGCGATGTACAATGGTGGTGATGCAAATGAGAGAGTGTTGTATGATTTCGCGCTGTTGGCAGATAGGCTAGGATTTGCGACCGATGAGATTCGTGATATTCTCGGAAAGGATCCAGACAGAGAAATAGCCAACCGGCTCCTCCGAACAGCCAGAGATCCCGGGGAGTACAGGTATAAGGACATTGACGGTTGCGTAAACCGAGTTGTGGAGATAATACGGGAGGCAGAGTTGTTGGAAGGGGAGAAAAGAGGCGATGAAAACATGGCCGACGCGGACGCACTCCTGCCAGAGAAACCGCCAAATAGATGTGGTGGCCTCAACGATGCTGATCAACTTCGAGACAAGTCATCGATGTATTTGACGAAACTTCAACAGCCAATCGCCAAACAGACATCACTATCATCTTTTTTCATACAGAGATCCCTTTTTTTTTTCTTTTTTGGCAAAGGTCCAACATTTGATTTTGACATGAATGTTGAGGCGGGAGATGAATCCCTTCATTCGTTAGGAGAACAGACGACTGGATCCGATTCATATCCTGGAACTTTGCCAACTCCGATAGGAAATAGTCAACAGCACATAGAGCCCGAACTTCAAGCTGCTCAAGCCGCCCATCGTGAACCGCTGACTAGTAGTAAGACTCAAGAACACAGAACAAGCATCGACGCAAATTCGATGGAACAACGAGAAAATGAGGTCAAGTTGAAGCGTCTAGAAGAGGAGTTAGAAAAAAAAGCAGGAGAGATTGCTGAGGCCCAAAAACAGGCAGAAACATTGCGCGAAGAGGTGGACTCGCTGAAGTCGCAGTCTGCGGAGCAATCAAAAAGCCAAGCACTTGAACTGCAAATGGCAGCAACTCAAAACGTTCGCATCGGTTTCCTTCATTGGAATCAAAACCACTGGGCTTTGGCACATGAAATCTACATTGACCCAAGAGAACCTTCAAGGGTCCAAAGAAAATGCGAAGATTACCTGAAGCAAGGCATAGGTGTCTTCGACTTTAACAATCGACAAGTAACACCCAAAACCTGCTACGAAACGGTGATGTCCAACGGAAGTCGCATTGTATTGCTGTATCCAGGATGGAGGGTCGGGCATAAAAGGGGATTCCAATACTTCGCTAATAACGAAAAAGGCCAAGTGGATGTCAGCTATCTCGATGCAGGAACTAAACGGTTGAGAGAACCCCCAGCTGAAAGTTCACAGGTCAATTCTGGTGGCCAAAATGTCAATAGGGAAACACCTACTCCAACAGGTGATTAATGTTAAATAAATAAATAAATAAATAAATAAATAAATAAATAAATAAATAAAATCATCTACAAATTTTGATTTTTAATGCTCTAACAGGTGATATGGATAACCATTCATGACTACAGGCTTTTTGTTTCACAGGCACGTTCCCCGAGGCATTTGGCTGAACTCTTAGGCGGGCACATGGTTCCTGTTTTGTGACGGTTGTCAAAACAGATTGCAGTTCTAGTACAACCACAAGAATTCTCCCAGACAGACATTTCTTTTTGAAGGAAATACGGCCAACAACGGTTGGATCCCTACTGACCTATCGCAAGACACAATGCCGGTGTCGGCTCAGCCGCATGGTCTAACCCATCGGAGTGCCGCAATGGTTCGAAATTTGATGTCTCAGCGTCCACCAGGCATGAATAATTCCGATTCCGGAACCTACCCCGCGCTTCTTAGACACTGCACGATCGGTGCGTCCTCATCAAGTTCCTAGCCATCAGAATTTACCTGCTCTTCTTGTTGATCATCACGGGTGTTTGAAAATGCCATTGTGGCCCTGCGATTTTGAAGCCTGCGACCAGCAGGGTGTCCGCGCACAAGGCGATTGCGTGATTTGTCAGCGCCACGTATGTCACGTCCATTTGCAGCGCCATGATTGTCCATAGTGGACGGTAAGCATTATCTTCCAACACGTGGGTAGGTTTATGCGCTTATATATCATCCAGCATGGAGGGGAAAACGACACCTATTGTGAAGAGATTGCAAAGGCTGAAAAGGGAGAGGTCGACCGATTGAAGGAAGAGTTTGAGATTAGAGGTCTTGAATCTGTCCCGATCCCTGTAACGATATAAAATAGCTTGAGCCTCAATAATGCAATAATATGTAGCTAATCAAGAGAAGATTTTTATTCCTGTAGCTGTGCCTCACCTACCGAGCATTTTGTTTTTAAGCAGTAATGAAAGAGAAATACTAGCCTTAACTATGGCTGGTATTGATGTGCTGGCCTTGGTTTTGGGCCAGTATTGATGTACCAGCCTCATGTCTGGGCTGGTACATGTATACTAGCCTCCAGTTTGGGCTGGCACATGGTTCCAGTTTGGGCTGGTAACATGGTTATACTAGCCTCCAGTTTGGGCTGGTAACATGGTTATACTAGCCTCCAGTTTGGGCTGGTAACATGGTTATACTAGCCTCCAGTTTGGGCTGGCCATGTTTATACCAGCCTAAGCTCTGGGCTGGTTCATAAAATACTGGCCTCAAGTGTGTACCAGGACATTATGGGCTGGCCCAGAGACTGTACTAGGATATTGTGTGCTGGCCCCCGGCTGAGGGATGATTGGGTAAATTTTCTTCGGAGGTGTGATCTGGTCCAAAAATCGGGCCTGCCGGTCCAGAAGTAGGCTCATGGCAGCCATGTGCGCATTCTTTCTGCATTGAGATTATGCGATGCGCACTACCAAGTTCACAACGCGCACTATTTCTACATTAGGACTGCGATGCGCCCTCTTTCTGCATGGGGATTATGTCGCGCATAACGATGCGCACCACCAAGATCACGACGCAATAGGTCCGCATCAGGACCACGATACGCACAGCCAGCCATGGGTCTAGTTTATGTACCAAAAGTGATACTAGTTCTGGACCAGAGACTGCATAAAATTTTTAAAAGGACTAAATCATGCTTTCTCTCAGGACGGGGGGATTGCCACCAACCGTGCGTTCAGTAAGATGGCGGACGAGGCAAGCTCTCATGCGTCAGAAAATGACCCCGTGACAGATTATATGAAGATGTCAGTGGAAGCTAATGAGATAAAGGCTCATTTCAACATTCTTGCTGGTTTTTTTGCTTGGATCACACTTGCCGGTTTCATCACATTGCCAAACACATTCACGTCTCTACAAGGTTCGGAAGGTCTCGCCGCAATAGAAGCTGGCGAGATAGTTCAGAAGAAGGTCCAGAATATTCCTCTTCTTCCGCTTGCCGGTGTTCTATGCGTCTCAGGCATAGCGGGAACAGGCTTTCTGTGCGGAAAGTTCCGATCAAACTACATATCCCCTTGGCTGTGCGAAGGTGCAGCCAAGGTCCCGCCCCCCACACCACCCCTGTCAACGCGTCAGTACATTGAGCAACAAGAAAATTGTTGAGATCCGTTGTTTTTGACGGATCAATGGCTATTCCGATCCATTGGTGGCTGGGATGTGGATGTCTTGTCTATAGCTTCCGCTGGTTAGCGCTAGCCTTTCTTCTTCTTTAATCAATATAATATGCTCATTTTAACAAAAATCGCCATACAGCTAATTTGCTATGTATCCGTTTTTTCTGCTGCCCACATCGTCGACAACGCCGTCGCAGCTGGCTGGGCAATGGAGGCCCCAGAAGAAGCTGCCGCTGCTACTGTAGCCGCCGGAGAACGCCTTCCTGTTCAGACAGACCATGCAACGCGAGAACAAGCTGCTGATGCCACATACAGACCGAATTTCGAGCCCACAACGCGTCCAGGGACGCATTTTGAAGCAATGGATGTCCCCGAGCGCGATTTCGTCGTCAAAACGCTGCCGCCAACGCCATTGAAGCTATTCCAGCTATTCCTACCCGAATCCCTTGTCCAACAGTGGGCTGACTATACGAATAACCCGGCCAACGCCCCAGCCAATGAGGGGGCTCGTCAAAGTCATTGGATAGCAACATCAGCGGCCGAGCTATGGATATGGATAGGAGCTTGGATATATATGATTTCCCACATGGAATACAGGTTGGAGGACTTCTGGAGGGCCCCAGGGCCCGACAGATATATCCCTAGCCATCCAATCATTAAATTCATGACTTTTGACCGGTTTTTCCTTATTAAAAGGCGTCTCTGTGTCTCTTTGACCGCTCGTCAATACACTCGGGCGTGCCGGCCCCCTATTGCAAGGTCAATGACTGGGCCAACGTCATTATGGAAGCAGCTATAACTGCCGTCAACGTGGGCACCTTTGTCGCCGTTGATGAAGGTATGGTTATGTTTGAAGGACGGTCAAGGCATAAATTGACGATAAAGACGAAACCGACGGACACAGGGCTCAAGGTCTGGCTGCTAGGCGCCCTAGGATATATATTACAGTGGATATGGCACTCTCCAGGTGCCAAATTCGGGCCTATTGGCATTGAGCAGCAATTCTGGAGGAACCCGGATGTAGACAACGAAGAGGTGGCCCTGAACCCAACCCAAGGCGTTGTCTATGCCCTCTGTCGCCGTCTTGAGGCCCCGGGCCACCATGTCTTCCTAGACAACCTTTTCTCGTCTCCCCACCTCTTCCGGGCCCTAAGGGCCCTTGGCCACGGGGCCACAGGGACGGCGCGTACCAACTGTGGGCTGTACAAGCGTCTCGTGGACCTCAAAGCAAAGGATCGAGCCGGACAACAGCTATGGGACTGGGGCCGGCTCGAGTCATGGCCCACAGACGATGGCAAGGTCAGTATAGCACTCAAAGACATCAAGGACACATTTTCTAGCTGCTAACGACTCCTAAAGGTCAATCAAATAGCCTGGAAAGATAACGCCCTCGTCTTGCTATTATCAACCGTTTACGAAGGCACCGAGACTGTCGAACGTATCCGACGCCGCCCGACAACACAACAGCCGTATAGTGGCCCTCTTAAGCGAAAATTTGGTCCAAACGGCCAACTAGAGCTTACAATACCATCCATCGCGGCCAACTACAACGACAATATGAATGGCGTAGACATTGGTGACCATTTAAGGGCCAATATCGCCAGCAACCACCGTCAACGCCGTGGGCCGGGCCAGGCATTGTGGAATTTCCTCCTTAATATAGCCCTATCGAACAGCTTCCTATTGCAGCGGCTAGGACAGCCAAGTTGGCAGCCATATGTGGCCCAAAGCCGCTTCCTTGAGGCCCTGGTTAATGAAATTTTTGAGACATATGGCAAGACAGGGACTTCAAGACAGCGTTTTCGTGGATCGTTTTTTCCTACTAAAAAGACGGCTGCGTACGTACGATCCGGATGCAATTGAGATTGGGGTCCCTGACCCGTTCAACAAGGTCAATGAATGGTCCAACCATATGATGGAAGCCTCTGTCCGGCTCGTTGAAATTGGCAGCATTATTGGGGTCGATGAAGGCATCGTCGGCTTCAAAGGACGCTCCCGTCATAAGATAACTATCAAGACAAAGCCAACGCCCACAGGGCTCAAGGTCTGGATCCTAGGTGCTCATGGGTATCTGCTTTGCTGGTATTGGCATCAACCCGGACCAAAATACGGTCCCGTCGGCGTTGAAGCCGACCTTGAAGACCTATCTCAAAGAGCCCCTTGGCCCGAGCCCTCAGACATATCGTCAGACGAGGCCTCGGCTGACGATATGTCTGACGATGCATCTGACGGGTCAGAAATCAACCCCTTAGACGAGCCGTCAGATGAGCTAGCTAGGGAGCTTTTAGATAGCCTTCCAGTCAAGCTACCGCCGTTGAATCCGACCCAAGCTGTCGTTGTTGCCCTAGTATCCAAGCTGCCGCCGGATACATATCATGTCATTGTTGACAACCTTTTCTCGTCGCCTGACCTCTTCAGGGCTCTTAGGATCATAGGGACCGGGGCCACCGGCACATGCCGTACGAATTGTGGTCTGTATCGCCGTCTTGTCAAGGAAAAGGAAAATGATAGAAAGGGAAAAGATCTGTGGCCTTGGGGTAGATATGAGGCCTGGGCCACGCCGGACAATAAGGTAGGAAGCCCTAGGAAACCCGGCTATAGGAAATACCCTACTGACCGTCTTCAAGGTCAACCAAATCGCATGGAAAGACAACGCCCTAGTGTTGTTTTTATCTACAGTTTACGAGGGCCATGAGACCACCGTACGTCTCCGCCGGCGGCCCAATTCAACGCAGCCGTACAGTCGTTCAATCAAGCAGAAATTCGGCTCTGAGTCTGTCTTACAGTTATCCATGCCGTCTATAGCTGCTGACTACAACGATCAAATGAATGCTATAGATATAGCTAACCAACTAAGGGCTATTTTCCAGCAGACACAACATCGTGAGCACCGGGGCCCTGGTCGGGCTCTTACTTGGTCCTTCCTCCTTGCAACAGCTCTTACAAATAGCTTCATTTTACAGAGAGACGGCAAGCCGGCTTGGAAGCCGTATAAGTCTCAAAGTCGTTGGCAGCAGGCCCTAGTTGACGATATCTTCAAAGCTTATAGAAAAACAGGCTCATCCAGGCAGCGTTACAATCCTGGAGACGTTTCCACGCCCCTAGATAGTCATAAACCCGGTAGCCGAGGTCAAGGAAGATGTCTTGCTTGTCAAGGCATCCAAATTGGCCCACGATCTCAGAGCTCTCAACGCCCTAGGAAAAAGGGGCCCCTAGGGACATTGGATGCGAATAGCATCAATAGCAGGGCCGGGCCACAAGGGCAGCGACGGCAGCAACGGAAGAAAGATACAAGGCCTCGGTGGGGCTGTCTGACTTGTAATGTAGCTCTTTGTAAAGGCGCCAAATGCTGGGACTTCTATCATAAGCCAATTTCCCTAGTTACCTAATGTCACTCGATTTTACCTGGTTTTAATTGGATCAGATCCCTGTCCGGTACATCCTTGTGCCCTTCGCACACTCAAGGAGATTGTCGTTCTGCGAAGGTCGTGCGCTAGATATTCTGTCGCTGTTCTTGAGCTCCATATCGCAGTCCTCAGCACCGCATCTAGAGCCGATATCGCACTGCGCCACTCCGTTTGTTCGTCCAGCCCCTTATCACTCTGCTCGCAGTTGATGCCAGTCTTCTCAATCGCCTCGTCCAAGCCTGCATCGAGCAGATCGCAGTTGCGGCAGAGGCTGTAGGCAAAGGACCTCACGTGACGTTTTTCGGGACTAGAGAGAGGGGCAAGGGCCAACCTGATCTCGGCGCTGAGCTTCTCAGCTAGCGTCTCCTGCGATAACCGTGATTGGACGGAGCCAGCCCAGTGCTTGGTTTGCGGCGTCATGGTCGATTAGAGACACGCCCTTTCGCTTATTGCAGAACGAGGGCCAGAACTGAGCAGTCGGGACACCCCTTTACCATTTCATGTTTAGTTGCTTCATGGGAACTTTCCTGTTTCTTCCAAGCGGCGTTATTGCTAAGTTTGTTCAGTTGAGCCACGAGGACGGCCAATGGACCAGTGAGTCGTGAGATAGTTGGGTACAGTCAAGTTTATTTGGCCCAACAACTCTGATTAAGACTAATGTCGCTAGAGACTGCTATTTCGAATCGTCGTATTCCCGTCTCGTTTGGCTCGCTTAAAAGTTGAGTCGTCATGCAAGAACTCCAAAGCCATCTTCCGCTTTGATGAAGGCGGGGAAATATTTTCTGCGCACAGGGTCCCAATCGCCGTTTCCACATTTTCCTGTTGTCGGGTGCTTTGCCTGCCCCCATAAACATCTGGGACAGAAACCGAGCCGTCGCTGGGAGAGCTTGTCCTCGACCTTTCAACCTCCTGCTCATAGCCTTGCAATCTTCTAAACCAGCTTCGCTCTTCTTGTTCCTGATCATCCGGTATATCGAGGCATCTTTTAGCCATCTCCTGCAACTCTTTAAAGCTGATGGTATCCCTGAACGATCGATCGCTATGGACCTTCAACACTCGTGGAAACCGCGGAGTATAATACCGAGCGTTCGCAGGCTTTGCGAAGCCAGCACCGACCACTTCTACCGTAAACGGCTCTCTGAAGAGATCAACTGGCTGCAGTCTCCGTCCCGGGTCGAATGCGACGTCAAACTCGGGTACAACCTCGGCAAAAGGCACTCGTCTGAAGTATCCATGGCGGTTGAGGTATATGAGGTCCTCTTTCGAGATGCCGTGCTTGTCGATGACATCGATAATGCGAAATCTCGGCTTTCCATTATAGCGGCAGACCTCATCCTTATTTTCCATGCATCCAATGTAAAATGATGTCCACCATAGCTTACCAATTCGAAGCTCTTGCGCATCTCCTGCGTCCCGGTGTCCCCCAACAATGACGAAGTCGGCAGTGTCACCAAGGCCTGGAATGTAATCTTTCTTAAGTTTGATAAAGGACCTGTCCTCCTCGGATGAGAGGTAAGGATTGTCACAGCCCTTCAGCACCAATCCTTCCCACCGTTCCGTAATAGCTCGAGCGAAAGCTTCACTGAGCTGTTTGGCTGCATCAAAAGAGGAGAATTCAAGTACTTCACGGGATCCGATGCCGGCCCGTCCCGGAATGCAGTGAACCAGAGATTGAAGTACTCGCCGCCGCTCATCGTGGCTCTCTCTGACGCAGGCAGTGTCATCCAATAACAGGATATCGTAGAACATGATCATGAGATGCTCATTCAAGTCGACGGGTGAATCTCGAGCAGTTCCAAGAAATCGCCCAGATCGATTCACATATTTGCGAATTTTGTGGAAAGGCTCGATTCTCCCATCGTCATCGTTCCATACCAGCAGCTCGCCCTCCAATATGCACTGCTTCTTGATCTTGCAGCCTACAGTGTCGAGTTCGAGGCTGTCCCGCAGTGTGCAATGAATCCCTCTGCGGTCGCTGGTCGAGTCCCTTCCACTCTTGGAGAATATCTTGATGCGGGCTCCAGATTTGCTGACATCGATATGGACTTGGCAGTATTCTCCATCATACTTCTGCTCCACACTCATCCGTCTTGAACCAGCCAATTGGCAGCAATGTCTGATGCTTCTTGCCTTAGCATAGCTCGGTCGTGCAGTCATTATGCCAACTTTTGGTTCAAGCTCTCTGTTGGCGGTTTTCCTCAGTTCATAGCGAACATCCGCCGCTGGCTGGATGGGCATATGCCGGATGGTAGGTCTGTCCAGGAGCCTCACAGCAGCTGGGATAGTATTTTGGAAACGAAGGAGGTCGGGCAAGAGGAAATGGAATTTACTCATTGTCGGCCTTTCTGGGATGCAAGCTGGACTGTAACTCTTTAATATCATTCGAATCATCCACTTGGCCTCGGAGCTATGCAGGACTTGGAATACTCGTGAAAGCAAGTAATTCGCATGAGCTGATCGGCCATACTTCTCTTTGACACTTTGTCGTACACTAGCTGACGAGAACGATGATGAGGCTGCAATCTGATCGAGGACGTCATCGAGCTCTTCCAGAGTCAGCTCCGGACCAGCCCTAGGTTCGCCGTCCGTTGTGACCATCACGCGCTCAACACAGGACGCAAAGTCTAAACCGCCACTGGTTTTCCATATCTGCAGGTCCTTCATTCTAGATGATCCAATACCCTGTGCGCGTTGTATAATTCCCTTAAGCCGTCTTTCTTGCAGACCAAAGGCCCGGTCTGGTCTGCGTTCGGGAAAGAGACATGACAAGAATGCAACAGCTTCTGGACCTCGCCGTGGAATAATCGCATTGTGTTTGTTGAACCAGGCAATAATAGCATGCGCGTCGCGTTCCTGGATCCGGTCGATGCTCGAAGAACTCAGAGCATTGCTTTCAAGTCCCTCGAGGAGGTTGCAAAGCAGGCTGAATGGAAAAGGCATGTTGACAGAAAGATTTGCAGTCAGGAGGTTGGTGCAGAGGATGAATGGATTCGAGTCACGACCTTCGCTCCTCTAAATAAGGGTTACGGGGAAATATGACGCTATCAGACGAGGGAGAACGTAGGGGGGGGAATCAGGGGCAGGGAGGGATGACTGACAGTATCGGTATGGAAATTCAAGACAAAGGCACAGCCCTAGAGAAATGAGTTAGCAGGGACGCTCGCTGCCTGGAAGTCGAACCTGGGTGGATTCAAAAGGCACCTTGGATGCCAGGGATCCGTTCTTCAAGGCAAAACCCGAGCGACCGATTAAATGGGCTTGCTCGTGCTCCGCGGCGACCCCTGGTTTGGCGGTACCTTGCCCAGTTGTGTAATTGGGGAAAGGGGCGTGGGGTGCGCGGGTCAGCTGTTCAGGGTGTCAGCAGTTCCTCGCAAACCGAGTAGGATTGCGTGTCGGTTCCTTGACGGACGGCAACGGTACCAACAGGGCGTAGTTCGGCCGCGGAGGATGACAGTGTCATAAAGGATGATGGCTGGGTCTAGCAGGGCGACTACTGTCACCCCAGCATGACCTCCATGATGGTCACATTGTCCATCCTGCAGATGGAACCTATCAGGATATACAACTCGCTGGCTTCCTATGGAAACAGATGAGGCAGTGAGGGTCAGGATTTGCGGCGAAGCTGTGCCTAGCAGCAGTTCCCCGGTAGCTAATACTCCCCGCTATAGCTATAATTGGATCCATCAGTATGCCTAGGCTGACTCCATGTATCGCATGCTTACCATCCTCGCCGGCATCAGAGGCGGTGGAAGGTGCTCGGTTACCTCATGACGAAGGGGTGCAGTGGCCGAGGGAACGGCAAGAGTCAGAATCATGCACTTGCGGGATGTCCAGTAGTGGGTTGAGGAATCTCCATTCTCGCCCAAGGCGGAAACCGTCCAGTCGATGGACAGAACGTGTGTCATAGGGCCGAAGACGCGATTCATCACTAAGCATCCATACCACAGCACGGGAATGGAATGCTAGCCCTGCCGAACTGCTCATACTTCAAGACGGACGTCCTCTTATAGTCGCTGCGACTCTGGCAGCTCTGTGTTGAGAATTGAATAATGACGGCCCTTCCTAATTCGCATATTTACATAGCTAGTTGCCTAATGGCTCAAACTCTTGCTGGCGAGGCTAACCCTGACACCGCACCCCTATGTTGCTACTAACTGTCCTTGACTTCGGGCGCTTAGCCGCTGTCTTTGCAATCCTAGCTGCCCCCACTGACTTATTCGTTCGTGCCCCGAACTTACGCTCAAACTTGCGAATCAGTTTAGGGGCATTTATCAGGTGCTCCGGCACAAGAGAGGGTTTCCAAGGAACCACGTAGTGCACCACGCCATCAATGACTTCTCTGCCCATTAGATCGCCGTCGATTTCCCACTCCATCTCCATATCAGTGACAACAGCGGTTGCTTGCGTTTGCTCAGACGAGGCAAAGGTTGCAGTAGTTGACAAGCTGATAGATCTGCCAGAGTCATGATCTGCGCTTGCCATCACTTCACCGTCAGCGGTATCCCTTGCTGGCCTTCTCGGTCTATGAGCCAGAGCCCCATCAACATTCTCTGTCTTGCTGGATTGGTCTGTAAAGAATCAGCAGAGTAGAGTCGTAGGGGAACGCTTTGCTTACTGATATCATTTGGGTCCTTATCTACAGTTGCCCGTCCTCGGCGGACTCGCTTCATCATTCCTTTTGAAGCTGAAGGTAGAAGTTCAGGAGAAGCATCATTGCCAGTTTCTTGGCTAGTTGTCGTTGTAAGAGCTGTTGAAACCTCGTCGGTCGGTTCATCTCTCTGAATTTGAAAGGCATTCGGACCCGCTTCCGATTTGTGAGACTCGCCGAATAATTGATCAAGGGTTTTCTGTCTCCCACTTTCCTGCATGGCAGTATCCCGTCGAGATGGAAATACATGTTGTGTTGAATGGCTGGATGAAGCATTTTTTGAAGGGCTTGTGTGGTTTTCTTCGAGAGGAGATGGTGGATTGACGGGCTTGGAATTCTCAGTTGGTCCCTGATCATTACTCAAGCCTGAGGGTTCAGTTGTACCAGTGTTTGTGCTTAGTCCCTCACTCTGTCGCGATGAGAGGTTCTCATCATGAGAGGAAATTGAGGCATTAGATCCCATCTCAAATCCAAATGTAGCCAATTGATTCCCTATGCAAATTTAGTATGCACATAGGATGAGATGGTATACGCTCATACCTCGACAATTACCGGCTGCGCTATTATTATATTGCTGGCTGCTGCACTGTGTTGGAAGTGGAACCATACCATCCTCAGTGAGGTCAACCACTCCATCAGTAGTAACGAAATTGAGTTGGCGCCGCCCATGTGTGATTGGCGCCCTTGAAGCTGTGATCTTGCCATAGAGTACGCGGTAAAAAACCATCTCACCAAAGTCCACTTCCGCTTTCAGACCTGAAGTTTAAGCGGGGCAGGCTGAGCTTTTACGAGCTGTGGCTGAAGCTTCCAGAGCCTCACCCTGAAGAGACTGAGCTAACAAGGATTATACCTGAGCTCCTCACCTCTGAGAAGGGTGGCCTACATCAGGTCCCTGTTACCAAATATGAGTTCCACAGACGGCGTAAGGCGGGCACGCGTCTCGCACGCATCAACTTCGTGTCTTCGTACAACCCGGGGGTGCATTGATAACGATGGCCTCATAAGTACGGATCAATTACTGGCTCCTCTCCTACTCAGTGGTGATATGATGAGCTAGTGGGTCTAGATAACCATTTTGTCTCCTCTTGCCAAACTTGAACTTCAAGTCTTCGTCACTGTCATCATCCTCTGTGTTACCTCCATCTTCGCCCTTCTGACCCGGCTTTGCCATTTCGTATTTTCGCTTCCGGCCTCGGGTATTATACCGACAGACACTATTCGTTCTTGGAATACGACTTTCGTCTGTGATTTGCTGTTCCGATACCTTGGCTGGTGCAGAGCGCGTTCCTGGATCGATTTGCGTTTCCTTCTCAGTGGTGACTTGTCTATATATGTTGCGAATCTCAGGCACGGAGATGAAGGAGATATTCACATCATATCGTTCCTCGTCGATTCCCTTCAGTGCAACAGCGAGTTCTTCCTGGACAGACTTTGATGGTTTGCCTGGATCTTTGAGGATATCACTGAGAGCTCGCAGTTTTTTTAGTTCAAGGCTTTCGAGTAAATCCCTGAATGAGGATTCGGCAACCATAACCTATATGCGGTATTTACACATTAGAGGAGGAAACTGATCAACGGGTTCGACTTACTTTGAGGTCTCGCGGGGCGGCTTTACCTCCAGTTGATAGCATGTTGTTTCGCTTAGGACTTTTCACGCCGCCTCTTGATGCCCAAGGTGTCTGTTTGGTTCGCGCCATTACATCGAGAAAGGTGAATCAGGAGAAGTTGAGCATCTGGTACAGGAGGGCTAGCCATGGTCTTTTGTAGGAACCGACATCAAGACTGACCCAAACCTGAATAGAAACGTTGCAGCCTGCCCATTAGCCAAAGCCCTGAACCCGCAAAAATCCTGAATGAAAAGGATCGTCTGCTCCACCCGCTATGCAACCCCCAATCCCCAATCCCACCCCCCACCCCTTGTTATCATTCATGCCAACTCGCCTGAGAACCCATGTAAAGCCATCCCCTATAGGTCCAACACAATCACAGGATCATCATCTATTGGATCTTAGGCGGCCTGTCCGACGGCCATATCGACCTGGTCATGGAAACAGGCCGACCTAGTCCAAACTAGGGTGACATGTCCGAGTGTAATCAGTCCCGATGCAACGAAGACTACAGTAAGGCGACATACCGCTGACTTCGTTACACGTCACTAGACGAAAGCACAATCTATATGCCTACGAAGCGGAGCCAGAAATCAGAGGGCGGCAGCATCAAACTGACTTCGTCTTCCTGAGTCGTTCCAGGTTTGAACTCCTCCCTAAGCCAAACCTGCTTCCGTGACAGTCAAGTCCGTTCCTATCCAGTCGTGCCATCCTCTTAATCGAAAGTTTCTCTCCTGCGGAGGAGCATATTCGAGTCGTTCTCTGCTGGTGCTTCCGACCCCCACCCCCCTATCGACGCTTTGCTCTTGGTTTATGTCGGCCCCATTGTGGGTAGTTCAGCGTCCTTGGGCTCTTCGACTGTATTTTTGCCAGTTGCTTTCCCGCCTGTGGCTGGTTCTGAAACTCCATTAGTTGATGGCGCCAGTTAACTCCAGCTTCCCTTGTGTAAGCATCAGGCTCTATCGGAGGCCCGACGGCTACTCCGGTTGTGTTGCTGGCGTGGGAGTTCGTATTGTCCAAGTGGAGTGAGCTGTTGTCTGACTCATAAGATGAGGCCGACTCAGTACGGGGTTCGGGTTAGTGTGGCATATCTTGATGTAACGGTGTTATCCAGGGGCCAAGGTGCAGCGTGGCGGAAGCAGGATGACATGCCTGGATGTAATGGCACAGCCTCGGGGGCGTCTCCTATTTCTTTTGGACACTTCAGGTCTGTCCATGATGACGAATACGAGTCGATTAGTTTCGATGCGCGACGACGATCGTTAGTCCAGGGCATGTGATCCACAGAAAGGTATCAATCTAACATTTCCGCTTCGGTAATTCCGGTGCGTAGGACTTCATCAGGCAGAATTGCACATGGAGGATCAACCAACAAGCGGATCGTCTGACCTTAATGCCTGAACCACTAAGACTACCTCCTATCCGGCATGGTGCTCATGATCCATGGTGCACAAGAAGGGGTTAGAGCGCGTACGTGGCGTGTGGCTTGGGAGAAAGAAGACGGCTCATCATCCTGGCTCACGTCATTTCAGCGAGACGCCGAAGCAGGATGACATGCCGTCGGATTCATCATCATGCACAGACTCAGGGGTAACGGGGCAGCCACTTACTCACGCCCTGTCCATCCGACTCCTCGTCTTATAGGCCGACTACATCCATTCTCACTGCCTCTGCCTCATACTTTCTTGTCTATTTCCATTGTTCGCCCGCTCTTCCAGAATAATGAACACTAATCGAAAGTCCATTCCAACAAGAGCGGTATGTTGTTCCCTACGTCGCCGGTCGAAACTAAAGTCAGCAGATTACATCTCAGTGTGGTCAGCAAAACTCACGCTCAACTGCATGCCGCAAAAAGCGAAGAACAAGGCGACGAGCCAGACGATGTCAACGACTTACTAGACTTGGTACAGGTAAGTATAGGCGTGTTGATGCTTTCCTTTCTAATACTTTTTAGTAGGGTCGACCCCGCCTCGAGATGGTTCAGATACCCCGTCAGTACCACGGCCGACGATGCGCCGCCATTCAAGCGCCAGTAACAGATATCCAGTAGCCGGAGTCCCGACGCTGCAAGAAGATCTACCATCTGCTACTGTTGGTAACATCCGACCCCTAGAATCGCCAATATCATTTGCTAGCAAACTCGAACCAACCTTCTGTCTGTCTGGACTGGTGAAAATTGTGAAGTCACACTTAGTTCAAGGCGACTTAGTGCTGACTGTGGACATCGGTGGCCAGCGTGTGGTCGTAACCCAAGGGACCCGTTCCGCCACTGAAAAAGATCCTACATTTATTCATCTACAGGCAAAACACCACGACTTTAGCGCCGACATCATCGTTATGCCGAAAGTCCCCATGCCACCGGTTGTAGATGGGCATGTGCAGGAATATGTGATGGTCAGATGTGAACTTGAACAGCACGAAGATATTGAAGATATTCTAAAACAGTTAGGGATGTGACAAGGGGGATATCAATGGACTGCCGTCTGCGAGGCAGAAAACTCTGTTAGTATTAACAACTGTGTCGAGTAACATTTATATAATCTATTTTTATGATTACCTGCCTGGCTATCGACTTTAAGCTTCCGTACAACCTCCAAAAAGGCACGATAATTCTATAGCGCATTGTTCGGGGCAGTGCCGCCAAAACCAACGTTTCAGCACCTTAGTCTTTTTATCTATCCCCTCTGAGTACGTGGCCCTTACTCTAATCTATTTACTACTCTGGTTCGGCGTTTCGCTAAATCACTCTCGCCCATGACCTAATAGACGGTCGAGTGACCTAATAATAGTATAGCAGAAACCTGATCCTGAGATAGCCTCACCTTCCAGGAAGGGGTTAGAGCGCGTATGTGGCGTGTGGCTTGGATGAAAGTCACGACGGCTCACTATCCTGAATCATGTCAGTTCAGCGAGACGCCGAGGCAGGATTATGCTGTAACATGTGATAATCAGCTAGCAAAATGCGGCCACCTCCAAGCTGACGGCGGGATGGAGCGTCAGCGCCTCGTTGTCATTTAGACTCGAGATCAGGGATGGCTTGGACGTGGGTTTTCGCTTAATCATGTTCCAACCCTCCCACCCTTGTCTCATGGAGGGACCGAGTGGCGGCATCCGTGATCACTTCGGAAAAACAGGGATGTTGCTAAAGCAAGGACTTCGCCGCTCTGGTTCAAGAGCTGAGGGCGTGTACCTAAACTGTCAGTCTACACCGTTCACCCCTTTTCCACAAATGCTGCGCCTGTCCCCTCCTGACTTATATGAACCACTTTTCTGCAACTTTCAAAATCCTAAACTATCTCCTACGACAACAAAACCGCGAATCTGCCACAGTCCTTTCATCTCTTCTGAGAGCAATCTGACATCTTTTTCGGTCGTTTCTGGTCTCTTTATCTTGCAAATAAGTGTATCGGAGAGTTCTGTGCTGTTCTCCATCCATTAAGACAGGCTGCCAAAAATTCTGATGAGTTCATCCAGAATCCTGCGTTTCACCTCAATCTAGAGAGTCAGACCATACTCAGCAGTTTCGTTTTAGAAATAGCGTTAAAGATAATCGTATCTCCCAAGTACACCTTCAAATGATATCCGGCTCTCCTTGTTCTTTTTCCATGGGTATTTCTCGACCTTCGTCAGAGGATTCCCAGCTATCCTCGGTTTCATAGAAGTAAACAAGAGCTCTAAGAAATAATACGAACTTCGGGTTTATCGACTTCTCCCTTCCATAGACCTCCTCTCCGTGGTAGCATCTGTCCAAAAGTGATAAGGCAGACCAAAGACTCAGGGACAGGTTATGCCCCTGAGTCTTTGGTCTGCCTTGTAGAGCCAGTCAGGTAACCAGCAATAGCCGTAAGACGACACAACTCGACCTCACATTCTTGCTGATGAGCAATCATGTTGAGAATCTCCTTATCGGCAAGACTCCGACGAACTGACTCCTGTCTAGCTTGATTCTGCCACTTTGCCAGCTCCCTTCGGAGTCTCTTATTGTCTTCCACAAGATCAGCGCTTCTTGCGGTGATAAGTTCGGGTTCGGAGTAAGTCTATAGATCGATTAATTACAGAACCAATCAAGAAGACTGCTGGCATTTGTCTTACCGCGCTATTATTTTCAATGTTTCTCTCAGTAGGCGCCATCATAAAGCCTCGTAGAAGGGGTGAATGGTCGAAGTATGGCAGGGCATTCGACATGGGCATGCACTCCTATAGAAGACCTAAAAGTAGTCACATTCATGGTAAAGGGTTAAGAAGAAGCTTTAGTAATCGTGGTCCCTAGCAAACGTCCATGGCGATGGTCCAATTTCTAGGACTGGTCAACTTGAAGGACCCCAAAATCGGGAACACGGAGTTACCCACGCCGCCATTCTTCCCTTGCCCACCGGCGTTCCTTGACCTTTCGCCAGCGGCATCGCTCGCATCTTTGTGATCGGAGCTTCGGTACCCTAACCGCAGGTGGAGCTGCCTCGTCCTGTTGCATTGTCATCAATGCTTGGATGCTGGGGTCCGCCTTGAAGCAGGCGAGAATGCTTGTTAGCGTCAATAAGTCGCACTCAACTTCTAGTAGCTTGTTGGTCGCGGACTCTCTTCACATTGTGAAGCGCGAACATCTCGGTAACCCTTGCAGTTAGCTAGATCTGGCATAGCTCGAAATGGAGCGGGCGTCTATTCCAACTTTGGCCACTCCTGCTAAGGTGAGCGCGCAGTTGCTGCGCCCACATGAAATGGGGTTGACGACTCGGCGCAAATGTCCCTGCTTCTGGTTAGACAGTTGCTGACCTTCGTAGTAGATAAAAGGTTAAGAGTCTCAATCCAGTCACTAGTCTTGTTGACAACTTACGTCATTAGGCTCGTCAAACTATACCTTTCAAGGCAGCAACACCTTGGCATCCGAACCACCGGTTGCGCATTTTAACCGTTTTGGGACGGTTACTGTACGGGATTAAAGTTGGTAAGAGGTACTGCCTTCTGGTCATTACTACAGATTACCTCGACAATAAAGTACGGGCTAACTATCTATTTCTTCCTTGACTTTCTCCGTATGTAGATAGAACAGAAGTAGCTTAAAGTTTCGGAACTTGGCGCTTACTCAACGTAGTTTTTCCTGCCGGATAAAAAACGAATTATTCTCCTCTGTTAGTATTCCAGTTCTGGTCCCCCATTCCACCATATCTCACACTCGTTAATAGCGAATTTTCTGCCGTGTTCCCATTTTTGGAACCTCGCAAACTTCTGCAAAAGTAGCCAGTTGGAGGCCTCTCGAGGATTTGCTTACGACTTGACTGGTCATGGGGCTGATAGCTCATTCATCCATTTGATTCCCTCACTTTTATATTTGCACAACAGCTCGCGTCTTTGCATGCGGCCGTTATGCAAACCTCACGCTACCCTAGACCCCTCCATTCGTGGAGCAGGTTGGAGTGGCCAACTCTCCCCTGTAAAAATTTGCACCCCTCACAGCTGTTAGTGGCTTGTTAGTAGGGGGGCCATTTTTCAGGCCACTCTGCCACGCTTTTTGCTGCTATCCTCTATTGGGGCCCTAACAGCACAGAGGAAGACCTTAGGAGAGTTCATCTTCCTCTGCAAAAAGCTGGCTCCGACAATTTGTCCACGCGGACCTCGCAGCTTCCTTCGGAACCAAGGAGCTACGGGTATTAGAAAGCCTGCCTTTCTAAATAACGGTGGCTGGTCGCGGAGGTTTTTCTCCCTGAAGGTAAGCTGCCAGACAGCCTCTGATTCCTTCCGAGGGTTTTTCCCTACCGCCGCTCTCCCGCCATTTCCATCGCTTGGTTACTGGAGCATGGACTGCGGCAGCAGCTTTGGCGGGCGAGCGAGAGAATTCTGACTGGATAAAACCAAGGGTTGACCAGATCTGCCTCATATTCCGCTGACGGAATGGAGGTTTCGACAAGGAGCGCCTTAGAGCCTACGAAATGTTGGATGAAGGAGTAGAAGGCAAGGCAGTTGGAAGGGTGGCTATAGACACTTGTACTGCGTGCCTGGCGGCCGCCTCCCTAGAGTTGGGCTCGACAGCCCATCCAGAAAGCGAGGTCTTGCAAGAAGCGCTGGGCGATGCCTTCCGAGGCCGGGTCTCTAGATACTTTAGCTCAACACGTCCTGTGCCCCTATAGGGGACCTGAGCGGCCTGAAGGCCGCTGGACGGAAAATACATCAATCAATCAATCAAACAGGTTGGAGTGGCAGAACTACCCTGAAGCTAATTATGTCGAATAGTGAGCAACATATCCATATTCAACCATAGATCCATAACCGTCTTTCGTCTCATGATTTGGGTTGCCTGGCTATCACACTATGTCAGCGAATTTTAACATTTACATGATTCGTTTCCTTACCCATTTTCCACCTACCGCCATGTTGAGGATGAGGAACAGTGGTGAATGTGCAACGCGGGTCCAAATATCTTCATCGCCAACCGAGCTTCCTTGTATTTGATGAAATTCGACACCATCAAGAAACCAAGCAATACTCTCTTGAGCGATGCTGCGAGGTCTGCGATCGATCTCAACTCGCCACGTGTGCCAACCCTGATCGGGCAGTTCCGTCTTGGCCGTGATACCTGGTTTTCTCTCAAAGTGCAGCGTTCCATGGCCAATTGCTTGACCATTGATGTTCTCCATGATGTCGATCTCGCCACAGAATGGCCAGGGTGTGCCTTTTCTAATAGACGCGCCTAGCATCCAAAATGCGGGCCAAAGGCCTTGCTTGTTTGCTCGCGCATTATCACCGAAGCGGATTCTCGACTGAACCCGTGTTAGTTTTCCGGGCTGGGGAGTTAGAGTGCTAAATAGTAATTATTGTTAGCTCTTTCCATACTATCCAAGCAGTTAATACTATCGTACTAAGTACTTTCGACGCGACCGGAGGTCCAACCTCTAGGCGCGCTACGGTCTTTCCACGGCACTAGCTGCAGAGTCTCCCCGCCGCTTAACTGAACGTTCCGCGAGTCTTTCTTATAAATTTGCAGCTCATTATTCACACCAATGTCGGCATCAATTACATTCCAGTTGGAGGTATTTGGGAGAACCCCTTCATCGCCCAGGAAGTCCTCATACCAGATCCGATTAAACCCACAGTACTGCGGCGCCTCCCAAGCAAGAGCTGCAGTTGTAATCAGGGCTACGAGGAGGTACCAGAGTAGCATATCTACGGCTCTGTACCAGTGCAAATCAAAATTTGATACAGTACCAAGACTAAAGAAAATGGTTGTATTTTGCATTGGCAGGTTCTATGCATAGTGATCGCGTCCACGCGCGTCACCTCATTATCATTTTAAGGGATAATAGCGTCTCAGACCCAGATCTGGTCCAATAGATGGCTGTGCGTGATGACTACAATGTTGGGCCAATTTCTGGGACCTCTTAGAGGCCTCCAAGAGTGACAGATCGAGGACGAGGGCACAAAAAGGTAACCTTATTTATAAGTCAGTGGCCTACCCGAAAACTCTTTTTCTTATCTTTTTTCGATTCACTCGACTTGAAAGGAAAGAGATGCAGTTCAATTACAGTTTACTACCTGATTAGATAGCATGCGCGTAAGCTTCTACGACCCTGGTCCCCTGGTCATAACGCTAAGATTTTCTGATGACTAACTTTGCAACAACTATGGCAGGCTATAGGGGTCACTGTTGCAAAACCCCCAAAATAACTACAAAATTGCCAAATTGGGTTAATGACATATTCGCCCTGCCCCGCAGTACATTGATCTATGTACTATCAGCATAAATTTCCTGATTTTGTGGGCATCACGGACGGTGCAATCGCAGCAACGGGACCGCAGCGGACCAGCTGAGCCCCTTTCAATTCTATTCAAAGCGACACCAGGCGTCATGCTGCCATAGGATTAGGAGCCACTGCTCAATTATATTCATTTTCTTCATCTTCGTCATTATCTTCTTCTTCTTCCTCCTCTTCGACCGCCTTCTTCTTCGCATGATAGCATTGCTGAACATTGAGTCAGCTGTTGACTTGCATCCAATGATTTGATCACACTCACAACCCAGAGCCGCGCAGCTCCGGCGATAGCCTCTAAAGCCACAACCTTTCTCTCCTCGAGACTCTTCTCAGATACCTCGCCAAAGGAAGCCAAAGCGGGAGCTGGTACTGGGGTTCCGGAGGGGCCGCAGCACTACCGCAAGCTCGTAATTGTTGTGCCGCGCGCTGTGCAGCGGCATGCCAGGCATCATCCGGATCGCCATCTGCGACATTGACCTGCCGGTTCAGGTCCCAAAGGTACGCACAGCAGCAAGAGCTGCAGCGGGGACCTAGAGACGCAACTTGGTTAGTGGCTCGCTACTTGACACAGCGCAGAGATGCCTCACCGGCCTACATGTGTGGCCATTCTTTGCGCAGTCCCAGCATGCAGCACCCGTATCTACGACGTGGATATTAGCGTACGAGATGTATGGCCTCAGTCAACTAAACATACTGTCTTGAGAGGCACATTCATGGCCGGGAGCCTTGGTGGCGCGGGTGACGCACTGCCGGCATGGGAAGTGACGTACTGAGCCGCGGGGAGGGGTCTTCTTCGTCTGCTTCTTCTTCTGCTCGGATGGTTAAGTTAGCATCCATCACTTCGCATGAGGACTTGCTGGTTGTACGGTAATCTTTGCCGTGGGCTTGGGGACGCTGGGTTGAAACAATCTTCTGCTCCTCTTCACCGCAGCGTTCCTGCTGCGAGAGCCCCCATCCGCGCCAAGAGTCTCGCTAATCATTTCGGGATCGACCGTGGGCGTGACGCCGTTGTTGACCGTGAGCTTTTCCACGGGCGCGATGGTATAAAAAGGAAGGTGAAACCGTGGTTAGAAGGGATCTAGGTTCTGTAAATATCGGTCCTACCCCTGGTTTGGTCGCGCCCCAACCAATGAGCAACCCGACACTAAGCTCCTCCTGGCTAATCACCGCCGCGGGCCAGTTGCAATACCGCTGCGGACCAGTGCGGTATCCCAGACTGCATCGCCCCTTTTCATGCTATCAGGACCAAGAGATTCGCCCACCCCATTTTGCAACTTCACCTGCTTTAAAACAAAACAAAATAAATAAATAAGAGATGGCACGTCCTCTCCACTCAATCGATCAACACCGAGACTATATCACTCATCTCTACCTCAGTGGTGTCTCGCGACGCAGGATTCAATATAAGCTTCGCAAGCATCATGATGTCGCCGTCAATCTCAGCACTCTCTCCCGCCGAATCGCGAACTGGGATCTGCCGCGCCAGCAAGCTCGCACCAAAGAGAGTCCTGAGCTGATAGAGGCCACCCGCGATCTGATATTCCGCGTTGGGCTTAGCGAGAAGCAGACGTTGAGTGTTCTACAGAGACAGGGCTGGCCGATCACCAAACGAGGCCTGAAGCGCATCAGGCTTCACCCAGACCGCCGCTGGGTACGCAGGATCAATAGCGATGAAGAACGTCTCGCATTGCTGGAAAAGACAGAGAAAGTTATCATCGAAATGACACGACGATCCAACGCCATTTCCGGATATGGCAAAAG
Organism: Paramyrothecium sp. XJ0827; assembly: GCA_020881915.1. Taxonomy (NCBI): domain Eukaryota; kingdom Fungi; phylum Ascomycota; class Sordariomycetes; order Hypocreales; family Stachybotryaceae; genus Paramyrothecium; species Paramyrothecium sp. XJ0827. The sequence continues at coordinate 3,457,104 of JAJFPB010000008.1, read as the reverse complement.
CCTTCTCCAGCCTTACCTTCGCCAGCAAAAGCAGCTCTGGGTACCAAGAGACCCTTTTTGCGATGTACAAAATCATGTTCCCGAATGAGGTCGATATCCGGAAAAGGATGTTTCGGCGGAAGAAGGGACAGTTCCTTGTACCGGGACCAAACTACCAGTGGTGCATTGACGGTCATGACAAGCTCAAGGCGTACGGATTCGAGATATACGCTGCAATCGACGCTTACTCACGCAACATCATCTGGTTCTATATCGGCCACTCTGCTACAACTGCTTTGAGCGTCCTGAAGCAGTACTTGACAGCGTGTGATGCCTATGGCTTCCGGCCATGGTATTTGCAGGCAGATAGAGGCAGCGAAACACCACTAATCGCAGCAGCCCATTGGAACTTTGCCTTGGCGGCAGATGGGCGTGTGGAGTGGAATGGGCAGGTCTTCCAGCAAGGGAAGCGCCTAAAGGATTCCTACAAGGCGGCACCGAGCACAAAGAATGTCAAGATTGAGAAATGGTGGGAGAGCATGCTTCACGTCTCCTCCCGGCAGTGGGTAGACTACTTTGGGGAACTCGCCCGGGACGGGGACTTCGACGGCGACATGTTGGAGGATCAGATTGCGATCTACGCCGTCTTCGAAGATATATTACGCCAAGAGCTCTTCGACTTTGTGGAGGCGTGGAACCTCCATCGAATTCGCCTTCAGAAGAACCGTCCCCATGTAGTCCACGGTCAGCCCTGGATGAATTACCACTACCCCGATCCAGATAAGGCATGCAACTGGGGTATCCCCATTGACCGCGCAGTTCTGGGGCAGATGAAGCGGCCATTAGCCGATATTGATATTACTACGTGTTTGGAGCCGGAGACAAAGGATTGGTGTCACCGAGCTCTCAGTGAAATGGGCTATGGCAACGTAGCCCTTGGGACTCGACAAGAGCCGGACACGTTGCGGCCTTTTAAGCGCTTCTACCTTGAACTTCGAGATAGGATCATTCAACACATTGAAAGTGGCCAGCAGCCTGTGTTGGCGTATCGCAGAGCGCCTACCGGGGGCGTCTGAATATGTAAGCGTCGTCATTTCTTTGCAATTTTAACCTAGCTAAACACAAATAGCAAGCGCTACATGAGCGAACAAATCGAGCCTCCCACAATGAACTTGGAGATGGGGAACCAGCAGAGCAACCTCTTGCTGAACTAGGATATGAGGACGAGGAAGGGAGCGACGTGGAAGGGATAAGTGATGACGGGGAGGAAAGCGAGAGTTCGAATGAGGAGCCCGAGTAGTCAATCCTTCCTATTCTTATGTCGGACAACAAATGTTGCGGGAATCTTTGTTCCTTTAAACCGTGTGGAGTGTGCTGGCGGAAGCGCCTCAGAAATATCGGTGTCGGACAGTCGAGCCTGGTTACCCCCAAAGCTTTGAGGAAGGGGCCCCAGAGTTGCCTGTTAGTGTCAGCGCTTGACTCGGGAAGGAGATTATCTGGTCTCTTACGAACTCCGGGACCATAACTTGCTCACCATATTCTTCGTCTCCGTCATCTGCCCTGTCTCCACTCCCGTTATCAGCAGGGATGCTGTCAAAAATTAGATCATGAAGCGGATCCTCTACTTCACAGAGATCTACCACATCTTGATGTACAACGATCTCGTCGGCGATACTTTCAAGCTCGTCGTCTGTCGGGTCCTGGCAAGAGGCGGTCGGGACAGGCTCTTCCGACTTCATCGTGACGTGTACCGGTGCCTCCGGCTTGATCTGGTCTGTGTTCCCAGTGCTAGTCTCTTTCTTGACATGTTCCTCCTGTTTGATACGCTTCTTCCCATGGGGCGCAGGGCTTGTATCTTCTTTCTTGACCTTCCGTTTCTTTTCTTCCTTGACTGGCGTTGAGTATTCATCCGGCCGGAGCGGTGTGACTGGCTCCTGCTTGTCAACTACATCTGTGGATGTAAGGACGACCAGAACCTTCAACTGTCCTGCCTGGTTGTTTCCGAAGTGCCCCGAGGCGAGCATACTCGACGGTGTCATGTACTTATCGGTGTTGGGAACAGTGACTATCTTCTTGCCGGAGAAACTCGAAGCGTATGAAAGACTCCAAAAATCTCTATTTGTAAGATCGATTGTAGGCGGAAGCGGACGGAGATGGTCGAACAAAATCTCAGTGAATGAGGGCCAAGTCAGTAAATCCGCCGAGGAAAACTTAATCACAGTATCTTTCAGAGGCAGCACTGTCTCAGGAACCTCCACTGCCAGCCCGTTGAAATATCTGGTCTCCAGGCTCACAAGCAGGAGGCTAATATGTACCCACTGGTATCCCGTTCGATGTCTTGTTGGCTTCCTGGTATTAGCCTTTGAATTCTGAATGGCCCGGCTGGCCGCCGATGCGACGGTCATGAACTGGGGATTGCTTGACAACGCAGGAGGGGGTATGCGTGCCCGTGTATTCACTGCGCCGGGAGTAGACTCTTCGTTAGGGAGTAGTTGAGCCGTACGTCCAATGCCAACAGAGGATACCGGCTTCTGCCTGTCACGCAGTAGCTGGCTTGCCGGACTGACTGCCCGTGGAGGAGAGTCCTCAACTTCCACCACCTCATCGTACGGACCCGGAAGTGCCGGAGTTTTGGACCTGGCTTGATGCTGGGGCCGAAAGGGGTTGGCCAAGCCGCAACGGCCGCAATAGTTCGCGCCAACATACGCGGTGGTGAAGAGTTCGTAGTGCTTTTTCCGGCTTGGATGCAGTAGGCATGCTCTGGGGATCTTAGGAGGGCCCATTTCGGTACCTAGAAGAGAGGAGGTGAAAGTCGGGAAGGGAGAAAAAGGGGAAGTCCTGTATCCATTGAGTGTTTAATATAACAAGAACAACAATATCGCCCTTCCCTATGGTGGATGAAGTCGCTAGGCTCATTTAAGCAGGAGGTTGCTGCGCTAGTCCGCTGCTGACCAGTAGCGGGATTACTGCGGTGACCCCGAATGGGCTCACCAAGCTGCTGCTCATGCGAATGGAAGAGGAATGAGCAGCTAAGTTTTCGCCATTTCTAAAATAGGGAGTTTCAATGGCGAATAGAAAGTAAGGATTGAGTAGTGAGGTTGTTTAGAAAGATCGACTCAAATAGTCAGAACCATGTCCCGGACATGGTGTTGTGAGCATCTATGTGATGGCGACGCCAAAAAGTATAGTGACTGGGAATTTCGACTGGCTAAAGGCTACCGCGCGAGTCCGCTGCTAGTCCGCAGTACATTTCCCAGGCCAGCCAAAGGTACTCGGATGACTAAGGAGTCGAGCCCCTAAACCCAAATGGGGTTTTGCAACAGTGCCCCCTATCGCCCACCGTAAACAACACCACGCAGACTGCGCGTAAGCACACCAAATTTCCCAGTTGGCTGAAGACGTCCCTTACACATGTCACCTGCATGCACGTGTGACGTGGCCCAGCAGGCCATGACCGTCTCTCGGACCGGCAAGTAAGAATTTGCCCAAAAAGAACGTCGAGCCTGTAAGCCCCCATCCATTTCCTCCTTTCCCTGGCCACAGGTGGGATGTGGAACAAGCGAAAGATCGTCGACAGAGTGTTGATCGAGCTTGAGCATTACAAAGAGGCTTCGGATGATGAGGTTTGAATGGGGAGATTGATCATTTGAAGACGAGGATTGAGAGAGTTGATGATATAGAACTGGTCATCGTCATCGATTACATTCAAAATTGAACTAATAAGGTTGAAGATGTAGCAAAGCCTTGGATGAAACGAGATATGCCAACGATAGATCGAATGACGAAGTTTTGTATGATACTAGTGATGGTTGGTATAGAGAGACTGCATATGCGCTTGCGTTTAACGCTTTCTTTGCATTTTCGCATATCTCAAGCCGCAAGCATTGCATAGAGTCTTATTACCATCTGGAACCCTTCGCCATTCAGGTGTGTCTATTGTGTGGCAGCTGTAACATGTTCCAGGAGGAACGCAGCGCTACGGAAGATTAGTAGGCTGTTTTTACCCAGGTCGCTATGCACTCACCTTTCTCTTGCGCGCTTTGCCCTCTCTTCTACCAGAAGACTTGGGTAGTCCACCCACACTTAGTCGGAAGTTGCATCCGATCTCCCTCTCATTTCTTTTCTTTTTTATTGTGGTGGCAATTGCCAAAATCATCTCGGCGATCCCTTCGCCATTCTTGTTTCGCTCTATAACGGCAAATTCTTCGCAAGGGAGACGTCCCTCTTGGGTTATTTCAATATCGTCCTTGAAATTCGACATTAACGAGATACAATCAGAGGGGTAGAATCTACGTACATTGATGAACGTGATTGTAAGGCAGAGATGAGCTATTATTACAAGGTTCTAACCTCAAGTGAGCTTTAAAACCCACATCTTCATCGGGGAAAGAACGAACCTTATTATATGCAATTTGATAATGATAGCCACGTATAATGCCTGTCTCCTTGGGCTCTTTATCGACCTAATATTAGCAAAGTTCAACGAACAATGAGGGTTCATACCGTCGTAGACTTCATCTCGCTCGTGGTGAGATGCTTCCATGTTTTTCGACAGGCAGAGGTTGAAGGAGAAGGTTTGAAGAGGACGACAAAATTCTGGGCGGGAGCTAACACCTTAAATAGTTATATATGGGAAGACGGATGGGTAGAGTCTTCAGGGGTAGACAAGCCATAGCCCCTGAGTCTTACGTCCCTGCTCCGCCTCCCTGCCAAGTGAAGCTCCACAAGGCGGCGTGTAAATTGCCTGCGTAATGTAAGTTTGCTTCGCCACCGGCGCCTTGATTGGGAATGATCTTTAAGTGGATCAAATTCAGCAGCCGAGTCAACTCCCTGACTGTTTCCTGTGATGTGTCATGGCTCACAGGCCGCCAAGGTAATCAACCACCTCGGAGGTTGTCATCAGCTGGAACAACACAAACAGTATACTCTCGTCCTCCTGTTATAGGCATGGGGAGGTAAAATAGCGCAACGGATTTGAGGGCACCGAGTCAGCAGCTTCAAGTCTGGTCTCGTAGTGTAGCCAGCCAACCTTGAGTGGGTAATCTTTAAAAGTTAATCTTGCAAGGAGGTGGTTTGAAGGAGCGACTAACGAAGTGGTTGGTGACCTAATAATAGTAGATAATCAGCCTCGACGACGTGATAGGCTCCAGAAAACCGAGGACTAGGTTCCTTTCTCGAGTCGCATTGATGGCTCACCTTCCAAGAAGGGTCTAAAGCGCGTACGTTGCCCGTGGCTTGTATGCTGATCCCACTATCTTGTATACCTTGTTAGTAGATAGCTTCGGGGATGCCGTCTCATGTGGCGTGGCGGAGATCATGGATCTCGGTCCGTGTGACGCGCGTTCAGGAGAGCATGCTGGCCCCAGGAGGGAGGCAGCACTCGAGTCAGACGCTTCTCCCCAGGGCATTTAAGCACGCTGCCCCTGATTTCTTCTCCTTGATCAGTCACACACATTATCAAATATTCAAACAGAACCTTCCTCCACGACCACGAACATGCCTGAACCACCGAGAAGGGCACGTCGAACTGCGCCACTTCCACCATAGTGCTCGATGCCTGATAAGTAGTTAAGGGAAAATTAAAACAAATTGTATGTAGTTGAATATGCAGGATGATGGACCAGTCGGACAGGCCCCGTGCCTCCCTGGTTCGGGACATGTGCTGACTTGACCTATTGGATGGCAAGAGGGTCAAAGCGAGCAGAGAGATCAGGTTGCAAGGAGATTAGGACGGCACCTTGTACTAATTTGGAATGGAGGGGGAAAGAAATGCAATCAAGGCTGCTGAAGCCGAAACCGAGCAATGGTCGTTGCGCTGGGAGACGGAGGAATGAATGAATGAGGAGGTCTAACGGTTGGGATACACTACTTTTTCACCACACCCGTGTGCACTGCATATCATGAGGCGATGCGTATTGACGTGCTCCTCCATACCTTGCGGGCTTCGTGCCTCATCGCAATATCGCAAGCACAAAACCTTGTCAGGAAGAGGCAGCAGCGGATCCTTGTGGTCGTGGAGGGTGTCACGATTGCGTCAAATCCAAGGACTAGCCACGAAAGCGGGATTCCGAAGGCCCCCATGCGGACCGCCCAACGTGTGGGGGTTGAATCTATGCAGCCATTGCAGGTTCTCACCAAGAAGGATGCTTCCTGTTCAATCAATGTACCGGTCGTCTGGCTTCCACAATGAAATATCTCATCTCCATTCTACACCCCATATATATCCTCGAACATCAGTTCAGCCCGCTTCCTCATCCTCCTACATCGTAAGTCTTCTAGATCTATCCACCTCGTTTGTGAGTTTGAGAATAAAACCTGCACCTCCTTCTTCATCATGTGACTGATCCTCACCTTCTTAACAGCCTCAACTTGAACATCCCCAGAAGAAGTGGAGCCTAAAGTCCTAATATCTGCAACGGCAAACTCCGAATAGGAGTCTACTAAGAGGCCCACGCTCTCGTTGTTTCCATCGGGGCTCATGTCGTCATTCATATCGTTGGAATTGGAACTCATATGATTCGAAACAGATGTCTCGGATTCGGAATCCGTGAGGTCTATAATCTTGGTGTCCGTATCGGTAAAGTCGGCAATTCCATCGTCCATAACGACTGTGCTTTCATTGCTAAAATCAGAATGATAGTCGTTGAAGTCGGCATTTCCATCGTCCAGAAGGACTGTGCTCTCATTGCTAAAATTAGAATGATAGTCTTCAAAGGGCCCCTGATCTTCAACCTGTATAGCAGCAGTGTCGAAACTGTTGTTCATCGACAGACTTATGGCGTTGTCTAAAACAATAAGTTCGGACGCGGCATACGCTGCAGCAATTACTTGCCCCCGGCAGAACGGACAAAAAGCTCTCTGAGAAATGCGGAAGTCATAGTTCGTTCGTGTCCTGCGGATCTTGACTTTGGGGGCGCAATTGGTGCAAAATGTATGTCCAGCGAGATGACCCTTGTGCTCAGTCGCACAAGCAGTGTAGACAAATTTCGTTCCACCACAACATATCACACATTCGTCGGCCCAGCCGTGTTGCCAAACCATTAATTCCCGTGAATCCACATGCTGCGGCGCGCATTTATTACAAAAGAGCTGACAGGAGTTAGCGAATGAAACCTAGCTTCGACGAAACCTACCAGTCCTGAGATGGCACGACGCAATTTCGGATCATTTGGTGATTGAAGATATTCAAGGCAATCGCCGCACCGCTTCTGTATGTCCCTGACGCTACGTGGCATGGTGTTGAAGATGTTGTCGAAGTAGCAGAAAGTTGTGTCTGGTACTGTCGGGGGAAGAGACTGTTGCTCAAGTCATCATAGGCCTGCGAGCAGGTACCTGAATTGTTACTTAGCTGATACTGTACTATAATAGAGAAATAGAGTAGCTACGGTCGTGTCGACCTTCTCCGAGTGGCCTATAATTGGCTCGTCTTAAACAAGAGTTGCTATGATCCGATCAAGCGGTTCTAACGCCGAATGATGTGGAAGCCAACCAACTTGCGAGAACTTGGAGCAAAAACGCCAACTTCCCGGCTCCGTCACCTCAGCGGGCCCCGCTATCTGTGTGGAGCTGTTATCGATAAGATGCACTTTGAGTGACCAGCATGGTATCGGCTACACTGTCATCCGACAAAGCGGGTAGCTCGGATTAGTATTGATCCGGGATACCTGGACATACAGGAGCCATTCAAACGACGACAGCAAATGAAACCAACCAGCCCATCGTCAGTGATGATTGTTTCTCCCGCGATACTATCGGCATCCACTCTGTGCTCAATGCCATGTTCAGAGCACAGGCCCATCAGCGACTGATTGCAACATGTCGACTACGGTCTCCCAACCCGCGAGAGCCTCGCATTGCACTGTCGTTTTTGTTAGTTGTGCTGCGACGGACCAATCATTACGAGACTCAATCGAGAAACCAGGCCCGTCTTATGGACTGGGAAATGGCTCAAGCTTGGCCCTGCAACATGTGCTGACCCAGATTCATCGAATTGCTAGCAAATCGCCTGTCTAGCAGCTACACTACCGGTCCAGGACCGCCCACCCAAGTCCTTGCATTATATCAACCATCAGAGGGGGTAGATCTTTGACGTAGAGTCTGACGACGATCTTCTCCACTGAAGAAATGGCTTTTAGCTGCGCATCAATTCGCAGCAGTGCCTCCCGAACAAACTGTGAGTCGCCCCCGCCCGCCTCTGCCAGGAACCCGGAATTCTCGTTGGAAACTTGCATTTCCAGTGTCGTTAGGTTGGTGCACTTTTCTTGAAGAAGACTCAAGCTCTGAAAGCTATCTTGTCTGATCCTGACCGCTTCCGGTTGATCTTGTGCCTTCTCCATGACTGGGAAGCTGATGCACAGGCGGGATATTAAATCTGCATTGGGGGATCCAATGCAGTTTAGAAAGGATCGTAAGAGAGCGTCTTGTTGCTGCGGCTTGTCCATCAAATAGAAATAGTTCTTACCATATAGGACTGCCTTAGCCTCGCCGTATATTTGTCGGTTGGTATACAATAATGCAAGCCACCGCTTAGGTCTGTCGGGCGCAAATGTCTCTACTCGAGGTCCAAAATCTTGGAAAAGATAGATTGGGTGTCCCACCGCGAGCACTCGTTTGTATATGTCCTGGCGAGCCCTTCTAGGCAGGTCCAGAAAGCCAGCCGCGCCGGAGGTTGCTGGCTGAGAGGCCTCTCCGGATCTCGAGCCCGGTACGGGGCAATGGTGAGGTGTGTCCTTGTCTTCGGGGCCCATGTTGAGTCAGGATTGCCGATGTAGATTATTCTTGCTCTTCTTCTCGGGGTCTCGTGTCGCTGCGGTGCGCTGAAAGTTGGTCGACGTAGATGTCGAGGGTGCAAGGCATCCCACGAATGGTAGCAACGAACGAACCAAGCTTTGTTTGGGACTCAGCTTCGACAGGATACTGCGAGCGGTGGATGGCCAGGTAACTAGAACGACTGGGGTAGATCTGGATGCGGTGCTGCTAGATTTTGATGTTCCTTCACAAGCCTATCCGAAAGGTTGAACGGCCGAACGGTTTCTGGCGTGTCGTGGTGATGGTGGTGGTGGGCGCGTGCGTCTGGGTACGGCGTGCTGTGAGATGTTAGATGGTCTTCACATGGGAGGCGAGGCGACATACTCACTAACATACCGACCACGACGAGTCTGGAAGTGCAGCTCAAGAAGGGGTAACTTGAACGATGATGAATGAAGGAAGTCCAAGTACGCTTGCAGTGTTTGAGAAGCGGAAAATCGGTGCCTTGTGCGGGGTCCTTGACATCATGCGCCAAGTGGGACCGTTGACGACTTAGCACCCTCTCCGCCTAATCATCAACTGGTCAACAATGCCTTTGTATATAACGTAGCGAAATGTGTTTCTAGCCGAGTCGGAGGAAAGAGGCTTTTCGCAACAGCAACAACAAGGCTTTTGGAATAACAGCTACCTAGTTAGAGAAGATGGAGAAGAAGGCAGCAGACATGCCAAATTTAATAAAATGACGAGTGCGGGCTTACCCCGCCTAGCAAGAGCACCTCCAGAGCCAGTAGTCACCTGATTGCCCCGCCCACTGGGCGTCTGAGCTTCTGAGTCAAAAACGGGTACAGTCGTGAGGGATGCTGGACTAACTACCTACTGAACTGAACGATTCGAGTCTAGGCACAACCGGTGGCCTGACTAGTAACACTACCAAAGCATCGACAAAAAGGATTCCAGCATCACTTTCCGATGACGTCTTCAGCAACGCAGAATGAAGGATTCCGGCATAGGTTACGCGAGCGATTAAAACAACTACGCCCGAAGTCCCGCAGTCCATCCGACCATGACAGCACCAACCCACCCCAGAGCACTCAGCAAGGCCGTGACCTTGGGGCCATGCGAGTCTACCATCGTCTCCATGTCATTAGCGAGGTTGTGCTAATCAGTTCGTCGCCATCAGCACAGTCCCAAACTCCCAATACCCGCCACCTACGGTACGCTCGCTGCCTTCCAATCAAGCGAATGATGCCCCTAGAGAGGGGTCCAACACCAGCCGTGACGAAGCTCGAAACCAAACGGACCAAACTGCCCTCGACGCCAACCATCCCGAACAGAGCCTCACCACCGATCGGTCTACTGTTGTTGATCGCGTGGATAATATTGTTGTTTCTCCAGACCTGTGGAGTACAGCGTATCGCGAGGCGGTCGAAAGTCTCGGGGAAGACATAGACATTGCTATTCTCAAGGGCAGAAACGTCGAGCAGCTTTTCAGGGAGCTCGGAGAGATCGACAACGAAGCAACCCGGGAGTCAGCTTTCCTGAGGGGTGTGAATTACTTGCAATCTATTCAGGTACCCCTTGAGAGATTCAAGCTGGCGTTAGATCTGGCCAGTCCCCTGGCGAGCCTTGACCCAGCTGCATCGACAGTTTTTGGTATGGTCCGAGGCGTGACAGCGGTAAGCTCGGTTCATACATATTACGCATTGCGGTTTAGCCGTGATTGTATCAAAAAAAAACTGATTCGCGTTTCCACAGATTGCTATCAGTTTTTCAACTGCCGACCTGGAGTTTGCCAAGCAAATCGCGGAAATGCTTGAGCAGATTTCCTATATTGATGACTGTGATACGCTTGGCCAGAAGGCCGACAAGAAAGATATTCATCGGGTAACGAGTCAATTTATAGTCAATTCTGCAAACTCTTCCTAACATTCTGCAGGCGCTCGTCTCGGTGTACAAGAAACTACTCGAGTTCTACAAAGCCGCATTTGAGATTTTATCTAGAAAAGGCGCGAAATTGGTCATGAGTCTGATCTTAGAGAATGGTCGGCTGCCAAGCATTGTCCAAGACTTCCTCAGACAGGCCGACACTCTTCGAAAGCTCGTACAGAAAGCGACGTTGGAGATTGTTGAAGATATCAAAGCCATGCTCTATGACCAGGAAAGTAAGTTGTCATTGTTCAAATTTAGTTGATGCATTCTTACCCGGCCTCAGTCGATAGGTGGTTAGGCAGCAGCAACATGAGGCGGCAGAGTCAGTACCATGCCTATCTACGGGATCTCCGAGCCGATCAGGCTTGCGAATTCTTGCTGGCAGATTCCAACCTCATCAACTGGTATCGCGCCTCCAATTCCGAGCAGTTGGTGCTCCTTGGCGAAATGGGCTGCGGGAAGACCCTTGCCATGGCATTCCTTGTCGACGAGCTGAGTCGAAGAAGTGAGCAGCAACTTCCTCAGTCCAAGGTATGCTATTATTATTGCCGAGACCATGGGACTGGCCAAGCCGTTCAAATTTTCTCTTGCCTGATTCTATCGCTCCTTGAACAACTCCCCGGCCTGAAGAAAAAATTCTACGAATGGTACAAGCAGGCTCAGGCTTCTGGGAATTTCGAACCAGCAACGGATACCAAGAAACTAGAAGAGTTCCTGCAAAGGTTGCTGGAAGCAATCGATCGTCCACTCTTTTTGGTCATTGATGGCCTCGATGAGTGTGATAGAGCCTCTCGAAGCATTCTTCTCAAATCGCTAGCAAACTTATCGCAAAAGATCCCGAGGCTCAAGGTTGTTTTGTCTTCCCGCCCTCAAGAAGAGATTCTGGGTCAGGTGGACGGAATGGCCAAGATCAATCTAGGTTGCGACGCCAAGCGAGATGGCGTTATCGTTGAGAAAACAGTCGAGAGGCAACTATTCTATCTGTCGAAAGACGTCAAGACACTCGTCATAGAGAGACTATCTCGTTTGGCTCAAGGAAGCGCCATATGGACCAAGATGGTAATCGAACTCATCGAAGTCCGTGGAATCAGGGCGCTTGGCCCGATGCGACTTTTCCTGGAAGAACTACCACTACCTGGACAACTCTCAGAGCTCTACGCCACCTTATTTTCACGATGCACTTCCAATGACCCCGAGAACAAGGAGCTTGCCAGTACAGCCTTGAGAATTCTCGCCATCACCCGCAGGCCCCTCAGCATACTAGAACTCGCCTGGGCAGCTACATTGGGGACCACTCAGCGGGAGGTGACTACCGTGGCTGCTCTTGGTGATTTGATAGACCATCAAAGAGTGATGAGCCTTGTTCACCCATTCATTGCTCGACTGGATTTCATCGACGTCAAGAAGCGTCAAATTCAACTCATACACCAGTCGGTGAGGGAGTTCATTATAGAGGAGTGGACGGATTGGCCTTGCCTGCAAACTCCGGCTACCTCAACGACAACCGATCAAGCGCCTCTTCATCGACGTATCGAGAGTCTCGAGGGACTTATTTTGAACATCTGCATCAAATATCTTGGGTTGGATGAAATTGGCGCCACTGAGATATTTTCTGACGAGCAAGTGGCAATCGAAGCGCTGCCTCAGGATGTCGATCTATTCGACGACGACACACCGCCGGCCGAGTACGATCCATATTGCTCGTGGGAAGACTGGGAAGAGGACATGATTCGCTACGACCCCACTGACCGTGGCTTTGGGGAATTCTTCATCTACGCATCATGCCACTGGATACATCACTTTGGCGCAGTCACGGTTGAGCCTCTTCCGAGCCTGTTCAGCATAGAGAATCTGTGCCGAGCAGGCTCGACACGGCTTGACAATTGGATTCAGCAAAATCGACGTCCGGATTGTACGATCCAGCCCAGATTTGAATTCGACAGCAGTCTGTATGACCCCCTCAGCATCACCTCGCTATACGGCTCAGAAGCCATGCTACGTGGAATGCTTGAGAATTCAGACTTTGGCAAAGACAAGTTCCTTCCAAATCCCATGTTGGGGGCTGCCAGTCAGATTCTTCAGTGGGGCGATTTGTCCAGGCTCAAGATACTCCTCGAGAGTAAACATGGCCATCAACTTCAAAACCTTGGCTTCTTCCGACTCATTATCAAACGATGGTCCGCTCCCGCCACGCAGTGCAACAACTGGGACCCAGTATTTGATCATGTCGACTATGTGCTAGATATCTTGGTTCAGGAGCAATGGGGCAATGAACTGCTGTGTGTGGCTGCTGGCGCAGGTTGTATGCCCATCGTCCGACGGCTCATGGTGAGAGCTCAGCATAACGCAGAGCTCAAGAACGAATTGATGCGTGGGCTCCTATGCGACGAACCACAGCAGAATGCTTTGCGCATAGCTGTACGGCTTGGTGATTTGGACATGTGTCGCCTCTTGGTCTGTATTGGCAAGATGGATCCCCTTTCAGCTATGACACATGATGACGACGGACAAATGGTTTTGAAGGATGAAACTCGTGAGAACAAGAAGAGCTCGGTGGAAATTTTACATCTTCTATGCGACAACATAGCATCAGCATAGACTGAATGACGACTTGGCAGTTGGGGGCTTTGCCCTCAAATCCAGTATAGGACTTCACAGAATCATCCGTGATCTGCGAAGCCAGAATAGGGATGCCCGAGCGCTCAAGGCCGAGCTCAGCGATTTGACCGAAGTCTTAAGCTCACTTCTCGACACAATTGCCAGCAACCCTAACTTGGATTTCAACGCTCTTAAGCTTCCACTTCAGCGCTGCGGTAATGCCTGCGAAGAATATGGCAAAATGATTGCACGGTGTACGAAACACTCGGCCGATGCATCGCGTTCAAGCATACGGGACTGGATAACCCAGAAGTATCCTTGAGTTCGAACCCCTGGCACTCTGGAATGTTGGACTGTTGAAGCTCACATGTACATATATAGACGCATTGCCGCTATATCGCCGGAGGTCCTAGAAGACTACAAGGACATGATCTCCGACACCACGAACGATCTGGGCGACCACTTGAAGGACCTACAGGGTAAAATCGACCGTCTACAAGCAGGACATGCCACAGCTGTCGATGAGATAGCAATCGAATGGCATGCCTTGTTAGAAGAAAAAGAGAGCACTCGACAAGGTCTCGAAATGTGTGCTCAGCTATCTACGCAGATCATACAGTTCGAGGCATCTTCGAAAGAGCCCGAGCAGTTTTCCGAACATCCCTCAGCAAAGAAGCATGTCAAAGCGAGCCTCGGGGAGGTTAGAGGGTCAATCGAGTCCCTAATCGCTCGCTTACAATCTCATGAAGCGTCGATTGATAGTCAACTTGAGACCCTATCTTTAAACGAAGCGGTGTTGCGCAACAACTTTCAAGGCTCCAGCAGGCAAAAGAAAGCATCGGCCAATGCATACAGATTGTATCCCGAGCCCATGATTTGGCTAGCGAGCGGAGCAACTTCTTTGAGGATATTACTTTAGCGGATAACAGCTATGCCTTTTCTGTTTCAACCATCAATGAACTGGTCACAGCTCGGCGATCAGACTCAAAGGACTTTCTCGACATTTCGAAGGACAGGTCAATGATGAAACGGTGCAGAAGTCAATGGCTGCCTTAACACAACTTGACCGGGAGCACATAAGATCTGGTCTAGACGACAAGCAAGAAGAAACCAGGTTTCCAGCAATGGTTAAACTAAAAGATCCCAAGCAGTTTCAAGACCGATTCGGGCCCGGCAACAGCCTTTGAGAGTATGCAGCTATTAGTCGAGAGATTCCCTAATTTCAAATATATGAAAGAGACGCACTATCGTCGAGAGGATATATTCATTTTAACCATGGAGGGAGAACGTTCCATTTCATGGCAAACGAATCCTTTTCGAGTCTCGCTCTGCCAACGCGTCGTACGGCAACGTCACCATGGGCATGGTATGCCCAATGTCCACGCCAAATAGGATGGGGAATTTCTTCTCAGCAAGGCGTCCCTCGCAAAACAGGCTCGTCACAATGCCGGCAAATTGCTGCCTCCGCTCCTCCGAGTCCTACCCAAACGGCCTTCCTACGACAAGGCCGGGCGGTTCTTCAAATACACCTCCCGCAATCAAGTCGGCCTGGGCCGCCTGCACCCTATTTAGGTGGTCCCATATACCCCCAGCCAGGGGGCAAGGCCGTCTCGTGTATGTAGTTCAGCCGCTGGACACCCTGGAACGCGATCTGACAAGGCCGTTCAGGGGTAAGTGGTCCTCCGCTGTGTAGGAAGGCCTGACGGTGGAGTACGAGATCCTCTCAGCACTTACACGATGGTTGTGATTGATCATCAAATCAAGCTTATTGGATAATGGCGTGCCTACGGCTAGAGATGACAGGGTCTGGATCTCTGTTGACGGAGTTGCCGATATGGATAGCCGAGCGCTGCAGAGGTATGTATAAACTACTAAAGGGGCTTGGCAGGTGACGACTGGGCTGACGGCGAGACTTATCCTCAAGTTGTGAATAATATCCTTCAGAGGCCTCCAACTTGTCGCCTGAAAAATATTCCGATAACGTAAAGTTCGTGAAGTCCCAAGAAATGGGAACACGGCAGCAAGTTAGTCATTGACCATGGAGGGGGACTAGAACTGGGACTAATTGGAATCGTTGGTTTTTATGTCCGGCAGAAAAAGTACAGGGATTAGTGGAGAAAGCTACATATAGTAAGCGCTTAGACATGGTACTAGGACTTGTAGCTACTTTGGACAGATTTGTGGGTGGGAAAGACTCGGTAGCAAACAGCTAAGTGTAATGTACTCTATCGTCTAGGCCACTTCAGCTACCCCTGCGTCTAGCGGCTTGGCAGGTACCGAGAAATGGTAAGTACCCACCTGAGTAATCATTTGAAAATAGTCAAACGGCGCACACTACGCTCTGACCGAAGCTGTTTCTCTCCCTACAATTGTTCACGCAGCCACATTCCAAAATGGCTGTTAATTCCGTTCACTAGTGATCGGCAAGACCAGACTCTGTCAAGGTTGGCAGCTCTGCAACTTGTAATTCGACCACAACCCCTACATGGCCACAAGCATGAGACCTCGGTGAGTTGCCTTCTGCGCCAAGAAGGCATCCACCTGCCAAAAACGGGGCAAGGCTCCGCAAATCTCACTTTCGCGGCGGGTCGCCCATCACCGGCTCGGCTTTCCGGTGACTCGCTTCACATCTCTTGAAGCAGAACCCAGGCAAGAGAATACCCAATGAGGTTGCAAGGTCGCTCGAGATCAGGTGACCAATCGATGCGTGCTATTTCGCGAATTTGATGTCGAGGCCTCAACGCCGCGGCTCCATACGCGTGCCGCGGCCCACAGCCAGCATGCCCGACGTCGGATACTGAAATCGCTGTTTCCCCACAAGCGAGCTGTACGATTATGTTTGGGTTACGAGTCACCAACAATCGTATCTGCACCAGGAACATGCTGCATTGTATAGCTGGGGTTCCGGCATAACAACGAAGGATTGCCGCCATCGCCTCCCCCTGTTAGCCGCGGCCCAACGGCTTCAGATCGGTTTAAGGCTCTGGAACGGTGTGTAGGCGGACGCGCGTCCATAGTCCTACATTTACTGCACGGCCTGGCTACAAACTGGCCACGCAGCGGGGACCAGTATCGCACAAATGTGACATTGATGCATGCAACTCGACGCGATCAATGTGGATCATGTTTCCGATCCTCAGTTTTTTTTTTTGGTGGAACGTCGGCCGCCTCTCACATCCGCCCAATCCCTTGCCTCACTAGGCTCCAAGTGATGCAGACATTCCTGCAGGAGTTCGAGAACCAGCCTCGCAGCCTCTCCCGACAGGCAATCTGGCCAACATCACATGTGAATATCCGAAAAAGGTCAGTCCAGAAGGGGGTGATCATCCAGACAGTTGATTTTGTTAGAAATGATTCACGGAGTCTCACGTCAGTTGTTGCTTGAGCAAGTTTTGAGCGGAGGGCGCTTGAAATGGACGATGTTTATGCGCAAGTGGCTTGTGCTTAAGCAGATTGTGCTTGGGACATCACTCACTATGTAACATCGGCAGATGCATTCGGCGATAGGCATCACCAACACAGTGAACCGGTTGCAGCTGAAGCGGAAAGAAAAAGCCACGGATAACTTTCATGAGGCTCAAACCTGACCCCTCAGTGTTCAAGGTAAGGTTGCTCGAGATCAGGCGACCAATCGATGGGTGCTGGTAAATTCGAACCCCTGGCCTATGATCCCAGTACATTTTCATTATGAGTTCATTAATTTGAAGCATAATGCCGTTGGGTGGCTGGGGATACCTTCTCCGGCGACTGTTGCAACACTAGTCGCAATGTAACGCTAACGTATGCACGTACTTGATAGACATCACCAACAGTTTGCCATTTTGCATAGCCTTGGCAACAAGGAGCCATTATATCTCCACTTGGCCATGATCTAACCGTGGAACTGAGCCAATATTAACCCCTGCAGAGGGTCCTTTTGTGGTGCGATTGTCGAAAGATCACCAAGAGCACCCCTCACCAACATGACGCCCCAGCATAGGGCGACTAATCAGTGGTGATCTTGACAAGGTCCGTGGTCTTGGCGGTTGTTTCTGCGTTGGAGTGGAGAAGGCTGTTCATGCCCCTCGGATCCCGTCTGCGGCGGTATTTACCTCCGCATTCACGTTTGCTTTTCTGTAGGGATTGTCATCGTGAATCATTTCCCTCCGTACAGGATGGGAGCAGCTAGTTGGTCCATAGCTGTCCATGAGATTCGCCAGTAGACTCACAATGACTGCTTCTAACACCTTATCACCAATGAGCTTGCACAGCATGCCGGGGAAATCAGTCCCGGGTTGTCCTCACGCATGAAGCCGCTCGCCGAAACCCCTCCGCTAGCCTTTGTCGGCTGAGATTCCTTAATTGGTGGGTGTTGGCCACCTTTCATCAATCTCTCCGCTTCTTCCATGCCTCAGTAGGCTCCCTGTCAAGACAGGGGTGCTTGATATCAGACGACCAATCAATGTGCTTCAAAACCTTGGAAGATCTGCGTCACTTTTCGGATAGGCAACCAACCCCCTGCAGTAGGTACCGGTATAATTCAACAAGTAGAAATGATGCAGACAATATGGGGGAAGGGGAGTAGATTCCAAACCAAATCTGCATCAACCTATCCATTTTATGCGGTGAAAATTAGGCGCCCTGGTTTGCAAGCCCAGGGTTGCTGGATATTAGGCGACCAATCAATGTGTAAATTGGAACCTTGACGATTACCCCAACTGTTGGTCCTTTGAGACCAATTCAATGAGGTTAGTAAGCCAACCCATGTTGCTGCCTAAACCTGTTCGAAGATATCACCAACATCAGGCGGCTACTTGGCAACAAGCAAAGAACACAAGCACTCGTACAAGGTTTAATTATCACCAACCGATCCATCTGCCTAAAAAAAGAGCGCCAGCTTCGGTTCTATAGCCGGGCTTTCAGCATGCCGAATGATAGATGTGGATCGTAAGACTTCTGATAAAGTGCAAATGTTTTACACGAGCATGTCCTTGGTCTTGACAGCTGCTAAGAAACCACGTGATTCTCCCTGCAAAATTTAGCCCAGCATGTTCCAGCTATCTTAGGGGTAGCAGTTCGGACTTCATACCACTCGGACGTGCATGTTGGTCGCCTTCCATTGCCTTCCCCTCAATGCTTGCATCCATTTGGAACCATAGACACTCCTCCCCAGTTGGACATTTATCCTTGATTGGCCGCCTGATCCCAAGCACCCTGGTCTTCCCACCTCAGCTTGGCAATGTTACTGGGCCATGTGTAGGGCCCGAGTGCGGGTCGATGGAATGACCCCCTATCCTCGCGAAGCATCAGGCCTACTAGGGGGTGATATCGTTCTGGGTTTAACGCCCGATCACATCACATGCCATGCATACGGCTTCACCCTGTCATTCAACATCACCTTTAGGCGAAATCATTGGATACCAGTGTCCAGATTGCAGTTGGTTGTGCCAACCTTTGACCCGCTGGCCCCATTAAGAGTATCAGCTGGGATGTCTCTGAATCTCTATATAAACCCAGCTTAAGTCCTCGGGTTCAGAAGAATTTTCTCCATCAGACCTGCATCAATCAGCATAAACATTCCAAGGCTTAACAAGTAAGTCTAGATGTTTCCCTCATGCCCTGTCCTCATTTGTTGTCTACCGGTCTTTCTGATTTGATGATTCCAACTAGACGTTCTGCGATACCATTACATCCATTCAAACAATTTCCTCGCGAATAGCAGGTGAGCGGCCGTTAGCCTTGCAATATCTCTCAGTCCGTACCTGATTAATGGAAACAGCCATGTGCTCCCGTGAAGACTTTAAGTGTCCTGACTGCGGAAGTGTTGACAAGGGAGTCACCGTGAAGTGCCCCGATGTCAGGACTGGGAAGAAATCGGCCTGTTTAGCAGAGGTGACTCAGAGAAGCAAGAAATGTGTGGGCGGGTGCATGATTATCCGCTAGCCAAAGTCGGTCAGGATGTCTTCCAAGGCCTGAGTACAATCTTCTTCAATTTCTTTGTATTTAGGTGACTCTTATCAATCGATGAGCAAATTTCCCGACAGGGTCATGTATCATCTTCCAGAACTGATATTGCCAGTTTAATGTCTTCGCGCTGTAAACAAATTAGCATCAGATATCTCTCCGGGTGAATGATCAACATACCCAAGGAGCCAGGCTAAGGGCAGTTGTATAGGCCCTAAGTGCCTTGCCTTTATTTCCAGTTCCCGACATCATATACGCCCGTCCAAGCAAAAAGTGCGCATGAGCTTCACCCCGGGCAACCTGAGGAAGTCCTTGCATCGCTTGTAAAGCGTCGGTAGGCTGTCCAAGACGCAAGTGGATGTCCGCAGATTGCAATTTGATAAATGCAACCATGGTCTTTGGTGGATCAAGTTTTAGCCCACGATCCAGGTATTCTAGTGCTTGTCGATATTTGCCAATTTTCCCGAGAATCTGGATTGGTTAGTTTAGCTTACAGTGCAAAATCTTTCCTTCTTACTTACATTTGCAATGTACGTCATCAAGAGTGCATTTGATGAGTTGATCTTTTTCGCTGCAAGGTAATGCTTCAGCGCCTCATCCCACTCTCCTAGTTTTTCTCGCACACGACCCAAGCCCACCCAAGCTAAGTAATGCCGGGCCTCTATCTGCAATGCTCTTCGGAAGGCGGTAGCGGCCTTATCATATTCTTCAATCTCAATATGCTCGTATCCGAGAAGAGAATATGCTCGCGCAAGTTGTGGTGACAATTGCGATGCCCGCCGAAAGCATTTGATAGCCTCATCGCGGTTGCGTTGTAAAGAGAATAAATTCCCAACCGCACACCACGTTTGAGGAGCTAAATAGTGGTTCTCAGATAGATCGTGTGCCAGGCAGGCCAGGGCAACATCCTCCTTGAGGTGCCAGAGAACTGTGGAGTATACTTCGAGATCTTCCATCCAAGCAGCTGAGACCTTACGAAGAGTTTGGAAAGTCAACTTTGCATCTCCATAGTTCATAAGCTCAGATTGGGCTCTTCCCATTTTTGACAGAACCCAAGCCGTTGCTTGCTGCTCAATTGGGAGAGACGAGAACGCCTCGAGACAGGCTCTCGGTTCGAAGCGACTCAGATGATAATAACCCAGGCCAATCTTCTCCAAGATACAGAGCAGTTGGGTGGTACAGCTCGGAAAATCGACCGATTGAAGGGCAGATGGTTTGAATTTCGTGACGGCCTTAGGAGGGTGAGAGGACATCGGCTTGGCCTTTGCATCTCGTTCCGCCAAGACACGAGAGTGTTGCGAATCTTGCCGGTCACGGCCGGATATCTTCCATTGGACTGGACGAGGTGGGTAACATGGTTTCGTGATACGCTTGAAGGTGTCTTGAACCGCACCAGAATCGACAGTGGGGCGATCCGCCAGGCCAGATACGATTCTCCCTTGATTAAGCCGAGCGCTCCTGCGTTGCGGAGCCGTAAAAACACTCGAGCTGGCTGGCCGGGCAAAAACATCGTTCTCGTTTAGGGTTGAACCTGGTTGAAAATCCGATATCTCAGTGGATATGTAGTTCGACCGATGACGTTTCTTCGAAGGCGCCTGCAGAGATTTTCCCACAGCATAAATCGCCCAATCGCTCGGACCCTTTTCTGGAATGCCATTCTCTACTGTTGTTCTTTTCTCGCCTTGGATTGGAAGGTCATTCGCAGAGGTACGTGTTTGTTGTGCATAATCTCGAGAGCTGGGATTGAGGGGTCGTCGATTGCGATTAACGCCAGGTCTGGTCGTAGGACTTGGATCGTCGAGGGCTGGCGTAACCGGTTTCACAAATGTATCCTGACTCGATTTGTCGTTTGGACGATCATTTGGAAGTTTGAAAATATTCGATACGCAAAGCGTAGTTCCTATATTGATTGATGATTAATGGTAAACCTTGAATGAGAATCGTCGGCACTATACCAATGTCGCAAAGGTTAGTAAAAGCATCCCACATAAAAGCGTCTGCTTTTAGTGCGGCAACAAAATAATTCGCAGCCATCTTCTTATCACCATTCGCCTTGTGTAACTTGCCCAAAAGGAGATGGACAGACGAAATTTCGGGCAAGAATCGTGCTGAATGGGATCGTTCGTCGGCTGTGAAATCCATCAGCTTTTTCCCCGTTTCTTATTGTGAAGTCCAGAGGGTACCTTTACATGCCTCCCAGAGCGGCTCAGCTTGCATGAGTGCCAGAATACCATCGGCACATTGTTTCTGTTGCAAGCATGCCTGAGCAAATATGTAAGAACAGCCAAGGTGATGGCCATGGATTCCGGCGTCGCGGCTGTAGTCGGCAGCCAAGTCGTAGCGCCCTAGCCGCAAGCAACAGAGAGACTGGAGATGAACCCAGGTTAAGTCATCGGGATGTAAAGCGCGCAGTCGCTCGCAAAGAAAAAGGGCATTCTCATTAATGTCTTTGTCAAGGTAGCTGTATACCAGCCGCAACTCAGGATCCATGTTGACGATGAATTGAAGAATAAAGGGCCGACATTGAAGCGCCAAAAGAATGTGATGATGCCTTTGGTCACCACAACAACGCGTAAGCTGATTATGTAAGTCAATTGATTACCACATTTCCTCCCAGTCCCTGCACGTCACGAGGTCACTTGTGAACTTAGTGCGACAGGCTTCTAGCTAATTAGCGGCCGCCTTTGCTGTTGCTGCCTAGACCAAGACCGAAACTTAGCCAATGACGGTTGCCTTGTTTCTTGTTGCAGGTTGATGCGACATCTGTTGACTACCACGCCGATTATGTGGTGGAGAAAGCGCTTTTTGTTGCACCTGATTGGCTGTTTTCTTGTAACTAACAGCAGGTTCTCTCGGACAACACTAAGGACGATGCTGTCACCCTCCGCACCGTTCTTGATGTGGGGTTTCATTGTAAGTTAACAATGATTTCCGGTCTTGTAAGAAGAAGAAAACAGTAAACTGAGCGTATCTCTACAGGGCACAACCGCCCTCCTCGGGCTCTGCTTTCAGGCATGGAAACCACTTAGATTCGCTTTGTACGAGATCTTCAAGCTGCTTCACATTGGCTTGGCAGCACTTTCTATAACCGGAGTATGGTATCACTTGAAACTTGGAGAGCTTCCCCAACTCAAATACTTATTCGCAATAATTCCGATATGGGTTGCGGACCACATCGCCCGCAGCCTACGTCTAGCTTATCTGAATATTGGCATTTCTGGAGAAGGAACCGTTGTTGAGGCTCTTCCTGGTGATGCTTGCCGGGTGCTCATATCGATGCCTCGAACCTGGTATCCTCAACCAGGACAGTATGCCTATCTGTACATGCCTGGCATTAGCCTATGGCAGTCACACCCATTTTCAATTGCATGGGTGGATGAGAGAAACGATGTAATGCCGAATAAGCTGTTTAGTGATGTACAGCACAGCACAGCTATACGCAAACCGCAAATATCATTTGTAATCCGCGCTAGGACCGGAATGACAAGAAGTCTGTATCGCAAGGATTAATTGGAACTGAGTATTCCACGTATCCGGAAGCAGGTTGCTTGATAGCCCAAGCTTGTAGTTTAGTCTTTCCGAGAATGTATGCACCGGCTTTCGCCAGGACCTCGACGCAATCCGCGCTTTCGGTTGCTTTGCCATGTAATTTCGCCCAGGCTAGAGCGCCGAAGGTGGTTGTGATATCTTCGATATTCACATTATCCTTCACAACTAATCTCATGCCCTTCAAAGGTTTGTGTGCGTTGTAGCAGCGCAGAGGGACAAAGATTACGGGAGAATTTGAGGGGCGGTACAAATGTTTGTTAGCGTACTCGGCAGAGGGCTCAAAACATGTGATCATGGCTGAATGGGTATCTTGATACTTCCTCCATATTTCCCACATTCTCCCCGCGTAAAAGCAGTGAGGCCCTGGCATAATGTCATCGTTTTGTACGTCAAGGCTCGATGGATCATTGGGTTTGACGATGATGCGATGTTTGGTCTGCCAAAGGTCGAGCACCTCCTCTGCTGAGGTTTCCAGGACAGCGCCGTCACCGCAGAAAACGACAGTTTCAAGCAGTTCGGGCTGAAAGGCGTCATCATCATCAAGGTGTTCCTTCCGGAAGTCCCGGAGGTAAGAGCCGGTAATGCTGCTGATACCAAGGGGGATAGGAATCACGAAGAAGGCCTGCCCCTCCGGGATAACCGGTCCATCCTGGAATGGGGAGCGCCGCTACATTTAGTTTGAATTTCTGTCAGTGTAGACCAGAGAATGATTGGGGAAGACTACGTACGCTATGGCACAGCTGATAGCTGGCCTTTTTGATTTGCAAACTGTGCTTACTCTCCATAATGCTTTAATGGTAAGAGGTTTTCCGTCATGCAAGTCTGCAATTGGAGCACGCAGAGCCTTCCTATATTACCCCGCCAAATGCCGGCCGGAACCCTTGTACGCGGAGAGGAGTGCTTACACAATATGTTACGAGAGCCTGAGCGAGAAATTAAGTCAAACCCAGACTATTGTCCTTACGCAGCTGTATCATAATAATTGCACGGCGAATGATCATGCGATCCGATGACTCGGATAAGAATCAATTACAATTGTGATATCAATTTATTTAGAAGATACTACCAATGCCAATGTCATTTTCAATGCTGCTCTACGGCCGACCTGCGCTGTTGAGAATCACCCATCAGTTCAGATCGCCCAGTCACTAGACTTGGTTGCATATAGCCACGGTCGACGAGTTGCTTGAATTTCTTATGATATCGAATTCTAAATTTTGATTGACATTTATCGGCTTCCTCCTGTGATATACTTGCCGTTGGTGATAGGTCTGCATCTGGATGAGGGAGAGTAGTATTAGATACTAAAAATTTAATGTTACTGACTGGAAAAACTATTATCGAATTCTATACCTTTATTAAATGGCTCAGGAAATCCTGTATTACGCTTCAACTGGTGAGGAGCATGTTTGGTAGGCATTCTGGCGTAATGGCTTTGGTGTGAACAATTCGGAGCGCGATCTTGGATCTGCATGGAAAGTTACAGTACAGTACAGGGCATTAAATTAATCACCTACTACTCTCACCTAGCGCCATGTTCCTTTTTCTGGGCCATATCCTCAATATAGGTCTGCGAGACCTGGGCGGAACACCAAGGCATTATTTGCATGGTACAGTTTTGGTCCCACCTTAGCCGCATAAGTATTTAAGCTTCCTAGATTCCTGTGCTCTGTAGGATCCCCAAAATCACCATTCCATTCAACCATCATGTATCGGTTGTTCATCTTTCATTTTGTTTGTTCGATTCTAGCTCACTCTTGGAATGAACAGCTTACAGTTATCGTTGATGGAAAGTACTCCGGGCAGAATGGCTATCCGCGCGGGTATGTCTCGCGTAGTGATCCTCGCTTCTCAGATAGTAGTATGACGTATTTATTGCCTCCTTCAGGGTCAGGTAGAACTCGTATCAATGGCGAAGATCTGCTATGCGCTCCATCTCAAAGAACTGCCAATCAGACGAGCGGCTACCCCAGGCTTCGTGTATCACCGGGATCCTATATAGCCATAAAATACCTTGAGAATGGACATGTGACCCTCCCAGAAAACTCGCCAGGCAAACCACCCGGACGAGGAAAAGTCCACGTTTTCGGCACGAATAGTCCGAAATCTCATGAACTTCTCGCCAAGGTACTCGAATGGGATGCAGACGGCCAAGGAGGGGATAAACGTGGAAAACTTTTGACGACTCAGGACTTTGACGACAATCGATGCTATCAGGTCAACGATGGCAGTATATCTATTCAACGGCAGAAGGAACATCCTAACCCTGTTCCAGACATCCCACATTCCGTAAATGAACAATGGTGCGAGACCAATGTCAAGATCCCCGATGATGTATCAATCGACTCGACGTACACACTTTATTGGGTATGGCAGTGGCCTACAAGCCCAAGCTCTCCTGGTCTACCTGATGGGAAGGATGAGTTTTATACTACATGTTCTGATGTAGATGTTGTATCGGACCAGGATGAAAGTGAGGCTTCAAACCCGCTGCCTGGTCAGGACCCCCAGACCGCTGCCGTTGGTAACTATAAGGAAAGGGCGAACTTCAAGGAAGCTCAATAGTTAGTGAGGAAACAAAATATCATTATTTGATGAACTATCAAGACAATGGAATCGGCTTGACTGTGTATAAATATCGGCTTTTGTCAACTCGGGTGGTGCTGAGACTAATGGTATTTCACATTCTGTAAGTTGTGCCCGCGCAAATGAGTAAAAGCTTACTCCTCTGTTTCCAATTTTGCTCTTTCTTCCTCTTCTCGTCTGCTTCCGGCTGCATTTTGGCGCATCAAAATCTTGATAAGGGTGACGGCGTGCTCTGCGTCTTTCCCCACAGCTTCAATTGGTAGGGCCAGCGGCGATGCCAATAGTGCCGACAATACAGGACTTATATCGGACGTCTCCATCAGGTAACTCCGTATAGACTCGCTCAGCTGCCGATGTTCAGAATCGATGTCCGAAAGGACTTCAACGCCGATATCTGTGGCGATTGGACGCATCATGCGGTTGATCACAAGCGACAGTGAAGTGCACATAAGCAACCTCTGTATTACTCCTTTGTCCCTGCAAGCAGTCTTGGAGCCTGTTGAGTAATCTGGCGAACCAGCAATCTGCTCGCCACCATTTAGCTCGGCAATCATTCGCTCGCGTAACCTATTCAGACCACTTTTGTAAGTATCAAGGCAATCCCAGAGAACAATTGCCTCGTTTGTCCTTTTAATCTCGTTTTCATCTTCGGTGATATGCTTGAACCATTTAATAAGACGAGGCCAACCTTGAATCTCGAGGGAAAAAAAATAATGCTCGATAAGTGCGTGTGAAGCCTCGGTTTTTTGGTGACTGGCTCGGATGAGGGTGTTTTTCCAGTCCTCAAACATGTAGAAATCATCACCGCCTTGTGACAGAATATAATTTGTCTGCAGACATCAGTATTAGGGCGTGGTCTTGGGTCTTAAAAAAACCTACCACCACGGTTTGGTTCCCAAACGCAAGGCATACATCAAGATCATCATCCAGGTCTGGCGGACCTCTCTTTGCCATGAGACTATATATACCTTGCGAATGAGTAGTGCTTTGTAGTCTCGGCTGTTCACCAAACAAGACTTCGATGCGATCCATAACACTCACTGCTGCCAATGTCTCACAGGGCAATTGCTTGCCTTCGTTATCTTCGCCACTGAGTGCCCGCTGCAGACTACGCAAAGCTTTGCCATAGGCCTCCAAGTTGGCGAGTATTTTTGGTGAGTAGGCTCGGCAGTTGTTGCCCCAACATATGCAGAAGAGAGCAACTGCATCACGTAGCGCCACGCTATACTCGAGTCGTGCGGGAAGCAGCCGAAAGTAATCGGCAGCTGAAGAGGCATTGATTCGTGGCCCATGCTCAAGATAAGCTACCAAACGGGACGCGATACGGCTCGTAGAAGTGGTTGGATTCAAACGTGGACTGGAAAGACGCAGGCAGGTGGACGAAGCGCCACTTGGATACTCCAGATGATAGAGGAGGCGGGTGCTACCCTGGCTTTCCGTGTTTGGAACCTCCACTTCATCAGTACCCCCCGGCTGGTGACGCATAACTTGAGACTTGCTGTTGTTATCGAGTTGAGTTGGCGGACCAGAGCAAGGACTTCGAGCCTTCAAACATTGTGAACAAGTCGGCCAGTTCTCATCACACTGTTTGTATGGAAGAAGAGGAGATGTTAGTACGTAAATAGATTCTGATGAAAGTAGGTTAAGCCGAAGTCCGGCCATCGAGAGTGATCACGGCACCTTTATTTTTCGCCGGCGGCATCGTTGACATTTTAGTGATCGAAGTTTTGGCGCTCTGGCCACAAGTGCGGCTCCATCGGGCCACTCGTGCATCGACATGGTATTTGCCTGGTCCACGGTTTTAGTGTACACAGCCTAAAATACGGGTAGTCCAACTTCGTTCCAGTAGTTGGGTGGTAAGCATCCACAACGCAACGAGGATGTTCAGCCATGCGGCCTCGGAGCAAACGCGAAACTTCAACTGCCTTTATAAGTTGCAGTGGGCGTATTGGAGGGCTCTAACAGTAATGGTCGCATTTTGGCCCCCCCCCCCCGCCCGGTAACTTGTTGGTTGAGTGGTACAATCCTTCATTCGTCGTCACCCATTGAGAAGTTTGCCAGAGATGATGAGCTCCAACCAATATGCATATTGCAGTCGCGGCTTCAGACAGCGTGAAGTAGCTTCGCGCCCCCTAACTTTACCAGGTATAACGTGGATTGGGCATGTGTGCTAGTTCCGGTTAGCCCAATGGTTATCACCCTCCCTGCGTTTGCGCAACTACTGGCTTGGGACATGGCATGCGACAACTAACAGTCGGACATTTTCTGGCACACAGAATCTCTAGACTCCACAAAGGTTTGTAATCCTTGTCCAGCTTTTGGTCCCCCGTATCTCCTTGAGTGTGCGAAGGGCACAAGGATGTACCGGACAGGGATCTGATCCAATTAAAACCAGGTAAAATCGAGTGACATTAGGTAACTAGGGAAATTGGCTTATGATAGAAGTCCCAGCATTTGGCGCCTTTACAAAGAGCTACATTACAAGTCAGACAGCCCCACCGAGGCCTTGTATCTTTCTTCCGTTGCTGCCGTCGCTGCCCTTGTGGCCCGGCCCTGCTATTGATGCTATTCGCATCCAATGTCCCGAGGTAGGCAGCACTCGAGTAAGACGCTTCCCCTCGGGGGCATTTAAGCACGCTGCCCCTGATTTCTTCTCTCCTGGCAAAGACACCCTCATCAGGCCTAATGCACTTGGGCACCCCTCTCGCACTCCTTTGGGTCTTGCTCTCAGAATCCAATTCGTGCCCGTGTTATTGCCCAAATGAATGTATCATGATTTCTTAGGATTATTAAACTGGCGCGCCGCTCTTGCATATTGCTGCCTAGGACCCGGACATGATATCAGCCAACAAGTTTGAAGCCCTTTGCTGCGTCATGCACATGTAACGTTGGTGTATGCAATGACTTGGCTATTCCTGTTTGAAAGAAAGTGTTTGTGAGCTAGATAATGCTATTCTTCTATTCTTCGTTCCTTGAAAGCCCAAGCTGTGTCTCTAAATCAGCCCACCTGCCCTTACGCATCGGATCAAGGGCCTGGAGTTTCATAAGCCAATCATGTGCATCGCGAATCCTATCAGCACGCTCACTACTATCTCCTAATCGATTCAATGCCAGATGATACTCGAGAAGCCGTTCGTAAATGCGCTTCACGTTCGCGTAGTCTTCTAAGAGATCTCGGATCTCTTCGATTTCGCGTCTTAAATAAACAATCTTGTCAGAAGTGCTCAGGTGGAATACACAGGTTTGTGTCCCGCGATTGATAATTTGTGATATTAAGAAGTCATGGTAATGCCATGGACTTTCGTCATCCGGACCAACGTTCAAGCCTCCTCGGACGAAATTCAGCTCCTCATCAAGAAAGGCCGCTCGCATCAAACCATCAGCGCGTCGCTCGTTAAGAAGCGCAGGGATGAGTTGACTCCTGTGGTGCCATGCGGAAAAGTTGGATAAGTTGCGGCTGATCATCCTTGTTGTGAAAGAAAATTCAGCTTCGGCCATGCATCTTCCTTGAAGCTTGGAGCTTTCAAGCTCGGCGGCTACAACTCTCCTGTAGCCCCAGGCATGGAAGTTACGTTCATCCTTGTTCAGCATCAAAGTTATGAGATCAAACTCGGCTTCCCATATTTGGCGTGCAGACTGAACTGAGAGTCGGAGAATGGCCTGTGATAGAATCCACTGTCGAAAGGTCCAGATCCAGTAGCACTTCGGTCGGTTTTTTAGCAGAGGTATTGTGAACGTAAGCTCAGAACTCAAAGCTTCACTGATATTTTCCGAATTTCGAGCGTCTGAAGCTCCGTTCCACAGGCTAATCAGACAACGGCGGCGGATATTCCAGATCGTATAGTATTCAGGATTGAGACGAAGGAGCTCGGCGGTATGTTGGAAGAGTGTAGAGCTGTAATCCCCCGACGCGGCTTGGTTGCAGACTTTGTTTTCGAGGTTACGGTACGTATGAATTTTCTCCAGTTCTTGCAATCGTTGCGCTTCGGGGCGTTCGCCTGCAACACGAGGTATTCCATGCTTAGACACTTAGCAAAATAGCCAGGAGATTAAGGGATTAGGAGCCTACTTACGTATTCCATACCGAAGTTGCCTGCTATGGTTCAAAGCGAGGGATTGAATCGATGTTTCGTCAACGACATCGGAATATCCTTTCGCCGCTTCGGGCTAACATCGGAGAAACTCATCACATGTCAAGCAGCTTTGAAGTTGGTGCCTTAGAATTATGGCTTCAGTCACCCCTTGGACTGTGACTTTGTAGAAGAAGCTGAGTGCACAATTTGTAAATCTAGGTTGGCAAAGGAGTCGATGCCGCGTGCGAGATCTCAACAGTTCGGCGCTGATGAAGGTTAAATGATATTTTAGGCATCAAATTCCGAGAAAGGTTAGGTGGGGAGTTGACGAGCTGGGCGTTAATAAATAATCTTGGGAAAGCAATCATTGACACTTTCGAACGCTTCGGACCAGCTATTGCCCGAGATCCTTTCAGCGGTCATGGCACTGGCTGCTTTAGTTGTCCATCTTCGATTGATCCGGCAACTAGAACACGCAGCTATTCAGGAAGCGCATACTATGAGCCTGCGAGCAAAAGACCTAACCTGAAACTCATCACTGGGGCCACGGTCAGCAGGCTCATCATTTCGGATGATGGGTCTAATACTGCGCGAGGAGCTCTGTTCCACTTACAGCACAGCCCTTCACGAACCGTCTATGCGAAGAAGGAAGTAATACTTGCGGCAGGCGCTTTTGGATCACCCAAGCTACTGGAGCTATCTGGTATTGGCGATGAGAAGCTTCTCCAATCACTCAACATACCTGTCAACGTCAACAATCCAAACATCGGAGAGAACCTTCAGGATCACATCATGACTGGAATCAGTTTTGAAGTAATCGATGGAATTTCTACAGGCGATCCTCTTCTACGACAGGAGCCGGAAGTCTTGACTTCCGCCATGTCTATGTATCAAGAACGCCAGGCCGGTCCATTTGCAAGCGGGTCTCTGATAACATATGCCTTTATGCCAATCTCAAAAGAGATTTGGCCTCCAGAAGTCGTCTCGAAAACCTTGCGTGAGCTCAATTCAAGCCTGCCTGTCTCGGGATTCGCCAAACAGCACTATGAGTTCGTGGAAGGCCTTTTAAGTGGCGCTTCAGAAGCACTAGGGGCGTTATTTGCGATTCCATCCCAGGTCAACCTGCACAACGGGCCTAAGCAGATCGGCTTGACAACAGATCCTCGACCGGGGAATTACCTTAGTCTTGGTGCAGCCCTTCTTCACCCTCTTTCTCGTGGCAGTTCTCATATCGCGTCTGCAGACCCGGAAGCTCAGCCGGCGATCGACCCTCGTTATCTATCGCATCCGCTTGATTTGGAGATATTTGCGCGTTATCTCGTGGTCATCGAAAAATTGGCTAAAATCCCGCCTCTAGCCGACTTTCTTAAGGTCGGCGGCCGCCGTGCGCAACCGGGCGAACCTCAGCTTGATACAGTTGAGCAAGCAAAGAACTACATTCGTCAGACAGCCTTGTCAAACAACCACCCAGCTGGGACATGCGCGATGCTCCCACGGGATAAAGGAGGAGTTGTCGACAGTCGTCTCAAGGTTTATGGGGTGAAAGGTTTACGAGTCGTAGACGCTAGTGTAATGCCAATCATCCCGAGGTGCAACATACAAACGGTTGTCTATAGTGTCGCAGAAAAGGCCGCGGACCTGATCAAAGAGGACTTTGATCTGTAACGAGACATTGTAGATAGCGTCATGCTGCGGGACCTGCAGGATTGAGTCAAATAAATTTATTTCTGCTTTCAAAACAAATGGCAACTATTTTAGACGACTGTGCAAGCTATCATGAATATGGCCCACCGGAGGCATCACTACTAAATTGACTCTTTGAAACTCAAGAAAGGAGAAGGTGAACAGAGTGGCCAACAAAATTTGGTTTCAAACTAGAGTTTTAAATACAGAGTAAATCAACAACAAAACTTCCGAATTGTGTATAAATTGATGTTGGGAGTAGGCTGTGCGTTGGGACCATCAAGTCAATTGTCTTCTCTTTCGTGTTTTCCTGCCCAAACTACCAGCCAACACGACATCGATGTTGTCCAAATTGTCGTGAAGCTCGGGAAACCGGTTCATCAAAGCCGCCTTGATTGTTTCAAGCTGCTGGCTCTGTATCTGGCACCTCAGTTGTAGTTTGTCCTCCTCCGAAACAGTCTCCTGCTTATGGAGCGTCTCTCGCAAAACTTCTTCGAGATTTTTGTTCTCTTCCCGTAACTGCTTCAAATCATCCTCGTGGTTACTCTTCAACTGCGCTTTCAGTCTTTCCAAATGCTCTATGAGGGTCCTAGCGGCTATGTTCTCGGCCAAATAAATAGCGTTTTGCTCCTCGAGATTGCTTATCGTCTGTTTTTGGTCCGAGTTGGTTGCCTTCAACCTTTCGAGGTCGGTGTCTTGAGCTTCGGTTGCGAGTTGCTGGGATGATGCCAGCTGGTTTTGCATCTGACTTATCAAATCTTCCTTCCTCTTCATACCTTCTTCAAGCCGCTGGATCGTTGTATCTCGTGCTGCAAGCTCCTGGCCATTACACTTCTTGATTTTAGCAATCTCATCATCGGCTTGGCGCATTCGTGTCTCTGCCGCTTCCTTCAAAGTTTTCTCTTGCTCAAGTGCTGCCTGAAGAGCTTCAACTTGTCTCGGATCTTCTGTGATCTTTGGTGAGTTGGCGACGAGAGAGTTGTATCTTGCACGAAGAGTACTGTAATTTTCCCGGAGAGTATTGAAGTTTTCCAAGAGCTCGTTGTAGTCTGACGTTAGGCCCGAATGAGCCTTCTGCACTGCTCTCATGCTATCTTCCAACTTGATGTAGGCACGTGCAGCACTTAGACGCTCTTGACGGATCGTTCTGATTGTTTGAATCGCCGCCCAAAGGTCCCGATCTAAGGGGTCTGAGCCTGCAGTCCTATCCACAGTGGTCGCGTCTGCCTGCACCTTTTGGCCATTAATAAAATACCAGACCGTATGTGAAATTACTTGTGCTTACAGTTCTATGTTCGTTGCCTGTCGTGAGGGTAAAATTGGTGGTGTCAGGACGCGGCTGGGGCCTAGAATGTCCCTCGAAGGTCGTAACGACCCTTGGTCTCCGCTGAGGCATTGCCCTCATCGTGCTCGCTCCATCAGATAGAGCCATCTGATTGGCCAAATACTTTCGAAAGAACTTGATAAAAAAAATTTTAAAAAAATATTTTTGTTTCCCCCATCACGGCCGAGTTTGAAACAAGATTTTATATGTGGTTGGGCAGGCGGCTGGAACTTCCGGGTCTAGTCGACTTTGCTGTTGGTTGCATTCTCAAAACGTCATATGCGCCGATGCAACCTACCCATAAGCACTCGCCTGATTGCTTCCTTGTTTAGTTCTCGTACTAGGTCTCTGCAGAGCAGGTTTGGTTCCGAGTATCAAAAATGACAATGTGGTTAAGCCAAATTTAGACGGTCCCATTTCGTGACTTCAGAGGTCCCAAAACTGGGGACATGGGTGTCTCCACCCCTCCATCTCTTTGAAAAAGCCCCCAAGCTGAGCGCATAGCAATGGTGGTGTGAACAAGTTTGGTTCTAGTGGAAATGCGTGCTTGGTCTTACTTGAATAGGCACACTGCGCACATGGTTCGCATGCGACATACACGTTATGAGAGATTAACGTGCATCGACATCCGGAGGCGCCTGGAAGTCCGGGGTTTCATGGTGTGAACCAAGGTCCAGGGGGGTTGATAGTGTGCATCAATGCCCAGGGGGCCTGAAGGCGATCACGGAATTTTCGAATTTGCTGACATGTACGGGTTGGTTACTACGTGCCAACGACGATCCGGATGGCAATGCCGACATGTAGGTCCGTCAAACAAGTAATAGTATTGACATATTCTAAGGGGCGGCCGCTACATCCGCACCCGGATGCGGATTTAGAATTGCCGCACCCGGGTGCGGCGGTTATGTAAGCATTCGTCGCCCCCCCCCAACCACACCAACCGCTCAGGGGCTGCCCACCACAAAGGTAATACCCAGACGCTACCGCTATGGACCAAGCAGCGTTCCCTGACGATGTGCTCCCACCAGAAGGCACGTACGACTCACGCGAGTCTCTTCTCGCTGCTATCAATTCCTGGGCGAAGTCTAGAGGCTATGCATTCACGACCGGGAAGTCCATGAAGACACCAAATGGCCGTGTGAGAGTCATCTTTGCTTGTGATCGAAATGGCCTACCACCAAGCGCATCTTGCGAGCGGAAACGTCGCACATGCAGCCGGGGAACTGGTTGCAAGTTCTCGGTACTTGCAAAACAATCCCTAGATGGAACTTCATGGGTCTTAAGCTATCGACCGGGCCGGGAATACGCTGTACACAACCACCCGCCGAGCGAAGACCCATCCGCACACCCAGCACACCGCAAGCTTAAGGAGAACGATATTAAAGTTGTCTCCAGTCTCACAGCTTCTGGAACTGCCCCTCGTGAAATCAGAACCTATCTTTATAATAATTCCGATACCATTGCAACCCAGAAGGATATTTATAATCGAATAGCGGCAACAGGAAGAGATCTACGTGAGGGTCAAAGCAGTATCCAGGCACTGGTCGACCAATTGAACAGGGAGGGTTTCTGGTGCCGGGTTCGATTGGATGCAGATAATCGGCTAACGGCTATCTTCTTCGCCCATCCAGACTCTGTCGCATATCTGCAGAGCAATCCTGACGTCCTGATATTGGATTGTACTTACAAGACGAATAAACACGCTATGCCACTCCTTGATATGGTTGGCGTTGACTCCTGCCAGCGCTCATTCTGCATCGCCTTTGCATTTCTCTCCGGCGAGATAGAAGAGGACTACTCGTGGGCCTTGCAGCATCTCAAGTCCCTCTACAAGCACAGCCTTCCTTCTGTCATCTTGACAGACCGATGGCTAGCGGCTATGAATGCTTCAGCAACCTGTTTCCCATTTTCCAAGGCCCTGCTTTGCCTCTGGCACGTCAACAAGGCCGTCTTGCAGCATTGCCGACCTGTCTTTCTGCTAAGCGACGGAGACCAGCCGGAGAAAGCATGGGATGAATTCTATGCATCCTGGCACTCGATTGTAGCCTCACCAACTGAAGCGGTGTTCGAAGAGCGTCTGGCTAGCCTTGAGCGTAAATATGGCGAGAAATACACTGAGGCAGTTGGGTATATTAAGACAGTCTGGCTTGAACCTTATAAAGAGAGGATCGTCAAAGCATGGGTAGATAAACACTTGCACTTCGGCAATATTGCTACTTCAAGGCAGGTAGCTTATGGGATTATAGAACCATAGAAGATAAATACTAATAAATTTCCTAGGGCGGAAGGAATTCATTCCTTGATAAAATCACACATCAAGACATCTACGCTAGATCTCTTTGATACCTGGCAAGCCATAAGACCTGCTATTGCCAACCAATTAAAGGAACTGAAACATATACGGGTCTCTCAACAGGTACGGATACCGCTAGATATCTCGGGGGTACTGTTCGAGGCTATACGGGGCTGGGTTTCACATCAGGCTTTACGCAAGGTGCAAGAACAACAGCGGTTGCTCTCGGCGCTTAAATCTCCCTGCAGCCAAAGCTTCACATCCTCTCATGGACTACCATGTGTTCATACCTTAAAAAAGCTGGAGGAAGAAAAGAAGGGCCTTTTACTGGAGCATTTTCATCCCCACTGGCACTTGAAGCGAGATATAGCTCAGCCACAGCCTATGCTAGAACCCACCAGAACAGCCCCAAGCCAACGTAACGAGAGGCGTAATCAGCCGATAACGAGCACGAGGCGAGAGCCTAGTGCATTTGAGGCAGTTGAGGCCGTAGCACAACCGAGAGCACTGCCTAAATGCAGCAGATGCCACACACTAGGTCATACGATGACCTCGAAAGCATGCCCTCTGCGGTACGAGGAGATCTTACAATCGTCAGCGTCATCATCGTCAGAATCATCGGGGCAGGTAAGGCCAACGCCTTCGGCACCGTGGTCGGCACCGTCAGGGCAGGCCGGGTCAGATAGGGATAGTACTAGCTGTATCGTTGTTAATGTCGGCGGCACAACCAACACAGTGCCGGCAGCATTATTGATGCAGGCAGGGGTGGCGCCGACACTAAGATACGATGACCCACAGGCTATCTACCAGAGATATGTTGCTGCTCGAGATGCTTGGTACAAGGCCCAGCCTCGTGGAAGTATTAAAACTAACCAGGCATATCGGAAGGCGGTGGGTCTGCCTCTGCGATACGATAAAGCTAGCTACCAATGGTGCCTTGACTGGAAGCAGATGGGAAAATGCTGTACGATGCCAACCGGATCTAGAGACTGGACCAAGGAGGAGATGATAGCCTACCTAGATTGGAGCAAGGCAGAAGATGACCGGGTTGAGGCCCAGGTAGCCGTAGAGATGGAAAGCAATCGTTTTTCTAGTAGAAGAGGCATGCGCGGGGTCTGGGAGGCGGCTGAGAAGGATGCTAAAGAACAGCAGAATTTATACTCAGACAGATAATTGGGAATCCATGGCCGTTCTGGATCTTGAGATTTGAACGTTGCGCGCAGTTGCTTAGTGGGCAACGAATGCTTACATAACCACCGCACCCGGGTGCGGCAATTCTAAATCCGCATCCGGGTGCGGATGTAGCGGCCGCCATTCTAAGGCCATTGCGTGTCTAGTAAGGATTCGCACGACGATCCTTCAGCAGAGTCATGTTCAGCTCCGGTAGCTCCGGAAACTTGCGCAGGTCCAGCCTCTTGTGCGCATCTAACCCAATCCGGATCGCAGCCTGAGCTGGTATAGATGGGTCACTGGCCCTTGTGACAGCAGGCTTCGACTGCGCGCTATTCAGCTTCTTCTCTACGTCTTCGGGCGAATAATTCCTAGTCTTAAGCTGCAATTTCTTCATCATGTTAGATGGTGTGAAATATGCCTAGATGACGCACAACTTACCTTCTCGATAAGCTGCTCAAGATCGAAATCCTTATGTGACTTGAAGGACACCAGCTCTTGCTTCTCTGAATATTCAACATACAAGGCCACTTTGACTCCACGAAGCTTGCCATATTTATAAGCTTTGCTCAATAGGCCGTTGTGAAAATTCCTATTGAGCTTCTTGTTATGCTTTCTAATGGAAGACATGTTGATTGATGAGTGTGCTTGGCTCTGCGCAATGGGAGAAAGTTATAGCAATTTAAATACAATTGAGGCCCTGAATAGGGGCCTCCTGGTCACCATCAACCCTGACCTGGACCCAGTTTTGGGACCACTGATAGCATTATTTAAGCTCGCTGACCATCCGTCGATTCTTCTTGAGGCTAAGCCCCTGCCTAGCTACCATCATTTCCCTAAATGAACTTGACAAAGTGGTATATAGGCTTCTCGCGTGGGCCCTGGTATCTCAGGCGCCTGGGTATTGTAACATGGCTTGACGTCATATTGTTCTTCTCATTACTGTTGGGTAACTCGCTTGCTCTGTCAATCAGAATCCACAATGTCCGTGAGCTTGCTAAACGAGCAGGGCTTGTCTCCACCATCAACCTCATACCCCTACTTTTAGGAAGTCAGATGAATGTTGTCGTAAGACGTTGCAGCATTAGTTTAAGATTATGTTCAGCGTTACGTCAATGGCTGGGCATGATTCTTATTGGTGAAAGCCTTGTCCATGTCATTGCCACCTGTTCACTTCAAAGACCGAATTTTCACCGGCAATCGAATGCGGCGGGCCTAGCTGTGCGTTACTGCCACCCATTTCTCAGAGAGAGCAATTTATTGACGCTTATAGGGCATGATTACCTTCCTAGCTATCGTTGCTTCTCAATTCCTTCGTCGGCGGTTCTACGAACTATATCACAGTCTACAGATCATTTTCAGTGGTGTTGTCGTTGCTGCACTTTGTCTACATAATTCAACTTACTTCCTGCATTCACCTACGATCTATCTGACAATAGCAGTCGGCATACAGATAGTTATAGTGTTGTTGCGGTCAGGACTCACACTATACCGTACTGCAGGTTATAAACAACCACTGAGTCGCGCGTCCATACGCACAATATTCTTCAAGCAACCGAATCTTAAGAAGGGTATCCCTCTCGACGATGCGGTCCATGTTCACATCAGACTATCGAGGCCATGGAAGTACCGAGCTGGTCAATATATCTATCTGAACATGCCAGGAGTAAGCCGAACCTCCTTCGCGCAATCTCATCCATATTATATCGCATGGTCATATCGCAAAGACGGCAGCGACTTCATCGTACTCATTACTGAGAAAAGACGTGGCTTCACAAAGCAGCTCTGTTCACACCGCAGCGATGAGCCTGATGACCCTCCTAAGCTGTTAGCGTTGGTGGAAGGCCCCTATGGAAAAGAACTTGGCCTTAGTTCGTACGGCACGGTTTTGCTATTCGCAACCGGAATAGGTATCGCTGGCCAGCTATCGTTCGTCTCCCAGCTTCTCAATCAGTATGGGACACATAAGTCTCAAACTAGAAGAATAGTACTATACTGGCAAGTAGAGAAACATACTCTTATCAGTAAAAATTGTCATTTATCACATCATGCACTTACCCAATTTCCTCCCACTGCCATGTTAAGGATTAGGAAAAGCGGCGAGTGTGCCAAACGACTCCAAACATTTTCATCGCCAACCTTGCCTCCTTGGATTCGTTGAAACTCTACACCATCAAGGAACCAGGCGATGCTCTCTCGAGCGAAGCTGCTAGGTCCGCGATCAATTTCAACTCGCCACGTATGCCAACCCTGGTCGGGTAGTCTGGTCTTGGCCGTGATACCTGGTCTTCTTTCAAAATGTAGCGTTCCATGGCCCGTCGGTTGACCATTAATGTTCTCCATTATATCGATTTCACCACAGGCCGGCCAAGGTGTGCCTTGTCTAATAGAAGTACCTAGCATCCAAAATGCGGGCCAAAGGCCTTGCTTATTTGCTCGCGCATTGCCACCAAAACGGATTCTCGACTCGATCCGTGTTAGCTTTCCGGGCTGGGGAGTTAGAGTGCTAAACAGTAATTATTGTTAGCTCTCTTTGACGAAGGGGTGTTGTGGGCTATGGCTATGGTAGCGTGGACGTACCGCAGCCAGGGCCGGTGGGAAGAGGCGGAGAAGCTGTTTGTGCAAGTGATGGAGACTTCTCAGACGAAGCTCGGGGCCGATCATCCCTCTACGCTCACTAGCATGGCCAACCTGGCGTTGACGTACAGCAACCAAGGCCGATGGGAAGAGGCGGAGAAGCTGGAGGTGCAAGTGATGGAGACTTCTCAGACGAAGCTCGGGGCCGATCATCCCTCGACGCTCACCAGCATGGGAAACCTGGCATCGACGTACTGGAACCAGGGCCGGTGGGAAGAGGCGGAGAAGCTGGAGGTGCAAGTGATGGAGACTCGCAAGACAAAGCTCGGGGCCGATCATCCCGGTACGCTCACCAGTATGGCCAACCTGGCGTTGACGTACAATGACCAAGGCCGGTGGGAAGAGGCGGAGAAGCTGAACCTGCAAGTGATGGAGACTCGCAAGACAAAGCTCGGGGCCGATCATCCCGATACGCTCACCAGTATGGCCAACCTCGCATTCACTTACTGGAGCCAAGGTCGATATATAGAAGCTATAAACCTGATGAGCCGATGCATCAAGCGACATGCAGTTAAGCACATCCAGTATATCGTAAGAATGCTGCAGCATTAGCTCGGTGGAAATCCGAGTTGGGTGTTACCGATATTGGTGATCTTATTTTGGACGAGTTGGCTAGAAATAGCGAGAGGACTAGTATGCTCCCTGAAAGGTAGGCCATCGATATTATTTCGTAGGTAGGAATTAAATAATTTTATATGAATAACTTATAGCGTCATTGCCACTAAATCTTGCAAAGGCCCATTTGAAACCACGAACACTCTTGGCAACGACAGCGCCGATGATAAGTGAGGAAAGACTCAAACTGAATTGTAGCCCTCCATATATTGGAAAATACGCGTCCCACATGAGGACCGCTACTAAAGTCCCCTGAATGGTAACCACCGCGCTGAGAATAACCATGATTGTCATGAGAATTCCAATATTTCTCTGAAGTTTTTGGAACTCTTGATTCATCATGTCATCAGAAGCACTCGTATAGGCAGCCTTGGCTCGGTCGCGTAAGATGAAGGCCCAGCGCGCGTTTGTTGAGCTTAACGTCGTGAGTGCAAGAGAGAGTAGGGAGAAAAATGTGATTAGGAGGCGACACCGGATTTTAGTTTTAAATTGCATTGTGGAAAAGATGTAATGACATGTCATGAGACGATTGCGCGTTCACTTTCGGTTGTGTGATATAAGGTTGCCTAAGATGAAAGAATGCCGGAAGCCTGTGCTTGACTCTTCATGGTTCTTTTCCAGGAACAATTCAACGGCAGAAGATGAGGCGGTGCCAGGAGGAAGATGGATATGTCTGCAGAGTTAGGTAGAAGCAAGTGGCTAAGTCACTTCCGAGAGTGCTTGACCTGAGACGAAAATTTGCCAGGTCTGCTGTCGTCAGCCAAGCCACTTTCAGATAGTATGAGGCGGTCGTGGGAGCAGATTTGGCCAGGAGGTAACCCGTGTTTGTACATTGACCGACTTGACGTAATCCGATCAAAATGCTCCCCGACTGCTCCCATTTTAGTGCTCCTTAGGTAATCTCAGAAATGGGTTCCGAAATGTGACCCTTGGAGATGGACCAGTTCTGGGGCCGACATGTACTCAAACTAGTCCCTCAGTGACGTGTGAAATACCAAACACTGAAGCTCACGATGGAGAAGATTCCAATCTGGGATCAGATCATAATAATGGCTCTGATCACAGATCTACCCGTCGAAATACTACAGACGATAGGATCTTTGCTTGGTGTTCGCAGTAAGAGTAGCTTCCTCCTAACCCACCGGGACGCACGGAAGGCATTTTATAACGATGATGGTGAACAAAGAGAATTTTGGGACTTAATAATGAAGGATAAAAAGTGGTTTGACAGGTTGAACTCATCCGGGATCAAAATAGCC
Organism: Paramyrothecium sp. XJ0827; assembly: GCA_020881915.1. Taxonomy (NCBI): domain Eukaryota; kingdom Fungi; phylum Ascomycota; class Sordariomycetes; order Hypocreales; family Stachybotryaceae; genus Paramyrothecium; species Paramyrothecium sp. XJ0827. The sequence continues at coordinate 3,416,718 of JAJFPB010000008.1, read as the reverse complement.
CTGGTCGGCGCAATCGCTGAGCTTGCTCCCTCCAGACAGCAAAGCCACGGATGTAGGCATGGATTCAGAAACCGTCCGCCAAAGTGGCAGGGCCCTCTCTTGGAAGAGAGCTGACAGTATGATGATTGCAATGCTCTCGGCTTGCCGTCAGGCGGGGGTCGTCGCTAGACGCTATAGCGATTGGGGGTTAGCAAGCGACGGGCATCCTCCACCCACTAAAGGCGGCTCGGATTACCTACGTAGTAGGCGTCCCCACCGGTGACAAAATGTCCATGGCGTTCATTGACGCTTCACAAGTCGAGATTGAACGCGTCGAACAAGACTCGAGATGTACATACGTTCAAGCATGCAAGTAGCAAAGGAAGGTCAAGGGCTAGGCGCTAAGGCTTAGCCGCTCAGCGGATGTGTTCTATTTTCTGTCAGACCTAGACGGGCCGCGGCGCTTACTTTCAACCCTTGGATGTTTCCGTCCAGGCACCTGGAAATCTTTACTGCTAAGCGCCTGCCGCATTTAAGGTACTAGTAGCTGAGGAAAGTGCTGAAGGGGCAAGCAGGCTACTACTAGTAGCTGAGGAAGTGCCAAAAATAGGAGGGGCAAAGCAGGCTACTAGTAGCTGAGGAAAGTGCACACTGTGGTATCAAGGACTCATACGTTGTATTTTGACGAGCTCCGGAATAATGATCAAAATGGTAGCAAGGCTGCTCTTTAGACCACCTCGCCTAAAGCTACCACCTAAGAGGCATTAGGCACCTCCAGCGAGCGTAGCTGATAAGGGGTCCAAAGAAGAAACAGCTAAGGCTTTAAGACTGGCCAGAGGTAGTCACAAGGAACAATTCAATAGTATTCTCTGACAGATTAAAGGTCCCACAAGAGCTATTGGGCCTACATCATAGGGGGGAAGCATGCTAAGCTGAGTCGAGAAAATTGCCATCCTGCAACACTTTTTGCAAGCCCACCACTGTGAACGACATGCGATACCAACTCGTTCATTTCCTTCACCTCCCTCAAACCACTCTGATGTGATGATATACCTCTCTAGCTAGTTAGCTCGGCTGTGCAGTGCTGATGTCTATTCGCTATCGCAGCATTTAATGCAGACCCATATGGGCCTCCCTGAATATCTACCGCTCCCAAGTCGAGCAAGTATACCAAGGCATCTCGTTGGCCCTTCGCCGCGAAAACTTGTAACGCAGTTCCTAACTTCTCATGCACAGAATTGATGTCCGCCTCTCCCTCCTCGACCATAATCTTTACGAACTCTAGCCCACTATTTTCGGCAACATATGGGAGGAGCCCCGGAACGCCTTTTGGGTCTGCGTTTGCGGCTAGAAGCATCGAGAGTATTCCAGCGTCCTTTGCCTTTACAGCTGCAAAGAGTGGACTGCGTTGCCAAGGTACAGAAGTTGGCGAGGTAACATTAGGATCTGCCTTGTGGTCTAGGAGAAACCTAACAATGTCACTGCGGGTATTGGATACTGATGCTTGCAGTGCCGTTGCAGCAAAGGTCCCGTTATCGAAAAGCGCGTTGATATCCAGGTCGGTATTTAGGAGCTGCCTAACAGAGTCAAGCGACCCAACAGAGCAGGCATAATGTAAGAGACCTGGGACTCTATTTACATCTGCGTTTGCGGCTAGAAGCATCGAGAGTATTCCAGAGTCCTTTGCCTTTACAGCTGCAAAGAGTGGACTGCGTTGCCAAGGTACAGAAGTTGGCGAGGTAACATTAGGATCCGCCTTGTGGTCTAGGAGAAACCTAACAATGTCACTGCGGGTATTGGATACTGATGCTTGCAGTGCCGTTGCAGCAAAGGTCCCGTTATCGAAAAGCGCGTTGATATCCAGGTCGGTATTTAGGAGCTGCCTAACAGAGTCAAGCGACCCAACAGAGCAGGCATAATGTAAGAGACCTGGGACTCTATTTACATCTGCGTTTGCGGCTAGAAGCATCGAGAGTATTCCAGAGTCCTTTGCCTTTACAGCTGCAAAGAGTGGACTGCGTTGCCAAGGTACAGAAGTTGGCGAGGTAACATTAGGATCCGCCTTGTGGTCTAGGAGAAACCTAACAATGTCACTGCGGGTATTGGATACTGATGCTTGCAGTGCCGTTGCAGCAAAGGTCCCGTTATCGAAAAGCGCGTTGATATCCAGGTCGGTGGTTAGGAGCTGCTGAACAGAGTCCAGCGTCCCTGTAGAACAGGCATGGTGCAAGAGGCCGGGGACCTTCTTTAGGTCTGCGCCTGCACCTAGCAGCATAGATAGAATCCCGGAGTTTCGATGGGATAAGGCGCTATGAAATGCGCTTTTCAACCAGGGAGCAGCCTCGGGGTAAAATGCACTCGGATCTGCCTCTGCTTCCAACAGAGCAGCCACGACCTGTGCATGCTGTCTGTCCGTGGCCGCTAGAAGTGGACTGCGCGTTCGCCCACCTCCCAGGTTCGGGTCTGCCCCGAAAAAGAGCAGTGACAGGACAACATCCAGACTGTTCGCTTCCGCTGCAGCCTGGAGAACGGTTGTGCCATCTGCCTCAACTTCGGTTATCTTTGCTCCAGTCTGAAGGATCTGTAAAAATATTTCTTTGTCTCCTGCTCGAGCAGCCACAAAGAGCGTTTCGCCGGGCACGGCGATGACTGGTCGACTGCGTTTCGAGGCGCGTTGCCCTTGATTCGATACTGTCAATCTTGAAACAGAAGCATGCTGCGGGTCCGGCGGTTTAACCTGTACTGATCCCGGCTCGTTGATTTCTCCTGTTGGTACTGATGTTGGCTCGTTACTGGGAGCGCTAGGTCCAGGGAGTAGCTCTTCATTCGGCCCCTGATCAGTGATGACAGCTGCTGCCATTTGCGGTTCAATCCCTTGTGGAGCAGTCGACGTCGTTGAAGGGTTATGTATTATCGACTGGAATGGAGTCTGAACTTTGAGACCTACTACGGTTTCCGATGTTATGGTGACAGTTCTCTTCAAATTTGACTGGAGATCCTCGAGTAGAGCGATCATGTATGTCGTGTCGGAGTGAATAAAAGCAACTACGTATCTAGATTCAGAGCTGTCAGTTTCTGATGTAAAGATTTTGTGGGTTTACTTACGCTGTAGTCGCAGTTAAAGTCAACTGCAACGTCTGCACGTGGGTTTGCAAACTCTTGCGAATCCTAACCACCTCGCTCTCCTCCATCATCCATCGGAATCTTATCTTGATTGAGTTGATCTTGATAACTGCTACCCCCGCTCCTTCGAGCTTCTTTGGATAATTCGTAAACTTGTCCAGGATCGTTTTCAAGCTTGCAAAAACAAGTTCGCAGCTCTCGAGGATGTTTTGAAGATTGATCCTGGTTTCGCGAGGCAAGTCTAGGGCGTGTGAATTTCCCTTTTCCAGTTCACTCTGGAGCTGTTGTAGCACTGATCGTAGCGAGGAGACATCCTTGTTCATTAGGTCAATGGTTTCCGGCGCGGCTTTGAAAACCTTTGCCATGTCATGTAAGGTGGAGCAAAGCTTTGCTCCCATATCCACCAAGCCCGCTACTGAGGCAATAGCGCCGATGAGATCCATCGTAAACCAAGAGACGAAGGGGACGAGAGAGGAGGTTTGGATGTTTGCGAGAAGATTTCGTAAGAATTCCGTCCAACTATGAAGCATTCGCAACGTGGTCTGCAATGTGCGGTGTGATTCCAAGTCCGTAGATTTCACACGACCCCACTCGGCGTTCGTCAAGCGATATTTCAGTAGTGAGACCAACCTAATCGTCACATGTCGAAAAGCTCCGTCTGTATATTATACTTCTCGTTACCTTCCATCTTTGTTTCGATAATCCAAACTATCTTGTCTTCTAAAGCATCAATGCTCGACCCTGGGTCTTGTCCAGTTTGTATATGCAGGTACCTATACAGGCTTCGCGTCCCGCTCCGACAATAGGTTTTCACGAATCAGCTATTGTATCGTGTCTCTCAGAAGTACACTATGACGTGTCCTGACGAAAATCCCCTCTGTTGAGTTTAAGGAACTATTGAGAACGGGAGCTGAAAGACTCTCAGCCAATGAATGGGATGGCCGATGTCGTTGATGGCGTCGTGGCTTGGGCCTGGACTGGGGCCTGGACAATGGCGTCGATGGGAATGTGAGAATGTGAAAGCGGGGTCGAGCCCTTCACTATACGGGCTCATCTCTCATCGCCATGCCCTCTCAGCAGATGGAACGCTACGTGATACTGATCAAATAGATTGAAGTAATTCCGTATCATATTTGTGTAGAATTGGAAGCGCATCATCATCGTGCAGTTGACGGTCAGAACACAACGGCTACATAACATTTGGGTCTTTTAGTCCACTGCTGTATCGAATTCATTTTCTAGCTTACTAATTATCAACACACGCGAAAGCTCTTGATGTTCCTGTCGGGCACGTGACAATCGTTACCAATATTGGCTTTAAACATATCTGGGAGGTTATCAAAGTTCGCTCGGGACCCGCCGCGACCTGTAAGAGTGAGAGGGCCGCAGTTCATGTACATCTCACGTTGACCGACCTTATTGAACCATGTCCAGGCAATGGTCCCTTTACCAGCAGGTATATTGGATGGAATGGTGAATTCATATTGAAAAGGATCCGCTGCATTAGCATTTGAGCCCATATTACCTATTTGATCCCGCGCTGGGCAGCCTCCTTCAATAGAAGTAAGAACTTTCCACACAGAATTCTTGTTTGGCTCTACATCATAAGTCATCGAGATCTGGCATGAACCGCCACCGTGGACTGCTGTGCCAGTAAAGTTGAGGGGGTTGGTTGATCCCAAGGCATACACATTGGAAGCATCTTCGACAGCATACACCCCTGGCCTCTGCTTGCAAGGGAAATCCGCAGCATCAAGCGCTAGGGGGCTATTTTCTAAAGTAGATCTACCGTAGGGAACAGGGACATTCATTTTCATGTGACCCTCTACGAAAGCGATAAATCCGCAAAGCGAAGTGAGTTTCTTCATGGTGGCGATCTTGATAGGTTTTGCTCTGAGGGACATGCTGGTCAAAGGAAACGCCTTGGAAATTCTGACTTCTTATAAGACTCCAGCTATGTTCGTGTCCGGTCCATCTTTCGTTGCCAAGCTGTTCCTTGTCTTGAACCCGGGACTAGATTGTGCTGGTCCACAAAATGGGTACCATGCCTCGAACACGAACAAAATGGCATGGTTTGCTTCCCGGCCCTCTTGAATATCTAATTATCCAGAATCAGCCTAATGGCGAGACGATGGCGATTTGGAAACCGACATTTAATTGAAATTTTCTCGAAAATAAATCACTAACCGAAATACAATGAGATCGGAAGCTGATGATACATCTGGTAATCAAACTCAATAGACCATTCAAGCACAAAAACCTTCGTCAAAGCTACAATAGCTTCTGCATCGAGCCGACCCTCTCTCTTCTTTGCTGGCTCCCTCCAGAACGACACTTCATCAAGTGCCGAGAGATTCCAGTCTCCAATCATAGCTAGCACAATATCAGAAACCACTCGAACAGCATCACCGGAGTTTCCTTGGCCAGCTAGAACGGTGGATGACGCCATTTGCGCCATGCTCTTGCGTACAAAATCTGGATCCCAACCTCGCTCAGACATTACATAAGGGTTCTCCGACACGAAGGTGCTTATTCGAGTGGCGAGCTCAATTCGGTATGCGTTCATGACTGGTCTCGCGTATGTGACCAATATATCGCGCATTCCACGGTGGATACTCCATGATAATGCCGTCCATGGCAAACAATCGAGCGCTTGTTTGATAATGAGTTCCTCTTGGGGCCCTATAGCTAGCTTGACTCCGAGTTTCTTTTCCGTATCTGGTAGGTCAAGTACAAGTACTGTATACGAGATGGAATCTCATTTATAGCACGGGCAAATATAAAGTCGACTTCGATGGCCTTACCACCTAACATATTATCTATTATAAGTTAGTTTTTGTAAATGGCTCTCGCTATGCAGAAACATTATTAACTGATAGGAGTTCCTTGTCGGGAATATACTCAAAGTATAGCGGCTGCAGCGATCCTATACTCACACAAATATCTTGCGCCATGTGCATTCTGAAACCCAGTAGGAGCATACTCTAGTATATATGTTCCGGCAGGTTTGCGTCCACAAAATCAGACGTGGAAGCCAGACGTGGCCCCCCTGACCACGCCGCAGACGATTTCGCAGCAACGGTCCACTCTTTGTACGTAAGAGCGCGGTAGGAACTCTGTTTCCCCGATCGAGTCATGGGGCATAAACTTTACAATCGCATCTTTTGCTCTAGGCCATGTGATATCTGCTGCTATATCAGTTGCAATATTCGTAGAGTTGTACAAAATTATCATACACCATTGTCCGCAGTAGGACGAGTAACCTGCTCGATAGCCTACGGCTTCGCTATATTCGAATACAGCGCGGGCGTTTGTCGAAACTAGCATTGTTATCAAAGTTGCTCTGGAGATGCTGACGCATGCTGTATCCTCATAGCAGCGCACTAGCCGGCTCTGTTCAAGGAAGTTCCATCCGGTACTATCCAAGGCCGTTACAGCTGTATTTGTCTTAAGGGGATACAGCTCGTCCGTATCGGCGCCATCCGTTTCCTTTAGCATCAGATTCAATATCGGCTTATCTGAATTAAACATGCCTAGGATAATACTCCAACCGGCGGAACCAGTAGGAGCCAAGGGAATGCGTGTGACGTAGATGATGTTGTACCCACAAAACCCCTCTGCTAGGCCGACGGCTCTGATCATCGGCGCGACAGACGGTGGCTTGGCCACGACCTGCGATGCTTCTTCCATATTGCAGCTCTGGGAATGTGTAGTATCCAGACAAGTTGAGCGATGCTGTTTGAATAGATATAAGGCTCTCGTCCAGCTGCTGATACGTCTCGAATATAGGAGCCTAATATACAGGGGTACCAATCTCACCTCAGCTGCACCCAATGGCTGTACGAGCTGAACGACAGGGCTGGGCGGTTATTACAGCATGGAGCCTAGAATTGTCCCCAGGATAGTTTCAAGGGCACAAAACACGGGCAGAGGGTCCAAATTAAGGACGGATGACCGTTGTGAACTTTCTGGGACCGTCCCCCAGAACGTCACATCCAACTATGATCTCATACCCAGTGTCTTTTATTATATACATTAATCATTAAGTTACTGTATCTGATGGTTAAACAATGATCTTTGCTTATCATTTCCGTTTTCCAATTCTGTTTGGATCACACGATAATCACACTTCCGAAGATGGGTGCAGGTCGCTTCTTCTGCGTAGGGCTTCCCGTGATGCTCGCTGCCAGCGCTACTATCACGCTTCTTATTGCGAGCTTGAGTGGCATGACACATCCAAGGCTGTACCTCTTCCGCCTTGACACCGAGAATGTATCTATAAGTTTGGCGACCATTGATAATATTGCGAATAAGATCTTTGATGTTGATATCAAGTCTGACACCGATGAGAAGAATGATAAAATTACCGCGGCAGACCTTAACCTTGCCAAAAGCTACGAGATTCATGTCTTCGGTTTCTGTTGGACGGATTTCAAAAGTAATGACAGCCACTGCTCCGATGGAAAGTTCGACTGGGCCTCCAAATCACTAAATTCCACCAATATAGAACACATTGGTGACCCGGCAAGCTGTTAGTGCCAATGATGATGGAATGCTAGGCGGCATTCCCGCCTTTCAGGGGTTCAGCTCTGTGTCCAGAATTGACATTCAAGGTTCACGTACATTTCTGGCGAGGCTAGGAATAGGCTTGAGATCTGGCAGAAAGTCCCTAACTACTGCTCTTGATGCTGGGGCTGGGTGTGTGTCTCTATCTCAACAGCTTCCAGAAGGCTTTATTCCCTCCATCTCTTCCTTTTCCCTTTTTCTTTTCTTTCCAACCGCTCTAAATTCGAATTCATGCGCTAATGATGGCTTCCCGCTTTGGGAATGTTAGAATCGGAAGAGTTACTGAAGGTGTATTGCTTCGTATAGCGGAGCATATCGACGTGGTCGAACCCATATCCAAATTTACTGCGCGGTTGAAAGGTAAAGTGGGTGTTCGGAACATTTTTAATGTTGGTCTCGAAGAATGGCAGCCTCCTTCCGGCACTCAGTATGATTTGATCTGGACACAGTGGTGTCTGGGTCATCTTACGGATGAACAGCTTGTGAATTATCTTATCCTTTGCAGGAACCTGCTGACGCCAGGGTCTGGTGTCATCATTATCAAAGAAAACCTTACTACAAACGGCACCGATCTCTTCGACGAGACTGACAGCAGCGTCACAAGGTCAGTTATCTTTTCCCTTGAACAATCCTTGGTTATGCGGGTTTGACATAATCATAAGGTTAGGAATCCTTTGCTAACAGAAGAAGACAAGATGAAACCTTTCGGAGATGCTTTGAAAAGGCAGGATTGAGACTGGTAAAGACAGAGTTGCAGCGAGGTCTTCCCGAAAAACCGCCTAAGAGGTTATTCCCTGTACGGATGTATGCACTTAAACCTTCCTTCTGACGCAAGTCACCGGGTGTAATAGACTATGTGAGTGCGTGTATGTGTATAGAAACGCATGAATCTTTCTGCAAAAAAAAAAAATTTTAATAAAAAATACAACAAGACCATCCAACCTTGATGTCCTTAACTGGCAACCTAGGCTGGCTGATCCGCCACCACCCTTCCTAAGACAGTTGTTTTTATGATTCACCTCGTCAAAAAGGCCTTTGAGCGTATTGGAAGATTACCTGTAGCCGCGCCTGCGGAAACAGAGGTTTGATTGAATACTGCGGCGTTTTGATGACTATGCATGCCAGTCATGGTACTCCTAGGGGACTCAGTGATGGGCAATGCCTGAACGAGGTGCTGTTGCTGGAGCCGCTGTCGTAACCACTTCCGGACTTCATGGTTCAGGATGGGTTTCCCTAGGCTGTAGTTGAACTCATCGTCGCTCAAATAATCGTCCTCGCTCGCTTTAGTGATGTTGAGTTGCGGCGGCTCTGAAGTTATATTTCGTTGTAGTGGATCCATCAATACATTCCCATCAGAAGAACAATGAATGTTAGGTTCTATATGTTCCAGACAGGTTTGCTCATATCTGAGATACTGTTCAGCTTCGTAGTTGCCGGCAAGTGCCCCTATATCAGCAGCAGATAACCCATCCTTGTCTCGGACCGCAAGAGCCACTACACCTCTTATGGGTTTTGCCATTCCGCCATCCGTCAGTCGTTGTACCCGTTGCTGTCGTCGTTTTTTATCTTTGAACAACATCTTGATGACGTCGATTTGATTTGTGTAGGCGGCTAGATGAAGTACCGTTGACCCATCTGTGGCCTGAACCCCAGCGTCAGCGTTACGCCGTAGCAGCAAGTTGATAATGACTGGGTCTTTGCGAGCAACAGCCCAATGTAATGCCGTTTGACCACGATGATCCTGAAGGTTGAGGGAAGCACCAGCGTCAATGACCTCTTTTACAAGTTGCTTATCGCCATGAATACAGCTCCAGTGTAAGGCGCCTCGTCCGTGGAAGTCTTGAGCATCCGGGTTGGCCCCATGTCCAAGGAGATATGTGACAATAGAGGCGTGCCAATCTCTCGCAGCAAGAAGCATTGCCGTCCATCCAAACACTTTCAAATCAACTTCAGCGCCCCCGTGTTCAACAAGAATCTGTACCAGAGCCGAGTAGCCATGGGAGGCAGCCCAGTGAAGGCCAGTGCGACCGCTCCGTTCGCGAGCATTCACATCTGCCCCATGATCTAGAAGCAAGCGGACGGTATCCTCTTGGCCGAGCCATGTAGCGTGGGTGAGCGCTGTACTTCCGCCAACGTCATCTTCCGCATCGATATCGGCGCCATTCTCTAGCAACGATAGCAAGCGCAGCTCATGACCATTGTTCACAGCCGCCCGTAGCCCAGTAACAACACTGCTTCCAACTGACTTCCTGTCTGCCATCTCCTCCAGCAAGGCCCTTTTATCATCATCTTGGAGCCATTCTGCTACCCGGGCAGCAATTTTAAGGCCGTCATTTGTTCGTTCAATGAGCAATTGAGTTAGGTGAGATGTTTTCAGCAACGCCGCTGCATGCAAAGGCGTCCAATCATCTTGATCACGCATATTGGGTTCTGCATTGTTCCACAAAAGCAATCGTGCAATGGGTTCATAACCTGATAGTGCTGCTGCATGCAGTGCAGTGAACCCGTAATTGTTGGATGCATTGGTATCGGCGCCCAACTCTACCAAAGTTTCCACGGCGTCCGTTCTGCCTGCCAGGACACCCCACAGAAGAGCTCCTTGCCCAAAATTATTCTTCGCATTGATATTGGCTCCGTGGTCTAGCAATAGTCGCGCAATGGCAGAGTGGGAGATAGCCCAATGCATAGGTGTATTGCCGTAATTGTCTCTTGAGTTCGGATCAGCACCATTCTTTAGCAGGACTCTGCACACCTCTTCGTGCCCCTCAGGTACCGCCCAGTGCAATGGAGTGCTTCCTTGGTCGTCCTGGTATTCTATATCAGCCCCTTCATCCAAAAGCATTTGGACAGTTGCGTGAGTTCCAGCTTCAGCTGCGAGAATAAGGGCTTTGTTGTGCTGAGTCTTGTCTACATTGCTGTAGTCAGCCCGGTGTAGTAGCGATTTGACGACATCATTATGGCCACCCATAGTAGCCCAATGCAGCGATGTCCATCCCTCATTGTCTTGAGCGGTATCGTTTGACCCATGTGCAAGTAGAAGCTCAACCATCAACACATGCCCGTTCTTGGCTGCCAATGTCAGAGCGGCCTCCCCATTGTTATTCTGGGCGTCTACGTCGGCCTTCAATACCAGAAGCTGCTCAGCGACCCTCTGGTGACCATACCTGGCCGATAGAAGCAGGGGCGTTGTTCCATAGCTATCCCTGCAATTAACGTCTCTATTGTAGAATAGCAAAGTTTGCAAGACCTCATTCAAACCCCAATACGCTGCAGCATGAAGATTAGTAAAGTTTCTAGGAAACTGTTCATACCAACGACCGATTTGACGCCGTGGAAGATGAAGTAACTGAGTACAGCTAGCAAGCTTATCCGTATGTTGTAACAGGGTTGTGGCTAAACCACACATGGGTTCGTCCATGTAAGAAGTCGCATGACTAGCCCAATAACGGCAGGCATAGTCGAGGAAGCAATAGTCTTGAAGACGCTTCAACATAGCATCTGAATCTGCACAAGGACCCTCACCTAACGGTTCAAACAACAAATATGTTAGACAAGCCTCGGAAAATTTTCTTTCGTAAGGACTCAAGAGATCCTGGCAGAATTGTTGCAAGTGCTCGTACACTGTGTAATGAGTGAGGCTCACGTGACAACTATCGTTATCAACCCGAATGAGGCCGGAGGAAACAGAGTCAACAATATCTTTTTGGTGCAAAGCTTCAATGTCCAGGTCTGTTGCTCCAGGGTCGACACTCAATACATGGAGGAGCTCCTCCATAGAGAGTGGTCTACGAGCATAGAATATATAAGCAAGAACTCGCAGTGCAAGGTCCGTGTCGTCGGCATTTGGGAAGTCCAGAATCCTCTTCATGGTGTTACCATAAAACTCATGTACGTCTTTTGGCATTGTACTAAGAGCTTTACGGATCTCATGAGGTCGCTGCTTGAAGCTTAGATACTCCATGTGGAGGTGAGCTAACAGGAACCTTGATCTCGTCAGTATAGACAAAAACGCGTGAGCTTCCAGTTGTAGATATTGTTACGCTCACATTCCATTTACTTCAGACAGGATCTTGTCAATGATTTCCTGCTTGAGTTGAGCGTTCCGAGCCAAAATCCTGCCCAGTCTTGCACTATTTTTCAGTGTAGCTTCGAGATACGCACGAACATCATCCTGATGGGCTGCAATATCAATTCGCATCATGGGAGACAATCGTCCTTCAAGATCTACGCTATGACGCGAGGTGATGAACAAGCGAAAGAACGTTTCAACTCTTTTCGCAGATACGAGAAATTCTTCTCTATTCTGCTCGGGGCATTCGTCCTTGAGAGTAGACGTTAGTCTATTAAAACCCCGCAGTGAGAATTATTGCTGAACAAACCAAGGCGTCGATAAAAACATAAGTTTTCCCAAACCGCTTTGACAAAGACTTCAGAAGTGAGACGCGATCATCATCGTTTGGGTTCGATCTTTTCTTGATGAATTTGTCTCGGAAAGCCTCAATCTCCGGTGGAAGGAAATGGCATTGTTCTGCCAATTGACGAATGATACTAGACCATATTTCTGGTGCGCGGTGAGTTTTGCTCTCCTTATAATCGCAGTAGACGAATGCTATGGCCTTTTCCATGTCTGTAACGTTTTTCTCCACGTGGCAGATGGCTGCTGACCTGCATACATATTAGCGGATTTTCAGAACTTCCGTCTTCAAGCTATGACGGGACCGCTAGGTCAGGGTGGGCGCACATCATGACGGTCTTTCCCGTTCCAGCTTTGCAAACAAAATTAGCATTTTTTTCTTGCGGAACCAAGTGATTGCCATACGGTCACCGGGACACCAAACGGTCGATGAGCGTGGGCCATGCATCCACTGCTGAAACTCAGCAGAATCTAGCAACCACTGGCCGGTGCCTTCATGATGCTTGTCATAGACATCCCGCTGACGAGCTCCGAAGTCAAGAGTTGAGAACCATGATAAAATCTGATCTCTTTCCTGGTCTACGTGGAACATGAGTCATGGATGTGAGAGGGGTAAGACCTGTTCACTTACTTTTGAGGAGTTGATAAGTCCGCTCACTTTCGCGCGCAACTGATGACAGGCGTTCATCTACACGATTTAGGGAAGACATGTTGTTACGCAAGTCGCTATGTATTGCTCGAATGACTTGCCCAGTCTGTTGTACCGTTGAAAGTACCGTATTTTGCACGATATCACGGCCATGTTGAACCATTTTTTGGAAATTCTCATACGCCTCTTTGAGCTCGGTATCTTCGCCAGAAATGAGGATTTTGAAGGCTTGGACTAGAAACAATTAGCTGCGTCATTGATTGCGATGAGGTTTCTCCCCGTAATTGCTTATCGTAGGAAGGAAAACCAATACCGAGCTGCGATAACGCAGAGTCAACAGTGGATTGGTTGAGAAACGCATCATATGTGGGAACAAAGAGTAGCATGGAGCAATAAAGAGATGCTGAAACTTACCAAGTCGTTTTCGCTTGATGTACCGTGTATATAGACCACAAAGCACGAGCACGCAACCGAAAACGCCTATAATTGCCCGTTTCAGCTCCGGAAATGACGGCACCTGATTTTCCCAGGTCTGTATCCCATCCAGAAAGAAATGCACATCTTGAAAGAATTCCGTGAGCTTGTTGTAGTCCCCTGACACCGTATTGACAGTCTGGAATCAGTTAGAAGCGTGCCCTTTCTTGAAGATATAAGCCGTACTGTGATCAGGTGCCGGACAGCAACAAAAATAGCCTCGCTTGGAGGAAATACCTAGCGGCCTGGTTAGCGTCGCCCGAACAAGTAGTGGGTGGTTCTTTCATACTGCTTTACTAGCATGGGCTGCAATTTCGCTAAGGACTTGGATTGGAGCAAGAGTCTCACGAATGAGAGTTCTGAACCTGTCCAGTCTCGATCCGTCATGGCGCTGATGGCTGAACGATTTTACCATTTCATCAACCTCAACCGTGATCTCGCCCACACTGGCAGTGTGCCTTGTCATTGTTACATGCTGACCTCCGGTGATTTGCACATATCGGTTCACAGCCTCTTGCCACATCAACCCAATCTCAGATGGGGCACCCACAGGTTGAACCGTATTTCCGTACATTCTGATCAAAGCACGACGATGTTTTTCTTGGAGACAAAATGCGAGAATGCTCCGTTACCTCGACATTTGTCCCCTGAGTTTTAACCCCAAGGGCGGGCGGGGCCGCTCGACTCAAGGCGTACGCCTAGGTTCGATCGCCAATCATGTCCACGATTATCGACTGAGCTGTTATTTTCGTTATTCCGTGTCGACCTAAATGCATTTAATCCTACAGTCATCAACCATGGTCGTATTCCCTCCCAGCGTCAGGGTCGAATTCGCGCAGTATCTGGAAAACGGGCCCAACCGTCGTCGGGTGTCACGAGCGAAACAAACATGTCTTATTGAGTGGCTTATTGGCCAGCCAGCGCAGCCTTCGTCGCAAAGCGAGTCGAGTCGTCGCCATTATGTCAGGCAAACGTTTGCATGGAACGCCGACAGAGGGATTCTGGTGTCGCTACCTAAGGGAGGTCAAGGCAATGTCCGCGAAGTGGTAACCGAAGATAGGATTATCGATGTGATAGAGGAAGTTCACACAAACAACGCCCACGCAGGGTGGGATGCGACTTGGAGGGATATCAACAGTGGCTATTATGGCATCTTACGCGCGGATGTCATATTCTTACTGAAGCGATGCCATGTATGCGCTCTCGATCCCCGCAAGCGCCCCAAGCGTCAACCCCTAGGGTCGCAATACCAGCCAAATACATCTACTCCTAGCATGCCGAGTTCTATGCTGGAGGAACTTGCTCAGAGCGGATTGAGTCCTGTTATATCCGATAGGAGAGACCAATCGCAAGGATGAGGTCAAAATATTTTATTGTTTTCACAGGCCCAAGGACTCAACAACTTGAAACACGCGTCATCTTTGCCGCGCGGTTGGCCAACAGCTTCTTAACCGAGCCCATGACGCGTAGCCAAGGATGCACTTAACGCGAATCACTCTATTATATCACTTATAGGCATAAGGCCATCATACCAGCTCCTGCTATGCTTGCCTAACCACTTCCCCTCCCATCACCTAAGTGGCTGGCTTCTTATTCAGGTAGCGCCTCTAAAATCGCCCAAGTTCTCCTCGAGATTCAAGAATTGAACATGGTCTATACCGCGGAGGGAGCTGAGTAGTAGGATTCCAGGGTCGGATTGAAAGATGGCGCTCGATACTTCTGTCATCGAGAGACTATTGAGGATGAGCTGCAGGGATTTCAGTCTCGTGCATTGCTCGAGGAGATGCACACATGTGGTGACGTGGAGTGCTGGTAGCATCAAGTGAATATCTTCCATATCAGGCAAGTTGCGCCAGTTGTTCTCGAAATCGATCTGGCTCTCCCAGGAGAACTTTAAGAATTCAATATTCTCCCGGCCGATGCGCCCTATCGTGAGGAGGAACCGTGTCGCATCGTCCAAGTCAACCAAGTGGAACTCTGTATTGCGAAACGCCAAAGGCAACGCCTCCTGCCGTATTTGTCTGTTTACTCTGAGGAGTGCAGTGTCGGAATCGAAGGGAAAATAAAAGCCGCTGGGGTCGCCAATGGCACGGCAAAAATTCTGTCCTCCTGTTTCACAGCACCATTGACCTCGGTGCAGCACGAAGTGATAAATTCTGTCGCGTAGCTCTCGCGGAAGAGCCAATAGATTAAGAGGACTAGGCGAGAACCCACGTAGGCTGTCTCGTAGCGTAATCTGTGTATCGTCTTTGGTAAGGGCGGTAGAAGAGTATGGTAATTGTACCGTAGCAACCACGTTGGATGCCTCAAGTTCAGTGAATAAAAACCAAATCTCATGCCCGAATCCATACTGAATGACAACGAAGAACTTGTAGAGTCCTACAAAATTCGATTGTCTTATGATGACAGCAGTGTCACCCCTTCTGGTAATCTACGAAAGTTCAGACAAGCTTGTGGACATCTCTGGCAAAAGTCACTCACCTTGATCTCGTTAGGTGCTAGGAGAGTTGCGGTGACATTCTTCCTGTGGTACTGTAGACCTTGCCCCTCCTTCCATGCACGGTACTCCATTTCAATCCGAGAATATTTGTCGTTCGATACAGGCGTGAAGTCGGAGTAAAAGCAGTCCATATTAACCGTGTCTACAAAAGGATCAACTGTATACCCAAGTGCACTTTGCATCTCCTCAATGGAACAGGCAGGCTGTCGCTTAGCCATGTCGGTCTGCAGTATCAGATTACACTTATGACTGTGACGTAATCGCACAAATAAGTAGAAATCGGATGCCTTTAGGGCGTGTTAATGACCCAATACTAAGCCGCAGTTGTAAGCTCAATGGTCGATGGTTGAGTAGAACCGCTCATGGTCTTGCGCTGCAATGAGTAAGAAAAGCTTTGGAGTGGGATGGAGCTGGTCCAACCGAGCAGCAAATAAGAACCTGACGAAACACGTGCCCAACTACTTATCTATTTGACAGTGCGAGGAAACCACATGAGTACCGGACATCAATCTGATCCAATCAAACCGCGCAAAAGCGACTCTAGCTAGCCTTATGTGTACTGGCACTGTGGACATCACGTGGGCGTCACGTGCGTAGCCGACATGCTCGTAGGTTAGCACCCGGCTGTGACGGCTCAGACTGGCAAAAAAAAAAATTCACAACCAGCGGGAACGAAATTTTGAAATCAGCCCTTCGAGCAGCACTACACCCGCCCGCAGGGTCAATCGGATTGCCATGAGCCAGTTACATGGCCCAGTGTGACACAGGTGTCGTGGCAACACCATGGCCCCCGGCCCCGGACTTGCCAGCTAACCACCGCGAGCACGCCGCGAAATTAAGCCGATACCTACAGACTGCAGTGACCTTCATCGACACCACGAACGGACAACTCCTCGAGCCGCGAGCCGTCAGAGCCGCCCTAATGAGCGCCCTGAACTTCCTCGCTAAGCTAGCCAAGACCCCCGACGTTGAACATATCCACGACGCCATACAAGCCGCACACGCCGAGACGAAAGCAGCTGCAGAAAACACCGCACGCGCATTTGGAAACATCAAAGCCGACCTGAACAAAACCGATGTTCTAGTCCAGAGAACCGCCACATTCGCAGAACAAGCAAGCACTACCGCAAAGGAAGCCATGGAGATCAGCAAGACAACGCTGAGCATGGTAAGGGAAGTGACGCTCGCAAACCAACAGCACCAAACCAAAATAGCCCAAACATATGCCAGTGTCGCAGCGAGGGGCGGATTAGCGACCAGCATGCACAACCCGCAAAATCAAAGAACACCTACAGCACAACCACAACGTGAAACCATAGTGAACATCAGAGACCCAGTTACCATAGGAAATTTCCGAGCCATGACCCCACGTGCCCTCAAGGCGCATATAGACCATGCGATTGAGCAAAGCGGAAACAAGCATATTGCAAAGATCAAACCAGTTTCTACTAACCAATTAAAGAGCGGCGACCTGAGCATCAAGACAGCAACTACAGCAGACATGGAAGCTCTGAGACAGTTCTCAGGAGACTGGGAACAGAGGATCGGCAACGGCAGTGTCATACGCACTCCCTTGTACGGTATATTAGCACATGGCATTCGGACTAGCTCGATGAACATGGAACGGTTCGAGGAGGTCAGAGATAGCATCCTTCAGGACAATAAACCGTTTATCCCCAACGCAGAGATCAAATACATAGGATGGCTTACTCGGAACTCAAAAGCGAAGACGGCATCGACCATCGTAGTAGAGTTCAAGCGGGCTGAAGATGCTAACAAGATCATAGACGAAGGGCTTATCTGGCAAGGAGAGGTCTTTCAGTGTGAGCGATATGATAGGCAATGCAGGCTGAGGCAGTGCTTCAAGTGCCACAAATACGGCCACATAGGAACCCAGTGCAAGGCTAACGTAGTATGCGGCTATTGCGCTCAACCTCATCCCACCAAGGAATGTCCAGCGAAGAATGACAGGAACGCCCCGCGGAAATGTGCAGCATGCCAGGACAACCACGAAGCATGGAGCCCCTCATGCCCGGTTAGGAAGCAGGAATTATCGAAAATCAAGACGGCATACAATCTTCGACCCCGCTATCACCCCGTCCCGGAGGAATCGATCAGGATAACCCCGCCGGCAAGGCCTCAAGGCCAGCGAGCACTGAGGAGCGTTACATTCACGCCTTCCCAGCAATCGGATCGAAGCAGGTCGCCGAATAAACGAGGCCAGAAGAGATCGAACCCTGACAATAGTCAAAACGACCAAGAGAATGTGGGAAACGAAATCGTTGTTCTGCCTGACGATCATCAAGATGGCAACCAAAGACCCAGAAGGACCATTGCCCCGACGAGGAGAGCACTTGAAGCGCTCGATGCGAACTCGCAGATGAACTACAACGGCTATACTATGGATACCACAGAAGGATGATGAGTCGATCTCATCAACTATCAATACTACAGTACAACGTACGAAAATCGAAAGACACGGTAATGGCTTCCCTTCTGCGGGATCAACAGATTGAGAAGTACGACATACTGGCGATCCAGGAACCGTGGCGCAACCCTTTCCAGAACACGACACATCACCCAGCAACAGATGGCCTTCCAGCCCGAGTATGCTTCTTTGTCAACAAGAGACTGGATAACTCGACGTGGCACTTCAAAGAACACAGCCGAGACCTATGCAGCATCATTATCAACACTAAGGAAGAAGAAGGAGAGGCAAGGCAAATCGCAATAACCAACGTATACAACCCTCCGCGGAGAACAGAGGGTAGAGCGAGCGTTGTCGTGCAACTGGAGAGAACGCTAGACAGCCTGACCAATATGGAGCACATCGTTGTGGGAGATTTCAATTTGCACCATGAGATCTGGGGCGGAACCATCGAACAAAACCCAGAAACAGAAACCGAAGACCTGATATCGACGATGGATAAACATGGTCTAATATGCCTGCTTCAATCTGGTACCATCACATATGAGGAGAACGGAGCCAGAACAACGATAGACCTATCCCTCGCCACTGCTAATCTGTCACGACCCGCACTGGCAATTGCTACGTGGGCATCACGTTTTGCTAAACGGGCATCAGGCTTATGTGGGCATCGCCTTTCGCACACTGTGATTGGTTCGAATTATTCTAGACCCACCGGTACAACGCCCGCGAGGCGGTGAAGCTGGTTTACTAACAAGCTACCTATCCCGTTCCAAGTCAGCAGGGGTATGGGTATACTTACCTTGGGAGCAAGTCGGTTGGAAGCTTTGTGCCAATTGGCCTGAACAAGGCTGGAACGATTCACTATTAGCCACTATTAGAAGTACAAGTATAGTCTAACTTGGTTAGTTTGCTCCAAGAATGAATTAGGTATACCAGCATTTGGATCTTCTGATTTAACTAGCTAATTTTAACTTTATACAATCTTCCTCTGTATTGACCACGTACAAGGCCTGTTGTTCTTGAGTATCACTGTCTATTCTTTTCCAAATATCGTCTACGCCTCTTCTCTTTGTTCCTAGAGGGTTATCACCTAATTCCACAGCAACCTGGGCCTCGATACGGTCATCTTCAGCTTGACTCCAGTCTAGATACGCCTCCTTGGTCCATTCCCTTGAGCCAGCTGAAGTGGTGCAATACTTTGACAACTTGCTTGTAGTCGATACACCATGCATAGCTCTCCTTATCGTATCGAGATGGAAGGTTCTTTGCCTTCCGGTATTCTTGGTTGGTTTAGAGCTAGTCGTAGACTCCTGGGATATATACCCTCCGGCTTCCTCCTCGTCTGCCTATGCGGGCGTACGGTTTTCGGGAGAAGAGCCTCCAGGCGGTGAGCTGTATAAATTATCGAAAATTTCTAGGGCCCTCGTCGTCAGCCGCTCATTGATGCCAACTGTCTCCCGAACAAGCTGCAGAGTAGATATGAATTCGCTGGGTAGAGGGGCTGCATTTAGGAGTTGGGGATCAGTATTCTGACGTCCAAACCCGGTCTCAGGAGCTGGTATCTCGTCCATTAGCCTAGGACCGGTTTCTTCATTGCCATCATTGAAGCAGTTCGAGCTCCCAGCCTGAGGCTGTAGATGTGACTGGTGTCGTCTATGCGAACGCAGTGAACCTGCTGTTATTGGCGACAGCCCTTCATAAGGTCGTTTCCTGGAGCGGGCGTGGGCTGGCATCGCGATTGAGAAGAGTCAATGCTGAAGCGAAGAGCTTTATCTTGAAAGAACCGCCAAAATCACCCCATCTCTCGACGCAGTCGACTCTTCTACCCCTTTCTTTATCTTTTTCTCCCTTCCCTTTTTTCATCCCTTTTTACGTCCCCTCACTGCGTGTATCCCTCACTTCATCCCGTACTGTAAAATTGACCAATTAGAAAATAGATACATTGGCAGAATCCGACAGGTATTGACTGCACTACCAAAAAGAATTCGAACCAATCAGAGTGTGCGAAAGGCGATGCCCACATAAGCGTAGCAATTGCCCCCGCACTAATGGCATGACTAAGCTCCCGGATAAAACATGACCCGTACCGGATACGATGGATGCTTCAACGGAGTTAGCTCTGACCAATGCCCCACACCCATAATGTTCCATGAGGTATTCTGGAATGAGAAGTCTAAACGATATCACGACGGCGACGGGAAATGGCTAAGGACCGAGGACGTCAAACGACTAGGTGTTACAAGGAAAGTGCCATACGAAACATGTCGGCACGACAAACCAGGGATGAACTTCGGAAGAAAGAAGAGGAAGCCTAAGCTTCCTCAAGAACAGAAGAACAAGAATTATAGTAGACGGGTTTTCATCTGAGCCATACAGAACGGAAACGGGAATACCGCAAGGCCCGAACCTCTCACCGATACTGTACATATTCTACAACGCTGATCTGATTGAGGCCTGCAACGACGAAGAGTCCACCTCAGCACTTTATAGACGATACAGCAATTCTCACATGGGGCGACAGCACACTGAAAACGTGCGGGAAACTAGGATCTGCGCTAAAGACAGCAAAAGAATGGGCGACAACACATGCATCTATACTAGCACCGGGGAAGTTCCAGCTCACTCACTTCACAAGGGCGAGAACCAAGTTCGATATAACCAAGCCCTACAGACAGAAACGGACTTGGTCCAGCCCAGCGCAACCTCAAAGTACCTAGGCCTCATAATGGACACGAAGCTCTTGTGGAAAGCGCACATAGATGAAATGGAGCGGAAGGTGACCAAAACCATCGCAGCACTCAGCAGCCTTGGCAGTTCGACATGGGGCATCCCGATGCGGGAGTTGCGCGCAATCTACAGAGGAGTGGCAATACCACAGATGATGTATGCCTGTTCGGCTTGGTCCAACGCGAACTGGTTTACCAATGGCGATCCAATCAGCACAAGGGTGTTGACAAAGCTATAGAGTCTGCAAGCAAGAGGAGCGCGAGTCATAAGCGGAGCATATAGAGCAACTTCGGTCCTAGCATTGAACATCGAAACGCATCTGCTGCCGGTCGAGGAGTAGATACTGAAACACAACATTGACACACTGGCGCGTATCGGACCAGCGGAACAACCGCCCTTCGAATCGACAAATAGCAGACGAAAGAGGAAGAGTCCGAGGCAAGCCATCGAGCAGACCATCCGGGATTTGGAAGGGCCGAATATCCGACATCAAGAACAAGCAAGCCCATACGTCACTCCCCCATGGTGGTGCGGGCCTAAACACTACATCGAAAGTACCGCCGAGGCAGCCAAGCAGAAACATTTAAAACAGCTATCGGACCATACAGCCATACATATCTACACCGATGGTAGTGGCGTCAACGGTCATGTGGGTGCAGCAGCAGTATGCACAACGACACAAGACAACCGAGCAGCATATATGGGCACCGAGCGAATCTCAACCGTGTATGCCGCTGAACTACAGGGCATATTGCTGGCCCTGCAGGTTGCGCGGGAGGACAAGCAGCGAGGCAACACAAGGAGCAGAGTGTGCGTGCATATACACAGACAACCAGGCAGCCATAAGGTCTTCGGCTAAGCCAAAAGGCAAACCCGGTGCACGGAAGAACTGCAACAAAGTGGACTACCCGTGGAAATCCGATGGATCCCGGCCCATACAGGCATCTGGGGAAACGAACAAGCCGACAAAGCAGCCAAGGAAGCCACAGGATGGAGAGAAGGCGGGCCCACTGGACCAAGAGCCGCCGAACCAGCGGAACTATGGGCACTCCGATCAACGCTCAAGACGTGGACACACAAGCACGTTCACAAAGCCTGGCAAGACAAGTGGGCCAATGAAAGCCGAGGCAGAGTCTGTTTCCGGTATACACCGAAGCCAACAACGAAGGTATTGCAGCTGCACACGAAGCTCAACAAGAGGCAGAGCGCGCTGTTGATCGGATTGCGAACCGAGAAGATAGCGACCAAGCATTTCCTCTTCAAGCAAAGAGTACCGGGTGTCACGGACGATAGATGCCCCTGCGGACAAGGACGACAAACGGTACTGCATATCCTCTTGCGATGCCGGCAACATCGGCAACTCCGGGGCCGGGAACTCGGCGATATCCTAGGATTGAGCGACCTTCGGAAGGTGTTGGGAGAGCGCAAAGCAGCCGCGAAAGCCGTCAGATTCATCGAACAGACAGGGACCCTTGGGCATTTCGGGGTCGAAACGTAGCCAGACGATGTCAGGCACTGGGGGGAGTCTGTAGGTACGCAGATCCGTATACGAGGCGACGATAGCCGCCTCGACTGAGCCTAAAAGTACGAGGTTGACAGCCGCGAGTAGATTGAGGTTGAGGAGAAAGCGGGATCATTGGGGACAGCTGGTCAATGTCTGTTGACGTTGGCGAAGTGGGGCGCAGCTTCGGGTTAACAGCCGGTCCGCCAACCCCGCTTGCCGGGCATGGCTGCTTGTGTATCTAGCGGCTGCAACCGAGTAGGAATAGAACTGAACTGAACCGGCTCAGACTGGCTCATAACATTCATATCAACACTGCTCAGCGTGAGTATGGATTGAAACTAAAATTAGCGATCAATCTGCCCATTTTCTTACTTTAGTAGGAGCTTTGAAACCTTTACTCTTTATCAAGCGCAGCAACTGGCAAGGTTCTTATCTTGGCGATATGGATAAGCATATTCGTGGCCTCCTTCAGAGGGCAATTGAACAAGGGGTCCAGATGTACGGCGTCACCCCAACCAGCGTCCCTGGTCGTGGTGTTGGCGTAGTCGCACATCGCAACCTGGAGGTTTGTGTGACGAGCCTCTCATCCAAAGTCTGACTAAAGTTGATTAGAAGGGAGACATTGTCATGACCATTCCGCTAGAGGCTATCCACAGTCTGCACACTATACCCAAGAGAGTCTCTAGCAATTTGCCTCCGAATATGTCTATTCATGGTCTTCTGGCTACAGACCTCACACTCCATTATTCGAGATTGGCAGACTGGATCAAGGTTGTGCCTACTTGGGCCGACTTTGAATCGACAATACCATACTTGTGGCCTCAAGAACTTCAACAACTTCTTCCAGCCGAAGCCATAAATCTTCTGGCTATACAACGGTCCAACTTCGAGAGAGACTGGAACATGTTCAGAACCTATTCTGCGAACGAGAGTCGGAGAGACTATTTGTACTATTGGCTTCTTGTCGCTACGAGGGCTTTTTACTACGAAACGACAGCTATGCTGCGATATCCTTGGCACGATCGATTGGCAATGCTACCAGTCGCTGACCTATTCAATCACGCGGATATGGGTTGCTCAGTTTCATTCTCGACAGAAGATTATACCATCACCGCTGATCGCTGTTACCAAGCTGGCGACGAACTTTATACATCGTACGGGGAACATTCAAACGACTTCTTACTGGTAGAGTATGGGTTTCAGCTAAAAGACAATCAGTGGGATAAGTTGTGCCTTGATGAAGTTGTTCTCTCAAGACTAGATGAAGGGCATCGACGTCAGCTGAAAGACAACGGATGTTTGGGGAGCTTCGTGCTTCATATAGGGACTAAAAAGTCAGACAACATCTGGATTGCCCTGCGGCTACTCTGCTGTGAGGACACTCGCTGGCAAAACTATATCGATGGCAAGGAGGATGTGGAGGGAACCCTTTCGAAAGCTATCGCAATGCTTCCCGCATTACTTGGAGAGTACATGGAAACGGTGGAAAAGTCCCAAGAAAAGATTCGGCAGTTGCAGTTGGACCAGAAGCGTCCACAGAAACTGCTCCTGGAGAGGTGGGAGCAGATAGAGGGGCTTGTCAAGTGGGCTATTGCAAAAACGTGGTTTACTGAGCCGCTGGCCAATTAATACCATGCAGTACCCACCTGCCGGTCATACCCACCTACCGGTCAGCAAAAAAAGAATTTCCCCATACAAAATGCAACTTTTCAACCCCATGGGGAAAACTCACGGAAAGGAATAAGGATAAAATGATTTACGGAATTTAGTTTAGAATTGAACAGATTTCAATATTTTCTAGGTCTTTTAACCTCACGCCCTGTGCGGGTGCGTACGACACCTAATTCTTCCTCTCCCGAATTTGACCTCTCATCTTCTTCCATCCCTCCCACCTCGATCACATCCTCAACAACATCCGCCCCTTCAATTGCTTCGTTTGGCTCTGAAACAGTGTCACCAGCCGCTAGAGCCTCTGCCAGCGTCATAAATTTCTTATTGGGGTTCGGTATCGCCTTTCTCTTCTTTGCCTCTATTCAACCGGCCAACTTCCTCCTCCAGGCTGGCTATTCTGGTGCTCAGAGAGGCGATCTTTGACTCTTGGACTTCAAACCCTTTCGATATCACAGAATACCGCCTTCTGGTGGTGGGGCTCTTGTCCTTCCCCAGGTCTCTGATGTGACGGCTGGTCTTTGGCGTATTATCAGAATCGACTTGCCCGTCTCTGTGGCCGTCTGATCCAGGCGTCGTTTCCTTCTTGTCTGGCTGTATCTCGGGATGTATGAGTGCTTTCCGTCGTGAAATCGGCCAATTTCCAGTTACTCTCAGCCTGAAAGTACGTTTTTCTTCGTCATACCCACTTCCCTGGCTTTGGCATAAGCCTTGATGAAGTTGACCTTGTCCACTGGCGCAGAATCCGTCAGGCTTGTCAACTTTTGGAGTTCTTTGCGATAGGCAGCCTTGGATGCGTTGAAAACGCCATTATCCAGTGGCTGTAGGCCATGAGAGCAATGTGCAGGCAGGTAACAGCAATACACGTTGTTCAAAAAACACGTGGCCGTCCACCCATCCTGGATTTTCATTCAGCGGTATTTCTGATCCAGAACAGGTAGACACCCACAGAGACATGGCTCCCATGGCCATCTAATATGATGAGCCTTGCATCAGACTCATCTGCTGGCTGGGTTTGGGGCAGATAAACCTCTTTGAGCCACTCGACCGCGATATGGTTGTCTGTCCAGCCGTTGTCGGACGTGATATAATACCAGTCGGCGATCTTGTTGAACTCATCGATAAACCACTGCTGCTGAAGTTCTTTGCCTTTGAAGATAATCCCCGGCTTCAGAAGACGGCCATCTGCAGTGACGGCTTCGATAAAACTAGTCCAAATGCGGGACTGGGAGCCTTTGAGGAAGGCCTTCCTCCTGGGATCGCTACTGCCAATTACCAAGGAATCCAAGCCTAGATTTGCAATTTATTGGTAAGTTTTGTATCAGAAATGATCAATACTCACCAAATCCAGCCATTATACCGCCCTCGTCAACATTAACCGTGTTCTCGGGTTTGATCCAGCCATACTCTCTCTCCCGAATATCAAAGTACCAGTTGACGGCGGTCGGGGTAAAGCAATTGAACCTCGACGCCTCCTGACGTTTTCCTATCTTTGTCTTTATGGATGGATGCCGTTTCCTGAACCTGGCTAGCCAATGTACACCGACAGGCTTTTCCCTTCCTTGTTGTCGTAGGAGGGCAGTGACGGTGGCGCGAACTTGACTGTGAGAGGGAGCATAGCCTAAGGCCTCTTGTCGAAGTATCCATGTAACTAATCTAGCCTCTTGGGATTTGTATACCAGCTGGGCAGGTTGGGTGACCTCGGACTTTGACGGTAGGCCTCTTAATCGGTCAGACAGAGTGGTTTGGGGCATTCCATGCTTCTGGGCGGCCTGGTGCTGCGAGAGGTGGTTATCTGTAACATCCAGTATAGCTTCAATGACATCATTCTCTGTATAAGACTGTTGAGGCATTTTCAAGGCGATTAAAGGAAGCTGCTATAGATAAAATCTTGATGAAATTTCGGGGAGGCTGGGTGATGAAGGAGGCATGAAGGAGGCATTTTGAGAAATTTTACATTAGTGCCATGCGACCAAACTACTTGTGTAAAATAAAAATGATTATTCCAATATGAAACAACATGAAACTCTCAGTAAGACACAATCTGTTCCATGTAAATAACTTCAATTTTGGCTAAGCACTGTGCAAGTGAAGTTGGACATTTTGTATGGGGAAATTTTGTTTTCGCTGACCGGTAGGTGGGTATGACCGGCAGGTGGGTACTGCATGGTAAAAGACACGTCCTGCTGCTCGGAGCACCCACGACTTTTCATCTTCTTCATCTTACACTTTCTTGCCTTCTTCTACTGTATAATCATGAGCGACTTAACCTCTCCCAATTACAAGGTTGACAACGATAGGGTGGTTTTGTACGGTGACACTGCATTATGTGGTAAGAATTCCGAAACAGACGTAATATTCTGCTTACATCGCATTCAGTCGCCGGTGCTACCATTCCCGAAGTTAAGGCAATACTTAAAGGATGGGATGCAGGAGCATTTACCCTTGCCCCCGACGAACTTGTCTTTCATGGCTTTGTAAAAGACCTTGTTGATGAGAAAAGAGAGGAGTATACGAGGTTAACTCGTGGAGACGACGATTTTCTTATGATACTTCGTCTCCAGGAAGAAGATTTCCTCGGTCGCTGGGGCGAGTATGAACGTCACTTCAACGCACAAGCTCGAAGAAAAGCCGAAGACAAGTACGCACAAGAGCAAACAAAACCCGAAGACAACTCCGTTATGTACTACATAAACACGCTTAAGGAAGCTGTTTCAAAGATATTTACTTAGAGGTGAATCCGTCAACACCTGTCCCGTTATTGCCTTTGAGGGATAAGCTGGTCGAGGAGCGGAGAGATGGATCAAGATGATGGTGCTGGTCTCCTGCATGCGGGGTGGTGTGTAACTAAGAGCTATACGAGCGCACAGGCGGACCTTTTATTTCACGGAAAGATGATATATCAGTTTTCGTGAAGCATTTAAGCTCGTTTCGCCTCACTGTTCAATCTATTTCATATCTGCATGAGTTGTAAGATCTAGCTTCCTTGATTTGCAATGAAAACTCGCCGCGAAGATTGGGTGCCAACCAAAGGTGAAATTCTGGACATTGGAGGCAGCCAGATTGACCCTAAATGGCGCGATTCCTTACGCGATTCACTTTTGGAAGGCAGACCCCTGCCTAAAGCACTGATCTACGGTAGGGGGGGTGTTGAAAGGTGGAAAAAAGCGAGCCAGGATCCTGAGTATTACCAAACTCATGATGAGGTCCAAATACTACGTGCAAGGGCCGAGGAAATCGCCCTCCGAATCGCACCTGGAACCGTGATTATCGATTTCGGATCCGCCTCATCAAAGGAGCCGAAAGTCAGTCCCATCCTCCGGATGGCCGAGGACAGGGGTACACCATGCTCATACGTATGCCTCGACCTTTCTCGAGAGTCGATCGAGCATACGCTTAGCATGCTCCTCATTTCAGCCACGTTCAAGCAAGTGGACTTTGGGGAACCTTCGACGACGGCATGAAACAACTCGCCAAAGTTCGGCTTGTTCCATGTTTTGCGCTATACCTGGGGTCTACTTTTTACAGCGATGCTGGGCCTGCCCTAAACGACGATGTTCAATTTTATCAAAGTCTGATGAGAGCTAACCCCTCATCCACTCTCATCTTGTCAACAGATGGCCACACTGAAGAAACAGACAGAGAGAAGGTAGAGCGTGCGTACCATTCCCCGAACTTCACCAATTTCATCGACTTCATTGGAGAGCGGGTACACAAAACGCTTGAACTCGATGAAAAGGAAAGAGAGTCCACGTGGTTACTCGAATGCTTTTTGAAAGAATGTCAAGACGGATGCTATTGCCATTTCTATCGACTTACAACAAAGGTGGACATTGAATGGGATGGTTTGATCCCGAAAGGAACAGTGGTTGATTTCTTCCGATCGCGCAAGGTCAAACCGGAGAAGATCGAAGACATATTTCAGTCTGCTGGATTCAAGACGGAACGTTGGACAGCCAGTAGCTCTAAAAGCCGTCCGTCTCCCATCCTTAGTGTGTTGAGCAAGCTAACAAAACCTCAGACATCTTCATGATTACGGATCCAACTTCAGAGGCCATCCATTGAGTGGGTGCCTGGGCTAGAGTTTCGAGAGTCGCGACTTGTGCTATAAATACGCTGCCGCTGGTTTCAGCCGACAAGTATGAGATTACTCTTTCCGTTCACCACCCAGCCATCGATTCAAACGGTACCGCAACTGGTGTGAAAGCAGCCTCGAATCATCAAGAATATTGATTAGAACCCGTATTGTTTTGATTGTAGCCCATCCGCAAGGCTAAACATGGAAGGTGCCTGGTTAATATATTGCGTTGGTGGTCCATGTGCCGTTCACACCATTTCAAGCTCTTAACCTATTACAAGCTGGGGGTGGGATAAAGCGGCAGCGCCTCGCCATGTTCGGATAAGCATGCATAGACCCAGCATCGACCTTGAACTACAGCACGTCAGTCTTGTGCATACATTGACTTATCATCCTGTTAACATATTAAACCAGAAAGAGCTAAGCTGCCAACATCATTATCATTTGGTAGAGTCATGGTGTCCGAAGTACACAGAGACAGGAAGAGTGTGCCCTCTAACCATTGTAGCTAAGCAATACTGGGGCAACGATATCTGTGGTACGTTTCATCCTTACTCTCGGTCGAAATTGAGCTCATATCATCAGGTCAATGCCTTGAGAAACAGGAACCAGCCATCCCTCAATGGGGCAAATTGGTGCATGTAACGATTAAACGCGGTCCAAAGCTGTACCAGGACGTACGATCCCTGGAGGAATATTGTCTTCGCGCAGTTCTTGAAAAAAGGAGTTCTGTAGCTCCCCCCCCAATCTCAGTGCAGCTCGCACGAGACAATGCGTCCGCCACCCCTCGGCTTCCTTGCCTAGCGCGTTGACAAACTAGAGCGTGCAGCACTTATTCCTGCTAGAGATAAGCACTCACTCTCCACTGTTCAGCACATAAATAGGTCCCTGCGCCGGTCGTTCCTTGCACGCCAAGGACGCGTCGACCAGGGATTCGTCTCGCTGAGGCCGGAAACTATTGTCCGCGTGTCCATGTTGCCACACCTGCCTTCACGGCTTGCATACATATTGAGCACTCCCCATATTCAAGTGATCTTTTCTCTTCTGTTAGCATACACATTTGTTCGAGATGGCAAAGTGTCGTCCGCATGCTAAAGATTTGATAGGGAATCCGGTCCTTTTGACAAAACTCCTTCAGCATTATGATTATCTAGTCGAGTCACAGGAACTCCTAAAAATCAACTTGCTTCCTTCACGCTCGAGAACGAACGATTGCGGCTAGTACCTCCCGAAACCCTGGGTTCGAACTGGAAACTTGAGCAGCTTGGAAAAGAGAACGAAGCCTTGGATGCAAGATGCAAAGAACTCCAGAGGAAAATTGAGGATGAGCGTGCCTATTTCACAAAGTTGCTCGCAGAAGTAGGCTGCCCTTTCGGCTCACTGATAAGAAGCTAACGATGATCTCGAGATGCATTGGAAACCTATGATTCCCAGACCTCGGACTTCTACTGGATAATATCAGAGATGAAGGATTAATCTGCGTGTCCGATTCAGGCGGTCTCTTTTGCGATTGGGACTGGGGCTCCGGGCACAGGCATTACGGCAGCGGAGGAGCTTGAGTAAATATCACACTGCTCCCCTAGGAGTCGTCGATCGGTATGGGCTCATTGGCGCTTGAGTTCCGTCGGGCTCTGATCCACCACACTATCTTTGTGAAGCAATGGAGGAAATACTGCGATTCATTAATCAACCGCCAGCAGCCGCCTTCATCCCACTTATTCCAGAAATCGCAATAGCACAACGTATCATGTTACCAACGAGAAAGGTTTCTGTTAGCATTGCAAAGCTGTGATAGTTGGCTGCTAAGTCCGTATACGAGTCACGCTGTAGCTGATCTCGAGGGTAGGGTTAAAGCGGTTTCAGCTCGTCATTGCTGCCCAACAGTTATTAACTCTGCCTTGTCCTGTGGTCCGCGGCGTGCACCCACGATGACGTATGTCTTGTGATACATTGACACATTTAAGAGCCCATGTATGTCTTTGCTCAAACTTCAGACTGATGAATGAGGCGAGTCGGAGGTTCAAGGCTCCATGAGGACTGCTAGTCCATCAAAGAAGACTTCATCGCATCCTCCGCTGAGTGGGTGTCTTAATATAAGCTTTAAGAATTCGAGGGGACAACTGCAAGTGATCTTCCGTTAAGTATGCTCCGTTAAGTATGCTTAGCTGGTCTCAACTCAGTGGATGCTGGCCTTATACCGCTGTCTGTCATTTCCGAACAAGTATGTTCTGCGAAGCCATCTAACCCATTATGTACGCAGGTCGTCGAGAAATCTTATTGAACTCTAAACACCAAAATGATCTGTCAACTTGGCCGAGCGAAGCCGGGTGAGCTGATGGATACATACAGAAATCAAAGGTATAAATAAGAGGTGGTATCCCTCAGAATTGGAATGGCTGCAGGTTCGGTGGCTAAAGCATCATGCTGCGTCAAACTCGACTCAAGATCAAGATTTATGACTTTGGTGGCACGATTACCTCTGTCGATGGCGAAGGCGGTGTTAAGTATGGCACTTTGACCGCAGAAGACTTGATCAAGTAGTACCCCTGGCTGGAAGACATCGCCCAGATCGAATGCGAAACAATTTTTAAAGGAGGTAGTCCAGACTTGACTGATAAGATCCTCTTGGCGGCTATTCGACGCATCAATGACGATCTCGCTACAGGACTCTACACTGCTGGTATGGCTCTTTTCGGAACTGACTTGACGGAGGAGACTATGACGCTTCTTAGTCTTACCATCGATCCTTCGCATACATTCGGAGTCACAGGTGCCATAAGACGTATGACGGATCTCAGCTCCGATGGACGGATCAACTTTTATAACACCGCGTGTGTTGTGGTTTCTCCGGAAGCTAAGGATCGGCATGTTATGTATGTTTGCCAAAACTACATTTTTGATCCGTTATCCGTTATCAAAGTCTCAACCACTTCGGTCAACGCTTTCAAGGGCATCAAGATTGGAGAAATCAGGGGCAACAAGCCATGCTTCTACTATCCGCCTGGACGTCCATATCAGTCAGCACTTCACGATATTGCCAATAGGCGCAGCCTACCACGAGTCATTATCCTTTATGGGCATCTTGATCAGGACGAAACTTTATTCGATTATGCTGCCAGCAGAGTTCGCGGCATCGTCCTTGCAGGTTCAGGAGCCGGCAGCTGGACCACGGAGGGGGGTAATATCATGCAGCGGTTGAAAGATGAAGGGAAGGCACCCATCGTAGTTGTTAGCTTCCGTACCGCAACTGGGTTGGTTGATGAGAAATACGGGTTGCCGTCTTGGACAATATCTGCCGGCGACCTCGCGCCAGCTCGGGCTTGTGTACTGCTTCGTGCTTTGATTGCATCTGGCTTGGATGCTGCGGCAATAGGGAGGGTTTTCGATGCTATGAGGAGGACCAGAACCGGTGTCCTTAGAAGTAGACTGTAGTTGAGATAATTATATACACGAGATGTTCGACCTGCCAATGTGTTATAGCCAAGGTGCTTTGGCGGTATGTTTCGATAATGAATAGCCAGATCTAGCCGCAGACGGTGATATGCAGTAAGGTTGTCCCTGGTCATCTTTATTTACCAACCTGGGTATAAATACTCGCTCCATCTTGGTCTGGGTCTCCTCCAGACTCGGACCTCAAAACTTCACCATCAACTTGAAGTTCTCCCATATTATCTACTCCAATCTTCATTACTTACTCCTCATCATGGAGCTCAGCAAAGTTCTGTCACTTTGGAAAGAGCTCTTTGAACAGTTGGCAACCAAGTACGCGAACTATGGTGTCTCTATCGGCATCCTGAAGGACGGCATAACCGAATATCTTCGCGTGGGGAACGCATCAACTGAACAGGCTCCGGAGAATACTCCAGGGTTGATTTCATCGATGTCAAAGCTAATAACTGCCATTGCCATCGGTTTACTGATTGCAGAGGGTAAAATCAGCTTTGATACCTATCTTGACGATATCCCTGGTCTGACGATAAAGCATCGCAACGGTACTCGTCTTAAGGTTGTCCACCTTCTTGATCACCGCACAGATTGGGCTCGGTTGGACATGCTATGGGAAAGCTGGGAAGGGAATATCGCCTATGGGCACAATAGAGGTGAGGATCTGGAGCTCTTCGGATGTCTACCTCAGGATCCAAGATACACTACGCAAAATGCGTTTCACCACCAGCGCAACTACCTCAACGACGGTTATCGACTCCTGCAAGTTATCATTGAAATCTTGAGCGAAATGAGTTATGACAATTATACGTACGAGAAGATCTTCAAACCATTGGGCATGACCCAGACAACTGCAAACTTGACCGAGAGACCAAGAGGTATTGTCAACGGTGTCGCATTCTGCTCTTTGATCGACGGAGACGAATGTCGAGAGCTTGCAGAGCTCAACGAAGACCCAAAAGCCGCTCATGAGCGTTTTCTTCGGAAAGTTCGAGCCGGAGATGTACTCAGCGTCGAACAACCTGTCCATCCTTCGAGGAGTACAGATGGGAAAACATCTATTGCAGGTGCTGCGGGAGTCATATCAACTACTTCGGATTACTTGAAATTCATTCAGCTCATCATGGATGTGGCGAATGGAAAACGAGGGAAAGACGTGCTAGGGTTAGAAGCAGGGTGTCTCAAGATTTGGGATCATATTAAGAACAAGATCCAGGACGAGGCTTGTGCATATGCAGGCGGCTTGAACCCGATTGTCGTACCATAGGACCTGGTGCAACGGGCTCCCGGTGCAGACGGCGAGAACTTTGGCAGGGCCCAAGCAATCATGGGTCTCGGCCATGCCAAGAGCAACTTGGAACTTTGGCCCTTTTTTCTTTCAGAAAGTCAGGAGCGACTGCCACGCAATCAGGCCTTCTTCCATGGCGGCAACATGGTTGGGGCTACTTCGGCCGTTTTTTTCATACCAAAAGTGAACATAGCTGTTGTGGCCATTTGCCCGGCAAGGAGTTTCTTCGTCGACGCCCCGAATCTCATGGTCCTTTCCTTGGCCGATAGTTTGTACATGGAGAGAACTCTGACTGAACTCACAGCATTAATGTATCGTGTTCAAGCCACCGCAGAACACTCCGCTGCCTACTACCTACATGAGGTCGGCAACTATTGTTTAGCGCTTTCTCGAGATTACCATAGAGATCCTGCTCCAGCTAAGGAGTACGCCGAATGTATTGGAAAGTATGTCTTGCAAGAATCGCCGCACAAGTTTATCTTCATGGCGGTCATGGAGAACGCAACGTCTGGAGTTCTGGAAGTACGTCAACAGCATGAAGATAAATGGCATCCGCTTAGAGTCAAGCGTGAAACTACCATGGTTGAAGTGCTTACTATGTCTTACGCCCCAACGATCGAAGAGGCACATGCGTCCGGGCTGGGAGGCAAGAACTGGCTTCGGCTAGAACTGTTTGAGCTGACGTTTTGCGGAATTGGGAACGGACGTTGTGACAGGCTGGAGAGGTCTTCTGGGATTGGTGAGCCCCTTTGCTATATCAGAGATGTTGAGTAAAGGGTTACTCAGCAGTTAGATATGATCACCGAAGTTGTTTGGAGCTTTAGGACTTACCCCAAGAACGTAAAACGTTATCGTCTCGCCTGTAACATGTCGATATCAATAAGGTTAGAATGAGACTCAGAGAGCCCGAAAGCATCCAGGCCATGTCAAGGAGACAAGGTACGGTCTAAGCCATGGACCGGTAGCAAAGCATCCATGTGGTGCTCCGTGCAAACCTTGGCGGAAGGGCAAGCAATAAGCGGAGGCGTCTAGATTGCATGTGGGCTTCGACTTACGCTTCACCCCTCCCATGTGAGTCTCGATTCACCCCAAGTCACCACCCCTATCATTCCCCCTCCTATTAGAGCCAACCCCTTGCAACCCATAATCCCTTGCCGCTGTGGGTCATTTTGCAGCCAGTTGCAACAATAACTCGGAATGGAGCTTATGTCCGACGTCCGCTCATACTGTGGTCAACAAGGCTCCTCCCTGTAGAAGGCACTCGGATCCGTCTGGTGCGTACATTTATGTATCGCCCCACTAGTATTTCAGAATAGGACCCAAGCCATGTCAGCCACCTGTTTTGCTGACTTACTTTCCATTAGATACATGGAATCACTACCCCTTTCCCATCACTATGATCTAAGCCCTTCTTCTTGTCCTGCCATGCCCAAGATGATTTCAACACTTGAGCACAGAAAATTTGAGCTTGGTGGAGTTTCCACAAAGCTATCATTGCCACCTCTTTCATCAATATTCTCTTTTGGGCCTGGTCAGAATGACCTACCTCAGGATCTTGCACAAAAGCCCGCAAGTACGTCAGACTTTTCGAACGGTAATCATGCGCATCCTCAGCCGTCAAATCCTCTCTTAATAGGTTCGCATCATCGTGGTCAGTTGCCTCTTACGCAAATCCAAGTCCCCGAGGACAACGATACAAGACCTTCAGCCGTTGATATACAAATCTTGAATTGGAATTATCGACAGTCATTGATCACTGTAGGCCTGTCCAATGCGGCTGTTATCGCTCATAATAAGACCACTAACGCTACACAGATCAAGTCAACCTCCCAAGCTCTTGATGACTTTGCCTCCAACCAAAGTCTTCTTCCCGACAAATTACCAACGGAAGGAGAAGTGGCTAATATGATAGCTCAGGTTGACGTTATTGAGCATCATGTCAAACAAGTTGGGGATTTCTCGAGGCAAATGCATCAAGTACAAGATAGCAAGTTGATCGATCAACGAGAAATGGCAGACTGTTGTGTGGGTGGACTACCCAAGTCTTCTGGTAGAAGAGAGGGCAAAGCGCGCAAGAGAAAGGTGAGTGCATAGCGACCTAGGTAAAAACAGCCTACTAATCTTGCGTAGCGCTGCGTTCCTCCTAGAACATGTTACAGCTGCCACAAAACAGATACACCTGAATGGCGAAGGGGTCCAAATGGTGATAAGACTCTATGCAATGCTTGCGGCTTGAGATATGCGAAAATGGAAAGAAAGCGTCAAACGCAAGCGCATATGCAGTCTCTCTATACCAACCATCCCTAGTATCATACAAAACTTCGTCATTCGATCTATCGTGGGCATATCTCATTTCATCCAAGGCTTTGCTACATCTTCAATTTTATTAGTTCAATTTGAATGTAATCGATGACGACGATAACCAGTTCTATATCGTCAACTCTCTCAATCCTCGTCTTCAAATGATCAATCTCCCCGTTCAAACCTCATCATCCGAAGCCTCTTTGTAATGCTCAAGCTCGATCAACACTCTGTCGACAATCTTTCGCTTGTTCCACATCCCACCTGTGGCCAGGGAAAGGAGGAAATGGATGGGGGCTTACAGGCTCGAAGTTCTTTTGGGCAAATTCTTACTTGCCGGTCCGGGAGACAGTTATGGCCTGCTGGGCCACGTCACACGTGCAAATTATCTCCAACATGATTTTCACGTGTCTCGATGCAGGTGACATGTGTAAGCGACGTGTTCAGCCAACTGAGAAATTTGGTGTGCTTACGCGCATGCTATCTAATCAGGTAATAAACTGTAATTGAACTGCATCTCTTTCTTTTCAAGTCGAGTGAATCGAAGAAAGATGAGAAAGAGCTTTCGGGTAGGCCACCGACTTATAAATAGGGTTTCCTTTTTGTGCCCTCGGCCTCGATCTGTCACTCTTGGAGGCCTCTAAGAGGTCCCAGAAATTGGCCCAACATTGTAGTCATCACGCACAGCAATCTGTCGGACCAGATCTGGGTCTGAGACGCTATTATCCATTAAAATGATGATGAGGTGACGCGCGTGGACGCGATCACTATACTGCCAATGAAAAATACAACCATTTTCTTTAGTATCAAATTTTGATTTGCACTGGGACAGAGCCGTAGATATGCTACTCTGGTACCTCCTCGTAGCCCTGATTACAACTGCAGCTCTTGCTTGGGAGGCGCCGCAGTACTGTGGGTTTAATCGGATCTGGTATGAGGACTTCCTGGGCGATGAAGGGGTTCTTCCAAATACCTCCAACTGGAATGTAATTGATGCCGACATTGGTGTGAATAACGAGCTGCAAATTTATAAGAAAGACTCGCGGAATGTTCAGTTAAGCGGCGGGGAGACTCTGCAGCTAGTGCCGTGGAAAGACCGTAGCGCGCGTAGAGGTTGGACCTCCGGTCGCGTCGAAAGTACTTAGTACGATAGTATTAACTGCTTGGATAGTATGGAGAGAGCTAACAATAATCACTATTTAGCACTCTAACTCCCCAGCCCGGAAAACTAACACGGGTCGAGTCGAGAATCCGCTTCGGTGATCATGCGCGAGCAAACAAGCAAGGCCTTTGGCCCGCATTTTGGATGCTAGGCGCGTCTATTAGAAAAGCCACACCCTGGCCATTCTGTGGCGAGATCGATATCATGGAGAACATCAATGGTCAAGCAATTGGCCATGGAACGCTGCACTTTGAGAGAAAACCAGGTATCACGGCCAAGACGGAACTGCCCGATCAGGGTTGGCACACGTGGCGAGTTGAGATCGATGGCAGACCTCGCAGCATCGCTCAAGAGAGTATTGCTTGGCTTCTTGATGGTGTCGAATTTCATCAAATACAAGGAAGCTCGGTTGGCGATGAAGATATTTGGACCCGCGTTGCACATTCACAACTGTTCCTCATCCTCAACATGGCAGTAGGTGGAAAATGGGTAAGGAAACAAATCATGTAAATGTTAAAATTCGCTGACATAGTGTGATAGCCAGGCAATCCAAATGATGAGACGAAAGACGGTTATGGATCTATGGTTGAATATGGGTATGTTGCTCATTGATTGATTGATGTATTTTCCGTCCAGCGGCCTAAAGGCCGCTCAGGTCCCCTATAGGGGCACAGGACGTGCTGAGCTACGAGTATCTACAGTTTATGCAGGTGGGTCATCAGATTAGTCATCACTTGAGCGACATTTACTCCTCCTTGCCAATCCTGCTCTAAACGTAAACAAACCACCATCCAGCATATCATCGGCTCAAAGGCGCAAATCGTTGGTACCTGCCGCCCGTCAGCGGGTCATCCAGGTGCAGCAAAAACGTTGCTGCGTTCTTTGGTCTTTGTATGGGGACCGGCAGAGACCCTTTTCACAAGCTGCAGAGGCGGCCTCAAAATGGTCCCGGTCGGCCGGGGGTGCTGCGAACACCCGATGGTCGTCCGAGTCCGGGATAAAGAAAGTGGAAGAAAATAAGGTTGTGCACAGATGTGCGTGCTGAGAGTGTCTAGTAGCGAGGGCAGACCTTCTCGAAGAAGGCGCTGTCCCTCGCTGCTTTAACGAACTCGATGTAGTTCTTGCCTATTGCCCGATTGACTGCTGCAGTCGGTGAGGGTGTCAGCCTCATCCGACAGCGCGGCGGTACTTTCCGGCAATAGAAGATGTGGTTCGGTGCTTTGCGTCGTCCACATGAGCAAAGGATCCGCGCATCTGCGTGGTCGAATCGCTCGTGGTACTCTGCGAAGTCGCCATGCCGCGATCTAGCGGCGAGGAGATGGTGGAGCATGCTCCGCGAGAGCGAGAGCTCCGGCGGACATCTGGTCGTGGCTGAGAGCTCGAGTGCTTTGTACTTATCGGGTGCAGATTCTTCCCACCAGGCTTTGAAAGCGTCTTTTGGCCGCCCTTTAGCGGCTCGACGCAGATAGGCCAGCGTGGGGAGAGCACCTGCAGGGACTGGCTTCAGGCATCCAGCTTTCGCTAGAGCATCTGCTTCCTCGTTTCCGGGGATCTTGGCGTGGCCCGGAACCCAACGGACCTTCGTGGCGCCGTGCGAAGCGGCGAGTGTCTGGAACTCAATAAAAATATCCTGTGAGGAGTCGGAGGGCTTGCCTCGGAGGCAGGTGGCCGCAGCGAGGTTGTCGAGACAGACCATGATCGTCCGTTCTGAGCTGTCTTGGGTGCTAAGAGCTGCCTTGAGCCCCTCCAGCGCACCGGTAGCTTCGGCGTCGAAAACTTCGGCTGGGCCGAGGCGATCAGAACCTTGGGTGATTGTTTGGCCGCCTTGGTGGACGGCAAACCCGTACCCGACGGCACCTTCTTTCGTCTGAGAGCCGTCGGAATATACGACCAAGGTAAGCGGTGGTAGCTCCTGGAGCCAGTTCTGGAACTCTGCAGCGGTATCCTCTTTGGATGCTGTTTGGAGAGGATCCTGTTCTTTGCTGAATACATTGGGTAATAGTGCTGGTCTCTTGCAGTCTGGCAGCAGGTCGTAAGTCGTGCGGAGCCGGGTGTGAAAGGCGTCCGGGAACTTTTGGTATTTCCGCTTGATCACTCGATGGATGACCGGTGGCTCTACACGCTTAGTGCGGGAGGCGAGCGGATGAGCTGCATCGAGGCTCTTGAGACGGGCGGCGAATCGCAGGCGGGCTGCTTCCAACAATTGTTCGACTGGCGGGATGCCGCTCTCCCGGTGGAGAGCCGCAATTGGCGTCGTCCTCCACACCGACAGTGTAGCTCTCATGGATTGCTTGAGGCATTTACTCATTTTCTGGAGCAGGGTCTTCAGCTTGGTCGAGATTTCCTTTGACGGTTTCGACCACGACGGGCGGGTTGAGCCTGGGTACCAGGCCTCGGTCCCATAAAGCAGGATGGGCTCGACGCATGCCCTCACAGCTCGGCGTACGGCTGCTGGGAGCGGGCCGTGCTTCGTATTGGTGAGGCTTCTCAGATGGTATGCCACAACCTCGGCCTTGGACACCCATTTTTCGATGTGTTTCTTGAAAGAGAGCGTCTGGTCAAGCCAGATGCCGAGCCATCGCATTGCGGCCTCGGGTCGCTTCTCGATGTCGCCGTGTCGTACGCTCGTCACCCTCTTGAGAGGCTTCCTGGAGAAGTGCATGACTTCCGTTTTAGCTGGGTCGAAGGAGATGCCATTGGCGGCCCCCCAGGAGACTAACTCCTCAATTCTCTTGTTTGCCTCTGCGGTCGTTGCCTCTAGTGAGTCGCCGGCGCACAGTATGGCTGTATCGTCAGCATAGCCGAACCGGCCTTTCGGGTTACCCAAGCGATAGATTGGTTCGGTATAAAGAAGGAAGAGGATCGGCGACACAGGGGATCCTTGGGGTAGCCCACACCGCAGTGGTGCTGAG
The DNA here is from genome assembly GCA_020881915.1 of Paramyrothecium sp. XJ0827. Classification (NCBI taxonomy): domain Eukaryota; kingdom Fungi; phylum Ascomycota; class Sordariomycetes; order Hypocreales; family Stachybotryaceae; genus Paramyrothecium; species Paramyrothecium sp. XJ0827. The sequence goes on along the minus strand of JAJFPB010000008.1, from coordinate 3,377,498 downwards.
GCTGTCGTTATGTCTTGGTATCTAATGCGAGCCGAACGATCGTTCATGAACGATGAGACCCATCGCGCGAGGTGCTCTGGCCACCCTTGTTCTCTAAGTCTTAGGACAAGGCGGTTGCGCATGACGGTGTCGAATGCACCTTGGATGTCCATCGTGACAAGTGTCACGACCTGTTTCTTGGCAAAGGCTTCCTCGATGTCGTGGATGAGAGCGGCGACCAGATCTACGGCTGATCGTTTAGGTAGGGCACCGCACTGTTGAGAGTGCAGCACGCTATAGTGAACCGAAGCCCAGGCTAGTCGCCTGGCGATGAGTCGTTCGAGGCCCTTCCCCAGGCATGAAAGCAGGGAGATGGGTCTCCATGAGCGGGCTGAGGTGAGGTCTCTTCTACCAGGTTTCGGAATCATGACGACTTCCGCTTCGCGGAAGGCTTTCGGATGGTGGCCTGTAAGCAGGCATCCTTGGAAGAGGCGGCAGACATGACTGCCGATGATGTGCCAGGAGGCTCGAATGAGCTTGACTGTGATGTTGTCTGCACCAGGAGACGTATTGCCAGTATGCAGTACCGCATCTTTCACTTCTTCTGGCGTTATCTCTGATGAGAAGGGGATTCCTCTGGACGGTTCTACCGGAATCCAGGGGTCTGGTATATCGTCGTCAGCGGTGCGACGCTCTAGCGTGGCGCGCCGCAGTGCTTCGGCCTTATCGTGTTGGGTCTCGTATACCACGTCGTCGACCTGGAGTGGTGGGGGCTGGAAGGCACCGGGTGACTTAAGCCACCTTACTGCCTTGAAGATTGAGGTGCTGTCGGAGAAGCTGTCTATAAGTTTGCGCCAGTAGAGTCTCTTCTCTCTTCTGACGACGCGTTGGAAGTCCTTCTTGGCCATCTGCATTTCTTTGCAGAAGCCTAGAGGGTAAGCCCTCCTGATCGCTCGGTATTCGGCGGCGGCGGTAGCGCATTCTTCGGTCCACCAGGGCGCGCTTCTGGTTCCCTTGCGTGCTGGACGCCCTGCTGCGTTCACGGCTCGCTGGAGTATGTTGACGAGATCAGAGGCCAGAGCATCGAGTTGTTCGGGGGTAGAGGTGTCGACTAGCACACCGGTGATGGCGGCCTCAACAATCTCTACGAATCGCTTCACCTCCTCTTCGGAAGAGACGCGGATCCTTCCGGGTCGTGCTGTTACGTGCTGGAACTCGGGTAGAGTTATGCTCAGCGTGAAGTGGTCGGAGCTGGTAGCAAGATGGTCCTCGACGGTGGCTTCGGCTAATCCAATGTTAGTGAAAGCCAAGTCGATTGTGTTACCGTATGGGTTGGTAGGTATGTCAGTCTCGTTCAGTAGAGCAAGTCTGTTTTCTGATGCCCAGGATGCAATATCCTCGCCACGGTCTTCGAGGCGACCTGTCTGCCATGTGGGGTGCTTCGCGTTGAAGTCGCCGGCCACCAGGCACCTGGGGGAACAGGGCCAGCGTAGTAGGATGTCGAGGGCTTCATCGAGGTATGGCTGCCGGTAGAAGTTGACTATTGTTGTATCATTTATTGTGAGCCAGAGGATGTCCCTGGTTGTTGTTGGTCGGATCTGGTCGGCCAGTAGTTCGGGCCGTCTTCTGACGTATGTCATGACCCGTGGTCGAGTGTTAGTGTCGATCCAGTGATCGACAGGGGAGAATGTGTCGAATGAAGGGTGCGTTTTAGTGAGACAGCGCTCGCCCCTGATCGCTGTCCATGGTTCTTGGAGGAGAACGATGTCGTGTTTTTCGGTGTCTGCAAGAGCGAGGGCGCAATCGTGCGCGGACGAATTCTTGCCGACGTTTGCTTGGAAGACTTTCAAGCCTCTCTGTCCGCGTTGTCTTGGGTGCGGTCCTCTAGTCATATGCTCGGATCCGGGTTGTTAGGTCGGCGCCTCTTGAGGGGCGAGGGTTCTACTGCTCCTGCTGGTTCGGGCGTTGTGGCCACCATGATGCAGGAGGGTGCCGTGGCCACCGTATTGACGGTAGGGCTTCGCTGGTCTGGCTCTGCCGTGTGTTGATACCAGGGTAGGGAATCAATCCACGACTTCCACGGTATTGATCAATATGTTGACTTCAATCCACGTCCACGTCAATCCACGAGACCTGTTGTTATGTAATCCATCCATCCACTGATGGGGGCTCGTGGATTGAGATGTGGATTGACGTGGACGCTAGTCAGGGGTGGAATGTCTTGATATATTTCGTTAATATTTACTACGTATTTCAACCCAAACACTAACACATCTAATCAGGCAATACCTCCGGCGCGTTTCGACACGTCGTGACGCGCTATAATGCCCGAACGCGAAGGTTCCTCCATTTACTCGATTCGTACGGTTGGTGAACCTTGAATTTCGAGATGGCGGACTTACCTCTTGACCCTAAACTACCGACCAACAACGAGCGGCATGCCGAGGTCCCTCAGCCTGCTCTGGATCCGGACCCCGAAGTCCTCCAACCTTCTACTTGGGCACCGACAAGTGATGAGGAGCGGAGGATCTTCCGCGTCTGGAAGGAATTCACGCTGGCCGAGCGCAACAAAGATACTCTATCATGGGTATGGAATTACGGGGTTGAGATTCAATCCAAAACATCCCGACGATGGATCTGTATGCCATGTGTGCGCCAGAATACCCCACACCGCAGTCATACGAATCCAAAGGTACCCAAAACGCTGAACTCCACCTCTGGAAAGCTCACGGCTACTGGGATCCATCAGGACGACGATCAACACCGTCACAGAAGAAAGGAGGCAAGAGGGTGCTTGCTTCTATTTCGGACTTCATGGGCCTCAAACGTTCCGATCCAAAGGATCAAGCACTGGCCAATAGCTTGATCAAACGCTTCGATCGAGGAGAGTTTCAGAAGCTCATTGTCAACTGGATAGTCGAAAGCCAGCAATCGTTTAAGCAGGCTGAACACCCTCGATTGCAACAGATTTTCGAATACCTCAATCCAGCGATCAAGGTTACGAGCGCGCACATTACGGCGAAGACCGTGCACAGACTGGCGGTTCAACAATTCGACCGGTATCATAGCACGGTGCAAGAGGTCTTGAACAGGTCGCCGGGTCAGATCCACATTGCCTTTGACGGCGCAAGGACCAGGAATCGTCACGCGCTATATGGCGTGACGGCCGTCTTCAGGGACAACGAGAATCAGCTCCAAAAAGTCGTGCTCGGTATTCCAGAGCTAGTAGAACGGCATACCGGAGAGAACATTGCGGCCGAGATCCTTGAGATCATCAGGTCGTTTGGCATCGAGGACAAGGTCGGTTACTTCACTCTCGATAATGCAGCAAACAATGAAACTGCCATGGCAGAGATAGCAGAAGAGCTGAAATTCGATCCGGTGCGACGACGTGTTCGATGCATAGGACACATCCTTAATCTTGTTGTTAAATCCCTTCTCTTTGGAAAGGATGTTGATGCGTTTGAGACATCTCTCGTCAAGGGGGAGCCTTTGGCGAGAGCAACCCATGACGAGTGGATGCGGAAAGGCCCTGTCGGAAAAGCACATAACTTTGTCGTTTGGGTCCATCGCTCCGATTTGCTGACTCAGTTACTTCGTCAACTGCAGCAAGACTCATTTGCAGCGTCTGATGATCCTCAAGTTGGAAAGCAACAGCCAGTTGACGTTGTCCTTGATAACGATACTAGATGGTTATCCCAGTACTATATGATAAAACGAATGCTTCGCCTGCAGCCCTTCTACGAAGAATTCATCGCCAAAGCCAAGAGACTACTCCGAGATGCTCGAAAAGGTGAGACAGGACGGAAGTTCCCCCTTGCCTCGAGGAGTCCAGCTTCCTCAACGAGAACGATTGGGCGGTGCTGAGGACGTTTGATGAGATCCTCTCCGACTTTCACGTGGTTGTACAAGTGCTTCAGGGAGACGGACAGTCGCGATATCGATCGTCTGGAGTTAGGGAAACCTTTGGCTCTATGACCGATGTCCTGGAGGCCTTCGAATTCCTACTTGAAGCTTGAGGACGCAAAATCGCATGTCGAGAGGCATCCCGAGCCGGAGCAATTTGTTTTCAATATCAACCTTGGCTGGAAGAAGCTCGATAAATACTACAATACTTTGAGGGATTCACCAGTATACTACGCCGCGGCTGCCTTACACCCTAGCCTACGATGGGACTACTTCGACGAGGTTTGGGGTCAACAGCACCCGGGCTGGATCGATGAAGCGAAGGATATCGTGCAACATCTTTGGGAGACAGAATACAGAGACCTACAAATCACTGTCACGTCTCCCGAAGGCCCGGTTGTAAAGAGGCGAAAGACGACGTTGTCATCCTTTGATCGGTATCGTAACAGATACCGTCAAAGTCAGCCCTTCGCTGGTCAAGCGGATGAATACGTCCGGTGGCAAGCCAATGTGTCTGGAAGCGACAGGGACGTCGTCGACCCTGTTGAATATTGGATACTCAAGAGGTTTGAGTACCCGAGGCTATCTCGAATGGCTCTCGACGTCATGACAGTGCCGGCGATGAGCTCAGAGTGCGAGAGACTGTTCTCCGCCACTGGGTTGATGGTCACGCCCTCCGAAACCGCTTAGACGCTGGGACCATTGGACTAATCCAAACGCTGCGATCTTGGTTACGCGCAGGGATAATCGAAGATGCTGATAGCATACTGCTTGACGATACAGCGTTAGAGGAGGCTGTTGGACGGGCTTGTTTGGAGAAGCACCAGGAGTAAGGCAATAGAAGTTTCGGCGATTGGTTCATGAATTACCCGATTAGGAAATCCGAGTGAATGTGACAAGGGTGTTCCACGAGTTCAATATTATGGACATCAATCCACAGATAGCCTCGTGGACATCAATCCATGAGCACTCTGCTGAGTAAGCCGTCAATTCAATCCACGAAGCCGGATATTGACGTGGATGGATTGATTCCCTACCCTGGTTGATACGCAGCTCCGGATGCTTTTGATAGAACATTTCCAAGCCCATCTTCCGGATCGTCTTCATCTGCTCCTTCGTGGGGAGTCGCAGCACTCCATGCACCAGTCTCGGGCGGGCTAGGCACTTAGGTACCTCTTTGGCGCCGTGGGGGGCTAGGCAGTTGGCGCATTGCTCAACTCCATCGCAGTCGTCTGGCTTGTGGCCTGGCTTGCCGCACTTCTCGCAGACGGGTAGTCTTCTGCAGCCACGGCGGGCATGGAAGCCCCAGCATATGTCGCATTGCCTCGGTGCTTGTGGTTTGTTGATGAGCTTGGCAGGCAAGCTAACTCCGAATAGGGTCCAGAAGCGTTTCGTCGGTTCTGTGAATGACACGATAAGAGTCTTAGACGGGAGTCTGTCAGAGTCGTGCCGGGATGGCTGGACCCTCACAGGGTCAAGGCCTGTTTGACATTTGATTTCTTCTCTAGTTGCCTTATCGTAATCAACTTCGCTGCCTTGTAAGTCTGTGAGTCGGCGTGGGCAGTTGGGCACAACGTATTTATACCACTTCTGGCTAGCCTCGATGTTAGTTGCGCCCAGCTCATGGGACCACTCGTCCTTTTGATGGAGGAGTTTATCACGGGTAGCCGCATCTGTTGGTCGGATGGCCCAGCCAGAAGCGACGGGGATGGCATGAATAGACTGGGGATCGATTCCTGTTTTCTGTGCAATGTGTGTTCGGATGGCGTAGCTTGTCTGCGACCTGGCCTGTGCCTCAGCGTCGAGGCGGATGAAGACCCGCAGATCTTCGACAGGACGAACCGGTGGGGCGGCGGGGCCCTGTTGCCCCCGGGGATGAAGAAAATTTTGCTGTCGTTGTTGTTGTGGTTGTCGATGGTGGTGGGCTCCACCAGCGGGAGCTGGGGAGTTGGTGTTGGTCGGCTGGCCTGCGACGACGCTGCTGTATGTCGGAATGGGTGTCGGTGTAGGGGCAGTGAGAGCCCGATTCCAGTATCCCAGGAAGTCAGTTAGGAAGTGCTGGGCAAATTCTTGTTCTGTCTTGGTTGTGAACCGTCTCGCGGTCTCCTCAAGGGCTTCGCTGAAGGCTCTGAAGACGCTGAGCTTGGAGTTGCAAACCTCAGTGTATTCGTCGATAAGTCTATTAGCGGACTCCGCGATGCTTATCGGGTGATCCTCCCCCTGTGGCGCTTGGTCGGGCAGGGTGTCTGATGTGGCGGGCTGCGCTCCTTCCGCGGCTGCGGCAGCTGGAACTCTGTTGATTGGTGACGAGGGTGTCTGAGACAAGGGTGGCTGTCGCCTTGGCGTCGCGTTGATTGGCTGTTCGTCCGTGGGAATGCTCCCACGAAGGAGGGCTGCACGGGCCCCGTGAGGCGTAAGGACAGTCCATGTAAGTCCGTTGGGATACTGGGGGCCAGGCGTGGCTGATGCCATCGCGGCCGCAGAGGGCTGCGCAACGCGCAGTTTCGATGATTTGTGTGCAACTGTTAGGCGATTGTATGTGGATCAGGGCCACTTTCTTAACAGCAGCGTGCCAAGAAAGTGTGATTGTGTGTAGTTCGGCACCTTATCTTATCGATCTCTAATAAGATGTGTGTTGTGGGTATGTTGCTCACTATTCGACATAATTAGCTTCAGGGTAGTTCTGCCACTCCAACCTGCTCCACGAATGGAGGGGTCTAGGGTAGCTTGAGGTTTGCACAACGGCCGCATGCAAAGACGCGAGCTATTGTGCGAATATAAAAGTGAGGGAATCAAATGGATGAATGAAATATCAGGACGAGATAATGTCATGACCAGTCAAGTCGTAGGCAAATCCTCGGGAGGCCTCCAACTGGCTACCTTTTGCAGAAGTTTGCGAAGTTCCAAAAATGGGAACACGGCAGAAAATTCGTTATTAACGAGTATGAGATATGGTGGAATGGGGGACCAGAACTAGGATACTAACAGAGGAGAATAATCAGATTTTTTTATCGCACCGGCGTTTGCCGCGACAAATTCAAAGAATCTTATTGGAAGATATGGATATAAAATCGGAGCCACTGGACAAGGTCTACGAAAAAGTCATAGAAAGGAGGGTTGATAGGATGGTTATGATGCAAGTGGCTGAATCTATGGAGGCGCTAAGGGTGGTGTGATGATGTGCGCGCAAAATGGCTTGGAACAGAATTGTTCCTAATCCTGGGAAAACTGAGCGGGTGGTCAGCAATTTGTGGAGGAACGATCGACTAATGTGAGACATCGGCTATCGTTGAGCTCATGCATGACACCAAACGTGCTCTGTGATGCATGGTAGCCCTGTTATTTCCTTAAAATAGTACAATCTACACGTGGCCTCCAGGCACAAAATGTGGAGCTTGTGCGCTTTCATTCCCTTTTTGGATGCCCCAAACCGCCAACAACGTCCGTTCGGCGGCGATCTCTTCACTAATGCAGAATGAGAGCGCTCTTTCTAGAATCGTAAGCACTTCCTGCGCTTGTTCAACAAGATCAATAGCTCGGGACCAATTCCTCCGGTAAGCAAGGATGAGGTCACGAAGAAGACAGTTTTCAGTTTCTAGCCTCTCAATGGTGTCCAGCTCCGTTGCTCTGTGGAACTCGTCTACGCGACGTATCAGAGAGTTGATTGATTCACTATCCATAATTGGAGGTTTCTACGACGAGCTATGGCAAATGTGGCAGGGAGAACCTATGAAAAATGACAGGAGATATACAAGCTTTTATATTATGTTCCACCGATTATGTTATGCTGGTCCTGAATTGAGGGCCTATGTAGCTGTCATGAACCATGAAGTGTACCCACAAAGCCATTGCTCGACGTCCCTATCTCCTTGAGTGCCGTTAGCTGCAAGTGTTGTATCGGACCCCACCTTGTCTCAGTCAACGTATTGGTACGTAGGTGGACTTGAAAATGCCCTGCAGCTAACGGTGTATATATCTTATTCAGTCGCTCCTATTGTACCCCTTGGTAGTAGCGACAAATGCCGGTACTTTTACCATCAGCTAATCTAATAGGAAGCCAATGTCACTGGCTTTTCCCCGGCTTTAATTGGATCAGATCCATGTCCGATTCAACACTTGCAGCTAACGGCACTCAAGGAGATGCAGTCCCACCCACCACCACCAACCCCCTTCGAGCGGCCATGTCGCGCATTTGTGCGCAGGGAACTTCTCAATGGCCTTTTTACCACACCCTGTCCCATAAGCTTACCACATACCAACCCCACATACTTCTTCGCTTTTCCTAGACGCACACGCCTATTGTCGCATGCCTAACCCTTGTTCATCGCTTTACTATATAACCGTCTTTGCTAATCAGCTTGATTGCGGCTGCCCGATCTGTGTGAATGACCTCATTGTAGCAAGCAGGAGGCCAATATTTGGACCAGGTTCACCTCACCAATTTACCCCACAGACACACACAGCCGTGGCAATAAGCATCCCCTCAGTGTACCTACAGCTACCACCTATCTCATTAGTTAGCACGGAGACTATCATGATTGTTTTTATCTATGATCATGCGGTACTTGTACCTCCCAGTGTTGAGGTTCTTTAAACACTAACTATCTAGTAGTGCAGTATCTCAACATCCATCGAGACGGCCCTGCTGCCTATTGTCAAACCAATACTACTGTCCGTTTCATCCAGGCATATCATGCAGAGATCGAGTTCAATAAATGCGCCACACCTGCTATCCTGGCCTACAAGAACCAAGGGGAACTGTTTGCCGAGTTTTCAGCAATCATCAATACAACCCCTCATGAGAATCTATTTAATCCCATCGCTTTGGAGCACCTCCTCCATCATCATGGCATGCTTTGAGGACCATCAATACTGGTATTAAGTTGGAGGAAATAAGGGGTCTCAAGGGCAGTCTACTATTGTGATGTATTTCGGGTAGCTAATGTACAATCATGGAGCGGTGGCCTAATTTATTTCCGCTTCCTTGGTTTTGCAGAGTAGTTGACAGTGGGTGGGCTCTCATTTCTTTCTGAACAAGTGTCTTGAGTGGTGAAAGTTGACATGCACCTCGAATCCCCTGCAAGCTCTGCTCTACCAGCGACTGAACTCTCCCTTTCAAGCTCAAATGGTGGATACTCGAAGGGTTTCCGCTGCCGAAATGACGATTCGCTGTTAGAGCTACTGATAACTTCGACTTCTTTGGTTTCTAGATCCATATATTTATTTTTGTGGAGGCAGTTGAACTGGGCATGAAGATATAGAGAGCCCTCCAAAGTAATTTTCAAAGCTCCGCACCCAGATCTTGAACAGATAAACTCATCGATAGAACTATTGGGACCTATGGATGGTAATCTTGATGAACGTCTTCGACCGCAAACAAAGCATCTCAAAGTTCGTTTAGTTTGTGATTCTGACACAAGAGATGAGTAATTAAACATTCTTGTAACTTCACAACGGGTGCGTGACACAGGCTACTGTAAAAACTTGATATGCTGAGAAAGACTGAGACCTGCTACTGACTATTTAACAGGTCCAAGCACCGATGGGTGCTTAGGAGCGACGCCCCGCGAAGCCCGTCTTCGAGGACCAGTGTTCTGGTCCTCATTTGGGGCACATTGGAGTTCCTGAAACAGAGACCAAGACAGTATTGTGCCATCAGTTCTCAATGTTCCAAGTTTTAGTAGCATGGGCCTAAATCTAGTCACTTTATTCGTAGATATAAAGGATGCAGCTTGATTACTTTGGCTCTTGCTGTCTGACTTTCCCCATCGATTCCATCAACCATGAAGCCTTGTACTCATACCTCGTGGCTTCGCCTCTCTTCCCACGGCAACAAAACAGAAGTCACCATATCAGACCGACCGAAGAAGCTTTTGAACGATGTTCCTTATCCTGACGATCAGCAGCCAAGTTTACTCGTATTCATTGGGAATGTAACTAAGACTACTGCTTTGCGAGAGCTCTTTGGTGTGAAACGGTCTCGTCGCTTTAGCCTATCCCGGGGTCCATTTGAAATACATTTGCATGTAGACCCTACAAGTGTCTTTTTGGGTAGACCTCTCTTCATTGCCGAGGGTGATCTCTCCGCGAGGTTCAGGGGCAAGGCTCCGACCTACAAGTGCCATGAAGTTAGGAAACAAGAACTTAAGAGGCCGATATCGAACAGTAACTTTAGCCCCATTCAATCTGGCATCTACTCGAAGCTTTTGTTCCCATTCACGGATGTCTTTTGCGTCTTCTGCGATGATTTGGGAGGTCTTAGACAAGTTGCGCAGCATTTAGCCGCATGGTTAGAAGATGGCTGCCAGTCCACGTTGCCAGCAATCACGCGCCCAAGAATTATCCTAGTTACAGAAAAACTTCCAAAAGGCGCGAAGAGCGAGAAAAAAGCGAGAGCGGACTTCCTCCGCCTGGTGGAAGATGAGACAGCCAAGAATCTGCTGGACTACGTTTCCACGCTTGATATATTACCCCTTACCTCAGGAAAGCCCCAGTATGAACTACTAAAAAACCGACTATTGATAAGGTCGGACCAAGGGCGAAAGAGTAGAAGTAATTCCCGGTCCCTGTTCTCTCTAACCCATTATGTTACTTTTCTAAACAGTGCTTGTGATCACTTCTGCAACACTCCTCAAGAACCATTCAACTTCATCCAATCGTCGCGCGAGAAGACTCCCGTCGCTGCAGATATGGAAGCGCACATGTCTCACTTTCTTGACTTTGTCAAGTCTCCAGATCAATTGACTAGTTTCGCAGCTCCTATCGTTGCATTAAGTCTTGTCCTTGACAGTTATCCTCCCGATGCTCACCGTAAGTGTCCAGCGACAGGAGTCTGCCATCATCTAACACTGGAAAAGGTTTTCTGCCGCGAACGGTATTTTCAACCCTGTATAGTGATCTACTCGCACAAGCAATCAGACATCGAGTGATGGCCTTTAAAGAATCAAACGACGTAGTTCTCCGAACGGGCTTTCTCAAAAAGGTTGAGGCATACTTTGAACAGTTTGTAGAACAATCCATTCTCGAAACGAAGCCAGTGGCAGATCTCCATCAACGGTATCTAGCTCGCCACAAATTGCAGTGGCTTCGAATCTATAGCCGTCAGACTTGCCTAACATGCTTGCGACGGAACCCTATCTGTGACTTAGCCTGCGGTCATGGAATATGTGAAATATGCGCCCAGATATTTGGTAAAGTCTCCGAGGATGACGACTCAGAGTTCATGATCAGAAAATGCTTCCTTTGTCAAGTTGAATTGGAGGAAGAGGTTAGAATCAAGATACACCCGCCTACAGCCGGCGTCGGGGTCCTTTGTATTGATGGAGGTGGTGCGAGGGGAACTATACCTCTTAGAGTTATGAAGCGTATCCATGATCGAATGGGTTTGCCAGTACAATTTCAGCGTTTTTTCAAGGTAGTTTTCGGGATCAGCTCAGGTAGGACTTTACTCATGATGAAGTATATACATCAACTAACAACCTCTAGGAGGTCTGATAGCGGCTGACTTATTCCTAAATGGTCATTCCGTCGACAAATCCTGTAATAGATTTGAAGATTTGGCAAGAGTAGCCTTCCAAAGGAGGGACATTCTAAACTCAACCCGACTGCCCCGACTCCTCAGGGTTGTGATGCCGTATTTGGCGAACTCACTACAACCTCTTCCTCAACTCCTTCGTCTTTGCGAGCTGCTGGTGTCGTATTTTAGAGATGGGTTGTACTCACCGAGGCACATCGAGGAAGCCCTCAAAGAAGCGTTTGGCACCGAAAAAAGCATATCTGACGTCTCAAGCGCTACAGCTACGGGGACCCTTGTCGGCCTGCCTGTCGCCACGACAGATGAGAGGCCCACCTCTAGGTTATTTACTAATTACAATGGAGCTACAGGCCGCGACGAGCCTCGTGGTAGGTCAACATGCAATCCTCTGTTTCAAGGCGCTAACTAGAAGAGAAGACTCTATCATCAAGCCAAAAGATGGATTAGGAAAGATTTTATTATGGGAAATGTACGTATAATTTGAGCAGATGCATTGGATGAGACTAATAAGTCGTAGTGGCCGAGCCGTGTCTGCTGCAGTTGGGTATGCCTATCACAACTAACCTCGAAAGTCTGAAACTAACACTCACTATCACTCTAGCTTCTTCCCACCGAAGCATATTAATGGTATCGGCTCGCTCCAGGATGCAGGACCACTTGAAAACGACCCAGTGGTATCGGCTCTATCCACAGTAGCTGCCATATGGCCCAATATTGAGCAGCCGGATTTTGTTGTGTCTTTGGGAACCGGAGAGCCAAAGCAGATTGACATATTTTCCACAGCTGACGCCCGAAATGTGCTCAGGAATGGTGTATTGACAAGGTTGTGTCGCCTATTCTGGGAGAAAACCCGAGATGGAAAGCTAAGAGAGGCTTTTCAAGCACATCCAAGGTATCATCGGTTGAATGTGCAATTCGATGGTAGTGAACCGAGTTTGGATGATGTTCAAGCTATTCCTAACATGAAGTTAACTGTGGATCAAGACGACTTGCTTTCTAAGCAGATTGACCAGGTGGTGCAGTGCCTCATTGCGTCTCTATTCTATTTTGAGCTGGATGCTATACCTGATCGATCTGGAGATAAATACCTTGGAACTGGTCATATATTCTGTTCCATCAAGGCCAAGGACCCAGCGTTCCCCGTCTTATTTAATCGTCTAAAGTCTGCTAAATTCCAGTTGGATGATGGCACGAACCTACCGGTTATAGAAAATGGATGCTTTGACAGCGATGGTAATTTCCGAAGGCAGGTAGGACTCAACACCGACGGTAGTTTTGCCATATATCTAGATCAGGAGCTTTGCCCCATCAGTGGCTCACCGTTCTCTGTTCAAAAGCTCATCGATCTTCAAAGCTTCCCAGCGGTATTCGGCCGCCCTAATCATATGAAAAGGAAAAGGTCGGGAAGCGTAGATAGTCCAGAGCGGAAAAGGCGCAAAACTCGAAGTCATTACCAATTTTAGGATAATTGCAATGAATTTAAATGGTCTCTAAGTAGCAGCTATTCTTGAGATTGTGCTACTCTGCTATAGCGTCCCTTCTATCTAAAAATCGTGAAACAATGCTGATACCGGGGTGAATAGGAAGCACAAAGAACCCTGTCCCTCTTCGATACATGTTCCATCCTGGAACAGAGACGGCCGCTACATTCATTTGAACAACTGATAGCGTAAACCAGAGAATGATTGGGGGAAAAAACGTTTAGGGCCTTTGGCGGATCACGGCTGCGCCAATGCTGGGTTGAACCGACACATAACCTGTTTAAAGTTATATGAGCATAAGTTGTATTAACGTTATGTAAGGTTGAAGAAGGAGAAGATGACTAGTCTGTTGTATACTATATTACAGTGGAGACGTCCCTTAGCTACAGATTGGGCGTACCCTTGCAACACCCCAACTGTGAACGACAACTGGGCCAAGACCGTGACATTATTAAAAACAGCATCCATATAAGAACAGCCGCGTTCCTTCACAACATGAGTAGTAGTCGATAGGAGAACCTTTTATAGAGGCGAGAAGGGTAAACGGGCAATGTTTACCGAAGATATACGTAAATATAAGATACTCCATTCCCCGCTTTATCCTATGAATTTCCATCACTTCCACCTATAACCTCCGAGCTTCCACTTACTCGTCTTATTCTGCTCCTGAAGCTTCTCTGCCTCCTTTAACCGCCCCCGCTCTCGATAAATGGATGCTAATCTGGTCATGCTCGATATTGTGTCAGGGTGGTCGGCTCCTAGCTTCCTTTTACGAGCCTGCACCACCTGCACCCCCAGATCCTCTGCCTCTTTCCACCGCCTCTGACTGCAATATACCGCTACCAGATTTGCTGAAAATGTTAGCGTATCAACACAGTCTGCCCCCAGCCATAATTTGCCCATTTCCATTACCTGCTCCCCAAGCTCTGCCGCCTCCTCCCACCGACGCCTCCTCCAATATATCAATGCGAGATTAGCCATGCTCTTCAATGTGTCATGGTGGTGTAAACCGAGCTTCCACTTGCTTTTCTCCAATACCTGCTCCTCCAGTTCCTCCGCATCCTCTAACCGGTCCTGGTTTCCATATACTGATGCGAGACCGGCCATACTTGATATCGTATCAGGATGGTTTGCTCCTAGTCTTATTTTACGAATCTCCATTACCTCTAGCCCCAGCTTTTCTGCCTCTCCCCACCGCTGCTGGTTTCGATATATTGCTGCTAGATTCGCCATAAATGTTAACGTGGTAGGATGGTCTACTCCCAGCTCTGATTTGCCCATCTCCACCAACTGGTTCCCAAGCTTCTCTGCATCCTCTAACCGCTCCTGCTTCATATAAGTTACTGCGAGATTCGATGTGAATGCTAGTGTTTGAGTATGTTCTGCTCCTAGCCTCATCTTGCAAATCTCTATTAACTGTAGAAACAGCTTTTCAGCCTCCTCCCACCGGCCCTGGGTGTAGTATGTTGATGCGAGCGCCCCTATGGTCGTCAATTTAGTAAGATCGTCTGCTCCCGGGTCCATCTCGCTTATCTCCAACCCCCGCAGATTAAGATCATCTGCTTCCGGGTTCGTCTTGCTTATCTTTAACACCTTCAGCTGCAGCTGCTCTGCCTTCGTTAATTGGCCCTTGTTCCAGTATATATTCGCGAGATTTTTCATGCTCTCTATCGTGGCCTGATGGTCATCCCCTAGGAATTTTCGATAAATATCCACGCACTTCTCCTCTGACTCTTGCGCATCGTCCCATGAGCCTTCATGAAGCAGGTATCCAGCCATGCAATGTAGCAGAGATGCTTTCTTCAACATCTCCTCGCCTGAATTGATGCCTTCCAGCTTCAGTACAGCATATGCATGCGGGAGGTATTTGCGACATAAGTTCCGGTCCTCGAAGCTGCCGAAGGGATACATCTGCGAAACTATCGAAAGCGCCGCTCTGGCAAAGCGTCGCATCCTCTTTGTTTGAGAAAGCCATTTTTGAGTGACCAATTGCACTGGCCGTTGGATCTCCAGACTACCTCCTTTTTCTCTTGTGATAAGAGAAAATGCCTCCAGGACACCCATAGCCTTCATGAGCTCCACTTCCCCTACTGCCTCTCTGTTATATTCCTCGGCGCTATAACATGAGAGGAATTCATGCGGTATGGCATGGCGGTCAAGCAGGCTCATAAACGAGAGGAGATCGGCCGCAAGGGCGTTCTGCTGTTCAATCTGCTGGAACGAGAGGATCCAAGTTCCGGCGACAGCACGAGGTATTTCTGAGTCCCCATCTCCTGTCTCTGATTCCTTACTAAGCAAAGTAACGAGGGTCTGGTCATTCTTATCCAGGAGCTGAAGATAATCGCCCACCAACATCTCATTCTCAGAGATAAAGGCTGCCGCCTGAACTAGGACAAGTGGGAGGTAGTCGAAGCGAGCGGAAAGCTCTGATAACTCACTGCGGCGAACTTTGACCTCTCCGAGCATTAATCGAAGCAGCTGGTCCGATTCCTGCTTCTCCATGTTGCCGACGTGGATGGGCGACTTTCCCTTGGCTATTCTCAAGGCTGTCTGCTTATTTCTGGAAGTGCAGAGAATAGTTCCGTGGGCGCATTCAGGGATATACAACCCGAGGTCCCCTTCACCAGTGGGTGAGGGGACAGCCTCACCCGGGCGGCCGAAGAAGAGTTGCAGGTCATCCGCGTTGTCAATGACTATAAGCCACCGACCGTGTACTCTGTTCTCCATCCAATTCTTTACCAGGGGCAGAATATCCTCGTTGGAGTCGGTACAGCCGGGAATCTGATATTCTGCTGCAATCGCCGCGAACCCTTGGCGGAACTGCTCGGCTTCGCTGGCGTGGACCCAAAAGATCGATACATCGGGAGACATGCTATGCAACCAGTAGACATAGGCTAGCGCAATCTGCGTCTTCCTGCTACGTGTTAGGCGCGCCATTGATACAGCTCGCTTTGTGCAAGACCTACCCCATACCGCCTAGTCCATGGAGTGATGCCCTCAGCTGCGCAGTGTTATCTGGTTGCCGGCTCTTATGTCCTAAGTAGCTCTTGAGCTTATCGAGAATATTAGAACGCCCTACAAAGTTTGGGTTCGGTGTGTATGGCACGAGAACTAGTTATGACTTAGTAATTAGAGATCACCTGTCCATGGTTTCTTTTTCATTCCCCCCCATTTCCTTTCACTCACAGTGCGCTGCAGGGCTCTTGTCCCCTCCTTGGGCCGGCCTCGGTGGCCCATTTTTGCCTTTCATCCACCGACGAAGCTCTCCGCAAACAGCTAGGAACCCCTCGTCATCCGCACCGGAAAATTTAGTTATGTTTGTATGGTTGCTATGAATACCGATTGGGACATAGCCTGGAAGAATAGCCGATTCATACGGCACGACCTATTCCCATGATATTAGAATACCAACAATAAACAAGTAATTAGACCTACTAGTCCCACTCCCTGAGTAACCAGCTCTTCGTAGAAGCAGCAGATATCTATCGCATCGGTCTCGTTTTTATTGCGCTCCATAAGTATCGTGTGAAAGCTACCCTGGATACGTGACAGCACCTCGGAATCGCGTTCAAGAGCCCTGAGTATCTCGGTGTTTGTCTGCCTCAGGATGCCCATAGACTGTGATACCATTTTTGCCCACCTAGCCAGAGCAGCTCCATGGTGAGGAGTACTGAGAAATATAATGCCACGAGTTGATCGAAAAATATTCCGGAGGTGTGTTTCCGATCGTTGCTCTGATATTACCAAGGCCTGATGAAAGCATGAGCATGCTTCTGTGCGGAACTAATAGAGCGCCTTACGTCTTCACAGACCAGGCCACCTAAGCTATGGCAGATGAAGATAATCGGTCGTTCGTCCTAAGTTAATTAGCACCCTTCCTCCCATATATCCGGGGTCTTACTGTATCGTCGCGCTCTCGATAGGACGCGAGCGACGTCAGTAATTTCCACGCGTGATTTCCAACCCGATTCTGCGATACCACGCTCCACCAATCAGCCACTCTCGCGTCGTACCCGAACGTGAGGATGCGGGATGTCGGGAATTCGCATGGGAGGATGGTCTTGAGCCATGGCTCGGATTCGCCTGGTGCAGTCCATGTTCTCTCTCTATCACCGTTCAGGCCGTGGACAAAGACGATGCTAGACGGTCGAACTATCAACTAACATTCTCCATCCTGAGAGGGGAAGATACGCACTCGACGGCGCCGGATTCCGGCTGGTGGAGGAGTTTGATCCCCCACGGAAACGCCTCTATAGCGGATGACGATATGGTTGTCGCCAAGAGCTCTGGGCTCTGATCGGCGCCTTTTGCCCCCAAGTACAATCGTCGCATCGTTGGTTCAGAATTAAGCACCTATAGTAATTAATCGGGCAGGAATAATCACTGCGATTGATAGTTGTGGTGAAGTCGCATTAAATACTCAAATGATGGAGCTGCTCTCAACCAGCGTAGCCAATCGATGTCCCTGCGGATTCATTTGTCAGTGCGAGATCGAGGCCAGCCATCGAAAGTTAATGTCGTAAGATCCTCATAGATTGGGGTTGAGAGGAAGTACACACAACCGTCTCTAGAAAAGGTATTACATGCTGCCTCGATGAACTACCGAGTTTTCTGAGAGATGGTTTAAGAAAGTAATACGCCGCATGGAGGGAAGCAAAGGAACTCGCCGCTATGACGTGTATATTATGTTTAAGCCATTGAAGTATAATCGATACGCAGCATTGGGGAAGCCAAGGAGCTCCCTACTATGATGATTATATTATTTTACGTTACAGTATTGTGTATAAATCGCGCCACTTTGATCTTTATTAATGAATCTGGGTGTGACTTTTTAATAGCGCAGCAGCGGAAATGATGGGCTCTTGTAAGGTTAATGCCTATTCATATTGCAGTAGAGTTTAAGCGCGAGGTCAGGCTTTGACTTATTTTCGCGTACACTCAAAATGGGCTTATACCACCAGTACCCAGATGATACAGTTCCTTGAGTGTGTGAAGACTTCGGGGATGTATTAGGCCCCATAGGACCTTAGCCATAATGTCGATACCTAAGAGGAGCGAAAAATCCCTCTGAACCAACTATGACTGTGACGTACTATCATGAGCTCAGTTTTACTAGTGATTCAATGTCACTAGCTTTTTCCCAGTTTTAATTAAATCAGATCCATGTCCGGTACATCATTGGAGCCTTCGCACACTCAAGGAGATATGCTCTCTTTCTAGAGGAATTGTCCATCTGATTCTGCGCAAATCCAGTTGTCGATACTGACACGCTGGGAGAATCCTCCCGCATAACATTGGCAATGTCCGACAGAACAAGTTCCTCTTCCATTCCACCAACAGCCTTGAGTGTTTCCTTCTGCCTTGTATCTTTCCGCGCCGGGAGGGCGATGGAGAAATTCAAAGAGGATGGCCGGGATAAGATTTAAATTCCCTTGAAGTTTCAAATCTAGACTTTTTGTTCTCTCCATCTTGTAGACCCTCGTGATGACCTCGAAGTTCCTGGGCCGGGCTAGTGACTCGGCGTTGAAGCCGAACTACCACACCGTATTGGCCAGCGACTGATTTCTCGGACGATGTGTGATCATCATCCGAGAGCGATAGGCGATACTGTATGCGATCGAAAATCATTTAGTATTTCGGGACATATCAAGATAAGGTTGCCAAAATTCCTGCCTTGAGTGCTGATAAAATGTCTGGCCGTGTGTTTTGGGGCTTATGCAGAACGCCACGGCGCTGGAAACTTCTCCGGGGTGGCTAGCGTAGTGCATATTAGGTGACTTCAGAACTTTCCCATACTCCAGCCCAGGCTCAACGTGCGCGAGCTCTGAGTTGCATGGTCAGAGCACTACATTCTAACCAAGCCTCGAGAGTCGAGACCCACTATTCACGCCACAACCATCATGATCGTATGTGATACTGTATTTTACCTCTCACATACATTTGTTATTGTGGCTTGCGATACGGAATGTACAGTGGCGGCCAGTGTGCCTGGAGGAACTTTATTGTTGACAAATGCGATCGTGGAGCTAGCGCCCTCAATCGTAAAGGGTGTGCAGTTATAGAGGCTGTGCAGTATAGGTCAATGGTCATGCACACCAAATAGCGAATAGAGGGCAGAGATGGTAGTTCCAGGGGTTGAGGTAGCATAGTGCCAGGCAGACCATCTATCGTACGCAATGGGTGGAAACTAGACTTAAAAGGTGGCCTGGGCAAGCAACGACCCTCAAGGCTCTTGCCACAGTCTTCACATGCTGCCATCGCTGGATTATTCTCGATCGTCTCGTATGGATAAGGGCACCTAAGTTCTAATAATTATTTTATACACATTTGATCTCAACGCTTAAGTTTAAGTGCTTGAGGCTGAAATTTTGCCAAATAGCCGCTGCTAAAGCGGCCGCCACTCAAGATGGAATGTTACGAGCGATTCTTAGAACTTAGATGCCCTCATTCCTATAGACGATCGAGAACAATCCAGCGATGGAGGCATGTGACGCAGAAAGACGGTGGCAAGAACCCTGAGCGTTATTTACATGCAAACTTTACAGCTCCTTTGAACTCATGCATCCCCTTAGTAGTGGGAGGCTCCAGGGATGTATTGGACATGGATCTAATCCAATTAGGTTATAGATTTTAGCTCAAACTATAGGGTAGACTTGCACCTGCCCGTAGTCGTCCGTCGGTCTGACAAGCTATGCCGGCCGTAACAGATCCAATGATGAAGTGACGAGTCAACAAGAGTGAGACACGAGCTACGAGTTGAACTCCCAAGGCGGCTGGATTGCGCACATCCCGTAGGCAGCGCCTGTTTCAGGGGCCTACTAGAGCAGGCGGACGACCCGAGGACAGAGACTAATCGGTGAACAGGTTAATACAAGGCGAGTCGAGAAGAGTTCAATATGATCTGGGGGGGTTACTACATAAGCTTTGAGCTATCTCTCAAATCACTCAAACCGTGTATGATCTTTTCAGTCCTCAGCTTTATTGATTTTCAGTTCGCTCTCTCGCACACAAGCTTTCTTTTGAATTGAACTATGGCAACGGCTTCTCCACCGACGGCCCCTGATACGCCGTCTTCAGCTACGCACCCCGCCACACAATTTAGTAACCCAGATATGTCTGAGGCCGATGGAGTCTATGACGTAGGAATCATGATCTCGGACTTGACATAGAGTATATTTGCTAACCTTATTATGCTAGATATCTAGGAAACTAGGTCAAATCTTGATCCTACGCCACAAGATCAGGAAAACAACACGCCAGCACTTACTGAGCTACAGGGTACTCGATGTACCATGACAGCATTTTGTGGCCCAGAAAGCTTTCGATATAGAGAATACATGAATCATGATGTAAACAGTGGACAAGCAGAGTTCACTTTCACTCCTAGAGAGTTAGGACGCATCAGGATCGTATTCGATGTCCAATACGTGGGGGCGCGGCATGTTGCTGTGCAATCTTCAAGGAATTATGGCATCCTAGAAGTCGAGGATATGAACACAACCTTCTATGGACATTGCTCGGATGGCAGTCCGAATTTCATGAATAAACCTGAGTATGCAACGCAAGGGGAAGCCTTAAGCCCGGTGCAGGAGGAGAAACATCCTCAGGATGACGCTCGCAAGCGCTCACGGTCGCCAGACGCAACCGCTACAGATAGGAAAAAGCGGAGGCTATAACGCCTCCGACTCTAATCTAGCTAGGCACGAGTATGTAGTATTGAAGAATGGGTAGCTTTTTATCCTGTTTCTACTTGCTGCTGCGGCTTGCTGCCTAGTGCTCTTTGCCGTTTTCTGTCTCGAGCTTATATTGAAGGTCTACCTGACCGGCATGACAGGCAGCTAGCGTCTGGCTAAAGTAAGTTTCCTTGCCAGAGAAAGGCCAGAAGTTTAACTCAGCCGTAGGTTCTCAGCCAGAAACCTTACTTTGCCCTCTTAACTTAGCAAAGCGATGACCTATATCCCCTTGACTGCGCGAAGCCTCAGATGATGTAACGATCCCCACAATATCTTAGTCATGATGTCGGTACATAAAGTAACTTCCTAGCCCTGCCCCACCGACCATGCTTCAGCTGCTGAAGATAGGATGCTGAACACTTGGAGAAGTCGGCCTTCAAGCAGGCCTGTCAAGCAGAGTCAAGCGAGGCTTGAACGGAAAAGACTTAAGAAGAGAAGTGGGGCTTTCCTTTGTGTAGACCGGATCAATGCGGAGGAATCGTAAATAGCTTAGCGTACCTACTGGCCCTATGAGATTCGTTCTCCCGGGCGTAATAAACTCTATCTATCTATCTAATTTACTATGTACGCCGCTTCCTACGATACCTCAATGCCTGACACAAGATCGAAAAGTCAGCGGCAGAGCCGTCGGGGCCGGGCCCGGCATGACGATGCCGCTGCTGCCTCTGCTGAAGCTATTTCCAACGGACCAAGGCGAGGGCCGCCACGCCGGGCCCGGCAGCAAGCTGTTGCTGCCGCTGCTGCCGTTGAAGCTGCTGACGATATTGAAGCTGCTGACGAAGGTGGTGTTGAGCTTCCAATTACGATGAACAAGAGCCGGCCGGAACAAGCCCACGATAGCACACAAAGACCGGAAATCGACCCCCTGGACGCTGTGGGCACCGAATTCAAGCCTTTCCAAGTCCCTGAACGCCCCTTCCAAGTCCGACAGCTCCCTGAGACCCCGTTGAAGCTATTCCAGCATTTCCTACCTATTTGGCTCGTTGCAAAATGGGTCAAATATACCAATAATGATCGGACCGCTGCTGATCCTAATGATCCGGCCTTGAAGAAATCTAGCCGTCAGAGACGGTGGAAACCGACCTCCGTTCAAGAGATATATATATGGATAGCTATGACTATCTATATGGACAGACACCCAGAAAAACAGCTCTCCAGCTATTGGAAGGAGCCAAAAGGCGGCAGCAATATCTCCCCACCGAATATCACGATATATGCCATATGATCGGTTTATCCTACTGAAAAACCGGCTTCGAATTCATGATCCAGATAACATAGAAATAGGGTGCCGGGCCCGTACAATAAGGTCAACGAATGGGCCCTTGTCCTGATGGAAGCCGCCCTCAGCATCGTCATCGTCGGCAGCATCATTGGCGTCGATGAAGCTATGCAGGGCTTCCAAGGAGGTCCAGCCAGACTGTGACGATTAAGACGAAGCCCACGCCCACAGGGCTCAAGATCTGGGTCCTAGCTGTCAAGGGATATATATTACAGTGGATTTGGCATAGGCCCGGCACCCAATACGGGCCTGTCGGCATCGAGGCCCGTAAGGGCCCGAAGGTCAAGCTATTAGACAGATCATCAGACAAGCCGCCGGCTTTGAACCCTACCCAAGCTGTCGTTGTTGCCCTAGTAAATCGGCTGCCTAGGAGACGTACCATGTCTATATAGACAACCTTTTCTCGTCCCCGGACCTATTCAAAGCTCTGAGGCAGCTGGGGATAGGGGCCACCGGCACATGCCGTACGAACTGTGGGATCTATCGTGAGATAGTTAAATTCAAGGACAACGATAGAAAAGGACAACAGATGTGGCCTTGGGGCCGGCTCGAGAGCTGGCCCACGCCGGATAATAAGGTAGGAAGCCCTAGGAAGCTGGGCCCTAGGGAAATGTATTACTGACCGTCTTCTAGGTCAACCAAATCGCATGGAAGGACAATGCCTTAGTGTTGTTTCTGACCACTGTTTATGACGGCTCTGAAACCGCTGTCTGCCTTAGAAAACGCCCTAAAGGTGGGCAGCCATATTCACGCCCAATTCAACAGTTTTTCGGTGACGATGGTTCCCACAAAATGAAAAACTGGGAAATCGTGGAGCTTATACGGGACGAATACGAAAGTTTCCAGTCCACATCAGGCGATGTCTTCAAAGGATTGAAGATCATCTATTGCACTCCCCGTTCCTTCGAGCCTGGTGCTGTGAAAAGCGCTCTGACAGAATGCCGCAAGTTCAAGTTGGCCTATCCCGAGTATATAGCCGGTCAGTGCTCTTTTTGCTCGCTCCCAGTCAAAGTTGCTGACGCAAATGCTATCCTAGGCTTTGACCTTGTGGGAGAGGAAGCGAAAGGCCGACCTCTCAAGGACTTTGCTGCAGAGCTCCTCCAGTTTCAGGAGGACTGTGAAGTCGACGGGGTCGAGATACCACTCCTTCTTCATTGCGGCGAGACTCTAGATATCGGGTCCAAGGTAGACGGTAACCTAGTAGATGCCTTGCTGCTTGGCTGCAAGCGTATCGGCCATGGATTCGCCCTCGCTCGACACCCTACCATTTTGGAAGAGATGAAAGCTCGGAATATTTGTATAGAATGCTGTCCGATCTCGAATCAAATTCTAGGCCTCACACCCAGAATGAGTGGGCATACCATCTACGGTCTCCTGGCGAATAATGTTCACTGTTCTGTTAGCAGTGATAATGGAACTTTATTCAAGTGGGTATTCTCCGGTGAATCGAAGTTGACTAGCTGACATTTCGTGCAGTTCAACGCTATCTCATGACTTTTACCAGATTTTGATTGGTAAGGCAGATATGACAGTGTACGGATGGCGGCAACTGATAGAATGGAGCATCGAGCATGCTTGCATGAGCGAGGAGGAAAGATTTTCGGTATTCTCTGCATGGAACATAAAGTGGGACGCTTGGTTGCAATGGGTCATCCAGGAGTATAAGCACATGCTGAGGGATTGATTGGGATCTTCGAGGTCATTACAACGCGCTCTGAAGCAAACTTTTCATCTAGCAGTTCACACTAAATTCTTTGAATCACATGTTCGTCTGGCAGCTTCATTTCATCTTGATGGAAACCATGTAAGATTAGAATCAGACTGTCACAGTGCGGCAGGGGTTGACGGCCGCGAGGGGAACATTGCAGGTGGGTGGCCCAGTCGGATATGGTAGCGCTTCGCCAACTTGATCACAGGTCAAATAGCAGAGTCGATCGGAGCAGAGTACCAATGACGGAACTAACCCTCTGAGCCACCAAGTGGAGTTGCACGATTTCATGCCGCAGAGACGGGACCATGTTTTGTTGAATGGCTCGAAGCCTATAACAGGGCCCGTTTGGACCCAGAAATAGTCTCATTGGGCTATCTAACAAATTGGCATATAAGAGCGGTCAAAGCACATGCAGATACATGTAAACCGCCACTGGCAATATAGCAAATTGTTTGCCGCAACTTACAGTTCTGCCAGAGACCTTGCTTGGAAAGATGAAGCTCCATAAGTTCATGTGTTGGTCACCCCTCGCGATGACTTATGCAAGGCTCCCGCGGCATTACCAAAGTCGAGTTCGAGTAGCGATGAGACGTTCCTACCCCAAGGCAGTATTGCAACAAATTGCGAGATCGATTGAGCGGCATTATGTGACGTCTAACTGGGTCTGCAAATGCAGCCCAAAGTTTGTTGCAGACAGTAAGGGGGGTTCTTACTATGATGTCGCGTTCCGCATTGATTGGGAACTTACCATCGGATATCTCGAAGACTGTGATGCCGAGGCCCAAGACAATCGGAGGACTTACCTAGAAAACATGATTCGGGAGAGGTCACTCCAGCTAGAGGGCTCTTAGTGGCAGGAACATGCGTTGGGGAGGTCGCAGTGTGGGAAGTAGGCAGTGGTGGGTCATCTCCTGAATGCGGAAGGTAGCCCTCGCGGCTAGATAGCTCTGTGGCTAGGCCTCCATATATCATAAAACCTCTATTTGCTCACAAGCTTCTATTGCAAGATGTTCTTCAATGTAGATTGAGCAAGTCCCCTTGTTTGACGAAGGCGAGCGTCCCGCCCAGATCCTCAGCGGACCTGATACGATCGAGAATGGACGGAGCGTCGAGCTTCGGCGAAGAGCTCGAGAAGGTCATTATGTTCCTTCTTCATGCGGCTGTGCTTTATCTTGAGGTTGTGTACCTGTCTATGTCGGCCTCAGTGTCATGCTCGCACGTCTGACGGCGAGCGAGGCAGGGTAAACAGGTTGGCCGCGTCGCGTCGTATTTGACCTTGTAAGCACAGCATGCCTGGCAGGCGACTCTAACCATCCACCATGGACATCCACCGTGCCGAATGGGATGCCCACCGCTCTTGAAAGACATCCGGGAGACATGAGCACAATTTGCGGCTGTCTCCAGCTCAAGTATTTTTGATTTGACGGCGCACAATCACAACCAAAACATCTCCGGTCGCCGCACCGAAACGAAACTCCCCCTACCCCGCAGGCTTGTGGCGGTATTTGCCATCAAGCATCCCAAATTAATGATAGTCTCAGCCGAAGCAACTTTAGACAGCCCTGCATGCACCAAGTCCTGACGGACGGCCAATCTGCTCGAAAATCAAGCGAATGATACGAGTGAGTCTCGGGTTCGGGTTCCGGTTCGACTTCATGATGCTGGAGCACTCGCTCAGAAGGGCTAGGTGTTGAAAACACAGCATGGGATTGGATGCCACCGGATGACAAACCTTCTTGGTCTGGAGAAGACCCTGGTCAAAGATTGTGTTCCGAGCCCGCTCTGGTAGAAGAGAGGAGATGCGATACGAATTAGTTCTAAGAGAGTCAGGATCATGCTTTATAATGCATATTCGGGTCCGACGGGCGGTAGATTCGAGCATAGGATCGTCGTGATATTTCTAAGATTCCACACACTTGGTAGCCATGAAATCAAGTCCACCTCATTGTCCCATAACCCTAAAGCCGGGTGCGATCCTCTTGACGACATGTCGGAGGATTCATGGTGCAAGTGGAGGCGAACCGTTCGCTGATTCGCTGATTAACCCCCTAACACCGGATGCTGACACCCTGTCGGACAGCCATATTAGTATGAGCTCCCATGGGCGAGGTGAATAAATTTCCACGCGCCAAAACTCTCAGTCCGTTGTTGATCCAGGCCCCAGGCCCTTAGATGCGGGGAGCAAGCGGCAGGGCGACACCACGACATCGGCATCACCCGCCGATAGCTTTGACGCCGCGATCTTGATGTAAGCCTGGATGTAGGGACAGTCGCAGTCGGCGTGCTGCAGCACCATGTTCTTGAGGGAAACAACTTCCGCGCGCAGGCAGGCGGCCTCTCTCTTCAGCAAGCCGTTGACGGCCTCTGTGGTGGCGACGTCTGTGACGAGCTTCTGGGTGCTGCATTTTTTTCGGGCGCGGCATTTCTGGGACGCTTCGCGGTTTCGGTCTCGGTGACGATTCTGTTTGTTGAAACGGAGCTCAGTACGGCCTTCGCGGGTGGTGTTGCCGAACCGAGAGGTCACGGGAGAGCCGCCGTCAACGGGGCTATTCGGGCGACGCTGCGAGTCGCTTGTATCGGAAAGTGGGCTTTGGGACGGTATCGAGGGTTTCGCGGACGAGGCAACTGTCTTCTTCGCCTTCTTCCTCGGGTCCTGGTCCATCTCGTTCTTTCTCGGCTTTCCCCGTGGAACGCTACATTTTGAAAGAAGACCAGGTATCACGGCCAAGACCAGACTATCCGATCAAGGTTGGCACACATGGCGAGTTGAGATTGACCGCAGACCTGGTAGCTTCGCTCGAGAGAGTATCGCCTGGTTTCTCGATGGTGTTGAATTTCACCGAGTTCTAGGAAGCAAGGTTAGCGACGAGAATGCCTGGAGTCGTCTGGCACACTCGCCCCTTTTCCTAGTCCTCAACATGGCAGTGGGGGGAAATTGGGTAAGTGCATGGTGTAATGAATGAGAATTTTGCTGATAAGATTATGATAGCCCGGCGACCCTAATGGTAAGACGCAAGATGGATATGGTTCCATGGTCGAATACGGATATGTTGCTCATTATTCAACCTAGAACGCAGGTCACGGTTAGATCTAGGGTAGGCCAGGTCAATGAACTCGTCTCTTTTTGGAAGTTGAAGTCTAGGGTAGTGCAAAACGCCCTGTTAGTAGGGGTGCTACGGCGTATTACGCCCGAGCCATGTGGCAGCCATCGCACACTGGGCGCCAATTAAGGTCGATGAACTCCTTGATGTCTGTCACTATTGAGCTTTCAGGAGTTCGACATGTGGGCCTAACGGCAACATGAGCGAATATGGCTTGGTTTATGCGAGGCGTCTGAACCCTGATGCTATCTGCCTTGCACTACAGGTCTTTTGTCATCGCCACCTGCTTTCATGTAAAGCCTAACAAGGCCAGACCCCACAATACACGAACAATCTGCCCCTGAAACCTTGAGATGTCTGGTATGAGGCGGCCTCAAGGTGTCCCGGTCTGCTGGAGGGTGCTCCCAACACCCAACAGCTGATTGAGCCCGGGGGAAGGAGAGATGAAACAAAAGAAGTTCTGCACGAATGTGCGCGTTTGGGAGTCCCGTATCTAGTAGCGATGACAGACCTTCTCGAAGAATGCGCTGGTGCTCGCTACTTTGATGAACTCGGCGAAGTTCTTGCCTATTGCACGATTGACTGCTGCAGTCGATGAGGGTGTCAGCCTCATTCGACAGCGCGGCGGTACTTTCCGGCAGTAGAAGATGTGGTTCGATGCTTTCCGTCGTCCCCATGAGCAGAGGGTTCGCGTGTCAGCGTGGTTGAAACGCTCGTGGTACTCTGCGTTATCGCCATGCTGCGATCGAGCAGCGAGGAGATGATGAAGAGTGCTTCCTGGGAGCTTCAGCTCCGGAGGGCATCTTGTGGTGGCTGGGAGCTTGAGAGCTCGCTACTTCTCAGGCGCAGACTCTTCCCACGAAGCCTTGAACGCGTCACTTGGCCTCTGTTTAGCAGCTCGACGTGGATAAGCTAGTTTGGGAAGTGCGCCTGTTGGAATCCCAATCCTCATAGCTTGGATGCATGTCCTTCGTACTGCCTTGTCAGGGCCAAGAACGATTCCGGGAAAGAAAGACGTTAGTCCGACACTGCGGAGGTTGGTCGCCAGAGCGATCAATCTCTCGAGGATGAGCCCCCAGCAGACTCGTCATTGTTTCTCAAGCACCTGCCTCTGCCGCTCTGCACTTTTTGTCATCTGCTCCAGGCTATAGCCTCGAGCATTTTCAGGGGCTAGTATTGAGCCATCATCATTAGCGATCAACGGTACTACAGGGGCAGCGGCTCTAGAGTGTCCCATTGTTTTGCAATGATGTCTTTCTGTTTAGTAGCTGAATAACGAATGTGGGGACAATCATCTACAAAGTAGGTTATATGTACAGTGAACGTAAATGAATCACAGATTCGCCACTCCTCCACGGAAGTCAGTTCTGTGCTGGAATAGACCGAGCCACCTCTTTTTGGATCGCAAGATGCAGTTGCGGGAGTACTAATACAATACCACCAGACGCCCTGATCATCCCATTAAGATCGGCAGGAAGTATTCTCCATGATGGCAGTGCTTACTTCAGCAGTTGGCGTCGACAGCAGCAGCAGTGGGGCGTGTGCCCAGGGTGCGGGTACGGGTACCCAGAGTGCGAGTGCGGGAGCCAGCAACCCTGGTACGAGTGCTGAGAGTAGTGGGGACGGGGGGGGGAGGTGCGACTGAGGTAACAGCGGGGGCAGTACCGTTGCCGACAGAAGAGACAATAGGAACCGGGGCAACAGGAGCGGAGAAGGCAGGGGCCGACTCGACAGGAGCGACCTCGACAGGAGTGGGAGCAGGAGCAGAGTCTCCGGCAACGTAGAGAGCTGGGCCCGGCAAAGGGTAGGTCGACATGCCCTTCGCATAGGGGTCGAACAGGATGCCGGCGTCGTCGGCCTTGTACAGCTCAACTCCGAGGACACCCTCGGGGGTGTCGGTGCCGGAGCCAGTGATCTCAATGTTCACGCACTGGGGGTAGAGCTGGGCACCGTTCTTCTCGGCGCCGCTGTGGAGGTTGATGATCTCATTGCGGAAGACGTAATTGCCGGGGGCAATGGTCGAAGGAACGGTGGTGGTCCAGGTGAAGTTGTTGTTCATGAGCTTCTGGCCAGCCCACTCTCCATCATAGCCAGCCTCGTCAATCTTGACCCACTTGAGCGTGGACTTATCGACAGATGCGCAATCCCCGCCGCAGGAAGCGATGTAGGTGAGCACGGGGCTGACGTTGTGCGGCCAGTCGGGCCAGAAGAAGTCGACCTCGCCGCCAGCAGTAACCTTGGCAGTCAGGGCGCCGGGCTCAGCGTTCACATGGTCAGTTGATGTCCAGGGTGTCCATGTTGTTAGGCTCGATGTAGCCCCTGTCCAGGCTCTCGGTAGACCACGCGATGAGGTCGGGGGTCGGGTTGCCATTTTGCTTGCGGTAGATGTAGTCGCTCTGGAAAGCAGCGTTAGGGACGCCGTCAGTGATGATTTCGCCCAGAATTCCGTGAGCAGAAGCCTGTGTAACCAGCACGATGGCGGCGACGGCGGTGGACGTGAAGTGCATAATGAATGTAGTGCTGTGGTTGCAGCAAGTTGGCGTTCTGTAAACGAGAGGATGGTGCAAGAAGTTGAGCTTGAAGGAACAATAATAACTTTGAAAGCGACGAGATAGCCTGCGTCACGCCGAAAAGAAAGCACCAGAAAAGAATGTAATGGATGGTGGTGGAGAGCTCAGATTAGGCCGGTTTTGAGAGCAAAACGAGGAGTTTATATCCCTTGGTTTGCAGTGACGGCACATCATGATCTGTTGGACGGTCTAGGGTTAGGAAAGGAGTTGAGGGGCAAGCATCTCCCGGCTCCCCATGGTCATTCAACTGAAACAGCTACCACCGGCAATATGGCATGGCAGGCAGACTTGGCAGGCGGCACAGATGGAGGCATCTCCGAGTAGATACGTTGGCATGTATGGGAGATCCGCCGGCTCCATGTCAGCGGCTCAGGAGCACCCTGCGCATGCAGTGCGACCTGAAACCTCAATCTCACGTCGAGAGGGAGGGCGCATCTCAACCTTGTGTCTGGCCTGAGTCGGGATCTGGAGATATTTGGGCGGTCGGGAGAAGGCGTCCATGTGGCGGACGTCCGAATAAATGCGCCATTTTGTCAGGCTCCGTCGCACAGCGTCTTGTCTTCGCCGCAACGAATATTGCTCTGGTGTCCGAGCGTCTGTCCGTCGATCGCTGGTCCTGATTATCGGATGGTGTGACACAATAAGCGGGACGCGGAAATGGGCAGGGAACATGCCAAGCCGCTACGCTTTCGACTCCCCGCTGAAGCTGTGTTACCAAGGACAGGACGAAGTCAAGCAGCATGTTTGGTTTTTACTTGTAAATCAATCTCCGTGACCAAGGCGGAGGGCTGGCGAAATCCTGAGCACGGCCAAATCTACCTTATGGACAGGACAGGGTACAATCGCCGTTTGTACACCGAGGCGGACGATCTCCCCCAGAACTAGGACCATCAACAGTCTGCGATCTGGCCGCCAGTTACTATACCATCAGCACCAAGCATTTCAGTCACTGATGGATGCAGCCTCTGACTGCATTGCCGCAATTAAATCAGCGCAAGATACCAAGCCGCCTGTGCCGGTCAGCTACCTCATCGTTGACCTTGGTGCCGATCTTAGGCTTTCGTCAGGTGCATTGAAGCCGTCCCACTGTATTATACCCCTGCCAAGATTGGACACTCGGGCGGTTCTAGACCCCAACGTCGTCATCGTTCGACTAGGACCGTGGCAATGCCCGGACCAGGCTATCAGCCGGCTGGGGGTTGACACATGACGTTCCCTCCATGCCTCCGGTGAATTGTAAGCAGGTGAGTGGCGGTCTCCCCAAGTCCTGCCGGGCACACAGACTGTTACTCATCTCCTTTGATATATGCTCATTTCCCATCCACTTCAGGTTCAGGTAACCCGATAAGCTGCACGCGGAGCCACACCGAATATAGAACCTCGTCGACGATGGCGGTTTTACTGTGGTTTACACCCTCAAGAGCTGATTTGGTTTCTGGTGGTCTGGCCTGCATTCTGCCGCTGGTTGTCACTGCTTGAGATCGTTGCCCATGCTTGGCTCCAGGTCAGTTGGGCTTCCATTTCTCATTGACTACAGAGTAGACAACACAAGACGCTGGCTCTGGTAATACATGCCAATCTCGTTTCTATTGCCCTCCAGTTGGTCCTGAGTAGGGTTTCAGCTGGGCTCATGTCGGGGACGCGTCGCAGCCGAGTGAAAGAGTCCATCTCCGGGGCGTAACTGCGGGAGGGGTAAATCTGCAGGTGGTAATAGGGGTAAGCAGCAGTGAGCCAGCACCAGATGTATTAGCAGGTAAGTCCATGGTTGTGCACAACTGAATGCAGGTTCTCCTGTCCAACAGATAGGCAGTTTCCTCTCTGGCTGCGCCCATCCGCTACAAGCGTTGTCTCAACTGCGACTCTGGCAGGCGAACACGACACTAGCATGTCCATGGAGCCATATTCTTCAGGTGCTCAGCTCCCATATTCAGCCGCTTCTGCGATCATGGCACGAGAAATACTTTGTTTAGTAATGGGATGATATGGCCTGGCCCGTGTCGCTTGTCAACCCTCGTTATTCGCCCATCCACACACGCGCACAATCATCCGTCCAGTGGGGGTCCGATTATGCCTCAAATAACATCAGCTCCAAAGTTTACTCGCAAACGAGGGCGCTTCACAGAGCATGTCTCTCGCCAACAAATCTATAAAGCTCACCAGTGTATCCGCCTTAATTGCACAAAGAGCAGCGGAAGATAGTTCTGCAATGAAAACAATCGCAATCATGACTATGTTGTTTCTGCCCGGAACTTTCTTCGCCGCCCTTTTCGCTTTGCCGTTGCTGAAGTGGGACGAATCAAACGTGATTCAGAAGAAGTTCTGGATGTATTGGGCTTTCACTTTACCTGCGACTGTTCTCGTATTTATAGTATGGAAAGTATTGACTAATCATCCGGGCGGCTGGCTTGTGAGGCGAGGCGTAGGAGGCGAATAGAAGAATTATAACAAGCTTACGGCGAGATTGACAACGATGACATGCGTCGGGTGCTACGCTCAATAAATAGGACGCGCTTTCCTCTCCTGCTTGCCATAATACAAACTTTGCAATGTAGCTTAATCAGCCCCCACGTACAAAGAATTACTTACTTTATAGCTATAAAATGTAGAAGCCTTAAGTAACTTTGGAGTTCCCTGAAGAAAATTAGGTACCTAAAAATCATAGAATATAACTAACATATTAAAGTATCTCTCTTTATTTCTAGTATTATTTGCTTAGATCCTTGTATATTACTTACCCTGCACCTTAGCACAGCCAAGGGGATACATTCCATTGCTGACCACTTGCGCCTCACTCAGCTACACTACCGATATCGGCCAAACCATGATTGAAGTTCCAAAAGCCATTCATTGATTAGGTTAGACGGAGAGTAATTGTTCATTCTAGATAACATTTGGACTTCTCCTAGCTAAACCGTCCTTGCCTCTTCGTCCGAGACATCAACAGTCGGGAAGTTATCGATATTATGATGATGGGACTCCGGCCCACCACCATTCACCGGATCTGTGTGTTCATCGGACCTCCGGTCATCTTGCCGTATGTGATTTGCTGCATCGTCAGAGCCTTCATTAGTCGACTGATCGTTACGGTTCTTCTGTTGACTTTCAGACATCTTCCGGTGGATGAAGACGAGAGTCAATGGCGCTTAGTGAGCACGGAATAGTAGGCGATCTAAGAAATTGATCAGTAAATGGACAAACAATTGATTAATTCCAGGCTTCTGACCAGAGAGAAACTATCGATAACACTGATAGCCGGTCATGGAATGGCTTCGGCTAACTCGATAAACATGTGAGCGAATAAGATCAAGCTACAGTCTCCGAGCTGTGCCGCAGGACATTCACAAAATATGCTGGATATGGCTTCGGATAAAACTGCCTGATCATTACTTGCTTTGAGAGAGGAAAGGGGCATTTTTATACTTTGTGAACCGGAATACGCGAAACCATCAACCTCCGTTACATGAGCGTGGACGTGGGGGACAGCATCGAGCTAGCTCATCCACGGCAGCCAACTGGTCGGAGTTGTCATGTCTCCATTGAGCGTTCATGGATCAGCCAGATATCCCGGCATATGCGGTTGCACTCATCATCTTCGACAGGGGATGGTCGCATACAGCTCGACCACCCATTGCACAGCCAAGACAAGCATTAGTCGAACGCATACTTCTTATCCTGAACGGCATGGCATCGATCCATTGGCCAATTGACCATCACTTGCTAAAATGTACGTCAGCCAATATGGTTGGCTTCATATGGATTGAGAAATGATCTCAGCGTAACTCAGCTCTCAATCACCTTTGCATGGTGTAGTTGTTGGGGGTGATAGAGGTCTTGGTCACATCCATTCAAATATTCATGGATTAGCCATATGCGGCTACACCATCATCTTCGACAGGGAACGGTCGCATCCAGCTTGACCAGCCATCGCTCAGCCAACACGAGCATTGCCCTACATCGAGCTTGCCCTATCGGTGACCATATGCCAACCCACCTGTGGCAGCTATACGAGTGGTCTTATGTAGCCCAGCAGCCTGGTTACTGGTCTTTGCCATGTTTCAATAAGCATTGAAACAGATCGTGTGTAACTGGAATAACTAACATACAGTTATGTTTTGGAATGACCTTTGCATCAAGCTATCCAATGACGAGTCAAACTTTGCTTTATGCATGTTTGCTGGGGATGACAATGATATTGTGTGTATCCAGGTGAATGAACATCAAGTTTCCGAGGCTTCTTACTTGCAACTCTGGATGATTACTTCGTAGAGTAAGCGATGTTGGTAGGCCGATGTACCTGTGTGCTAATTACCGGTAGTCGGATAAAGGTCGGAATAAGGGAAGAGGATGACAATAATCCTTTTGGAGGGTATCGGCGCAATGAGCCTTGGAGGGTATCAGCGCAATGAGCCTTGGAGGGTATCGGCGCAATGAGCCTTGGAGGGTATCGGCGCAATGAGCCTTGGGGGGTATCAGCGCAATGAGCCTTGGGGGGTATCAGCGCAATGAGCCTTGGAGGGTATTGGCGCAATGAGCCTTGGAGGGTATCAGCGCAATGAGCCTTGGAGGGTATCAGCGCAATGAGCCTTGGAGGGTATCGGCGCAATGATCCTTGGAGAGCCTTGGGAGGGTATTAGCGCAATGAGCCTTGGAGGGTTGGCCTGGTTACTTCCAAGAGCAACGTTGTCCAATTGAGGATGCCGTATTAAACGGAAGTCTGGTGACACACATGTGCTCAGGCTTAGTCGGATAATAGCCTTTCCCGAAGGTAGCCCGAAGGTAGCCCGAAGGTAGCATTCCGATTGATGCCCGACAACATGGGCATAGTGATCCCCTCATTCCAGAAGAACACATTTCACAAGCACCAACAAACTTTCATGGGGCCTAATACATTCTCATGTATGGCATTAGCTGAGTTCTCAGTTGAGTCTGCAAAGGAGACACTTGAGAAAAATGGATTCTTTGACTTGCAAGACTCCGCGGCAGGTCAGCAGGTCCTAGAGATGGAACGCCAGAGTTTCCCTTTTGCGACGGTCTTCGGACTGGATTTCTGCAGATTTGTTATCTTACATGAGGTAGGCTAGGACGAGATATTCTCTAGTGGCTGTCTAATTTGTATCTAGCGTATTCGACCTATTCTCAAAGCATCGTTTGGTAAATGCGCTCTGGGACACTCGATGAGGTATAGAAAGAAACCGGGACGAATATTCTGCTTCATGCCCGGAGGACCTGGAACTGGCTACCCTTTGATGGTTCATCTGTGGCCTAAAGGATCATGCGTGGAATACTGGACCGGCTCACATAAACTCAAGTTACCTCTCTTGGAGGACACGGCCGAGGACAGAGAACCTTTGTACGAGCTTGAGAGATCGACGCTACTTGAGGCAGGTTGCACGCCCCAGGAATACCGGTTCAGTGATGGTGGTTTGTAAGTTGTCCTTCCGCTTCCTCGCGCATCTGCTAACAGTCCCGCAGGGTTATTACCGATGCCCGAATTGCCTTCGAACGTAAGGAAGCCTACATGATCGCGGACGGGTTCTTCCCATATCACCTCCTTCCTCCGGTCAAAATGCTTCTCCCCCCTTTGAAGGAGTTGAGGGATAAGGTCCGCGAAATAGAAGAGGAAAGCGGGTCTATTGGAATGAACTTTGCATTTGATGGCGAACCTCAAAATAAGTCTCAAAGCTTAAATACCATGACATAGCATATGTATATACGTCTGTGCCACCGTTACTGTTGTCCTGAATGTTCTTAAGGGTAATTCTTCGTGCTGAAGATGGGAGCAAATTGTGGCACTGGACAGAACAGTTCGGAGCCGCCAGCACTATTCTCATGGAGTACCGCCTCAAGCATGAGCGGCTGCTGCGATGCAAAAAACACGTGCTGGTCTGAGGCATCCTGAGCTGAAGCAACCTGAGCATGATTTGTGAATTCATCGTTTTGCACCCTGACTCGTTGCGCGTCGAGTGTATCCAATTCTAATCCTGCCATGGCCGGTGTTCTTTTTGCAGGGTTGTCACGGATGAGCGTTGGTTTCTTTTTAGCAGGTGCATCCGCCAGCTTCTTTTCAACAAGTTCGCGTAGCTCTGCAGCCCGGTTGATCATATACGTGCCTTTTGCTCCCCTGTTAAGATATTCGTGCCTGGGAAAATGGCCAAGAAACTCGCTTGCTGATTCCGCCCGGAAGGGACAAATCACACAGGGGTCGTTGCCTTTAATGTCTGTGGGAGAATCAGTCAACAGCCATTGAGTGATAGTGGTAGCAAGTCTCACGCTGTCCATAATGCCGCCGAAGAATCGCCCTTTTCTTCACAGTATAGTCGCAGTCGTCGTCCGGGCAAATATAACCGTTTGGACCGTTGTGCTTCGCTATAGCTTCGTTTGGGTTGTTTTCGTCCTCCACAGGATCATCATTGTCGTGTAACTTCGCATGAACGGTAGATGCGTCGAGAACAGCAGATATAGCACGCCTGAGCGTCTGGATAACATTAGCTCCTATTTCGATCAAGTTGAAGCAGTTTGAATTAGCAAAGAACTACCTGCTGTTCTCTAACATGGGTTTCTAGAGCAGATTCGCATTCGAATATGGCCTGGCACGTACATCTCGCGTGCTCGACAGACATGCTGTTGCCAACATTGAAATGCTAGGTAATTGGATAATGGGGGGCTCCGGAAGGTGACTGACATCTCGGCTTTTAGTTATTCCGATCCCTCCCAAACGGTGGAGCAAAACGGGCTCTATGAGATGCAATCAAGACGGTGTCAGTAGCGGTTCACGCAGGCTTAAAAATGCTTCCAAGCGCCAACTCTCGCCCTAACATACGACCCCCGAGCTCCCATCTTATCATATGCCATTCATCCTTTCGCAGAAACGAGCGTTCTATCTTCACATTCCCTACACGACCAACATGTCCGATGCAACCTGCGAAAATTGCCATGGTGCAGGCATTCTCGAAGTCGGCGGGAAGAAAGTAAAGTGTCCAAGTTGTACATAGTGAAGGCTTCGATATAGGTGAGCACCCAAAATGTCCTGATCGATGTTTCATGAGTTCTGACGGGAAGTCAGGCACCAGTAATCTGGTCATCCCAATCAAGTATTACCGCACTGTTCCTCCTCGGCCGATGACTCGTGGCATCAAGAGCATAATGGAGGTTGCTCTGCGATAATTTTGCTTAGTAAAGATTGTTCAGCTTTGTATGAGGCATTTCTTAGAGAGAGGATTCGCATGGCTGGCATTTGAAGAGCGGCGGGTGGTGATCCAGGCAAAAGCTGTTGTTCTTAGTCGGCCGTTTTCCCATAAATTGAAACGGATGTTGTCAGATGGCCCACTCCACACCCCACTTGGTTGCATCTAGCCAATCTCAATGACGTTGACAGTATGGACCAACCCATCCAACCCTTGTGCCGCCGATTCCTGAAGATCGGAAGTGAATGAACGGTAGATCATTACGGTCTGCCTTGTTTGTCTGCAAGGCTTGCATTTGTTTGCAAATATGGAAGTGGATATAATGACGTGTCACTCCAGAGACGAAGCGCGCACACGTAAAGAGGACATAGCTGTGTGGCAGCATGCGGACATGGATTGCACACCGATTCGCGTACCATCCAGGCTCATCACCACCGGTGGCGCTTAGGTCACTCACAAGTAAACTATTTCTTCGCTGTAACCAAATTGCCAGCCGTCCTAGCTCAGACTCAATAGTACGAGGAGAAGGTGTCGTGAACGTATGCTTGTCTTATTCGGTATAATAATTTGGCGTTGTTTGTGGGGCTCGATCAATTCAATTTCCTCGTGCATCTGAAGCTGGGGACACATCCGCTACTGCCATGTTCCACTGGATGGTCTCATCTCGTCCACGTCTCCGCATGCTCATGACGTGTGAACCGAAAGCCGCAATCATGAAACAAGACATAATCCAGGTAAGAGCGAGAAACCGACCACCTCTTTCCCCGTGGACGCCAAACTTCTCGCCGACATTGTTGAGGGTGATCACGCCACGATTTAAGACTACAGTTGCCATGATGCTAGCCACAGCGCCACTAATTACAGCCAAGAGGGAGCTCACGAGGCCTATCATGAGCCACACAGGACGACCAAACAGAGACCTGGGTATGAACGCAATAACGATCATAACAATTTTCACCATGATGAAGAGAATAGTCAGCACGTAGAAAGCAAACAGACCTTGCAGTACCCCACTCATAAGGTTAATGGCGTTCTGGATGTCTTCCAGCCAATCCATATCAGCAATATCCATATCCAGCTTCACTGGACTGATTGAGAGGTAATGATTCAGACTATCAATAAGGTCTAGGCGGTCTAATAGAGCTGGCTTAGTACAAATCCTGGAAAGAGCATTACAATGCTTACTATTAGATGTCACGTCACTGCATTTTGTGACGTTCAACTCAGCGTCTTGCGCTTCAGAGTTCGACTGGTATGAACCTTCACACGTCGTCATAACATGGAGAGAGTACCATTTTGAGATGTCCAAAGCATTGGCAGCTTCGTCCATAACACGGTCGGCCAGACCACTCACCGCATCCGAAAGGTCCTGTTTTCCATCGCCAAAGGCTTCACCAATCATGCCAAGGGGGCTGTTATCATTGCTCTTGGTACTCTCCTGGCTACCGGCGTGTTTGCCAACAAAATCCAACAAGGTATGGCCAATCGCAGACGTGTTCAGCTATCAACAGTCAGCTCGTTCCGGTCAGCAAACAAGAAAGTGCTCACTCTGGCAATGGCATAATCTTCCAAAAAGCCCTTGCTATGGCCGGCAGAGAGGCAAAGAGCACAGAGGATAACGCTGGTGGTTGAGAGTAGCAAGGGCACGATGAGTGCCAACTTGGCGGCAAAGAATGTTGCGAGCATTATAAGCGTGGTGGGTAAGTGAAGAAGTGGAAGAGCATGTGAGGACGGGTAAGCTGGTCTTTATATAAGCCAATGCCGGGGGGCCAGATTTAGGAACAGCCAGGTCAAGGCCAACTTTAAGTCCCAAGGCCGAAGGAATCGCCTAGCTACAGACCGGCCAATCGCCCGAGGTCCCTTTTCTGTCCCCCTTGGCGTCCTTTGAGTCCCTGCCAGGCCAATATACAGCTATACAGTTCCTAAGAACATACGCTTTCGCCTTTGGGCATCAACATTAGTACCACTCCAGCCTCTCTTCCCCCTAACCAGCCGTTCTACTTGCTTAGATTTGGGACGAGGAACAATTTGAGCCTGGTCGAAATCAATAACCATAACCCGATGCCGTTCTTCATTCCATAGCAGGTTGGATCTTCGCGGATCGTGATGCGCTACCCCTTCATCACGCACCTTCTGTAATGAAGCTGCTATCTCAGTTCCGAGACCGTGGAACTCCTCTGGCTTGAGTGTCTCGCCTGCCCACGACATCAAAAGCATATGCACAATCTCAGTTCCGGCAAAATGGACAGCATCTTGCGCCGTGAGGTTGTATGGTGTTGTTAAGTTGATACAGCCGAGAAAAACAGGCACGAGTTCGCCCTGAAGCACTTCGAGTTGCTCATAGCTATTGGCTTCGTGTGTGAGGTTCGGGATGAGCTCCCGTATTGTACCCTTGCCGACAAATGTATATCCGTATGGTGCCAGTGTGAGTTTAAAGAGCGTTCCCACCGCTCCATACATACCCTTCATCTCAAGAGGTTCGCAAATCATGTCTTGAGAATATGCCAATTGCTCTTGCAGAAGTTCAGCCAGTCGCCTCGCATCAATCGGATGTGTTGTGCTTTCGGCGGTAAGTCGATGAGATGCTACATTTGGACATCTAGCATCAAGTTCTCTTCCTCTCTTAAGACCAATGAGACAACCTAGGGTGCAGTACTGTCTGGGTCGTTCTTTGACATGCGAAGTTTCCTCAAAACTAGAATCCCCACTGCTCGAAGATATTGCCGTTTTTCGCTTTGACTGAACACCAGTATTACTCGGACCACTCCAAGGATTGCGACCGAATGAGCCATTGCCGTCTTCGGCATCGTCGGCATCATCTGCATCCTCCTTTCGACCGCGAACATCCATGGGCTTGCATGTAGATTCCGAACGCAGTACAATTTTGCGTGAAGAAGGACTAGTATCATCACCACGAAATGATAGATCGGATGAATGTGAAAGGGTCCGCGTAAGCACTTCCTCGTCTGTAGTTTCGGACCCCATTTCTGCGTAGCCTGGGTAGGGAATAGGCCACTCGCATAATCCTGCCTTGGCCTTGGTTGTCCAGCTTCGAGGGCGTACACGTGCTCGGAGCGCCAATAAAGTGAAGCTGGCGACCTGGGCAACTGCAGTTTTAGATTCCACTATTTTGCCGTCCTCATCTTCGGCGTCCTCCTCAGGAAGAGCCAAGTGGTAATATAAGGTTGTGGGGTCGTTCGGGTCAACGTGCAAAAAGAGAAACCCTGAGCTGACATTTACGTAGCTGTGCTCAATTTTCAATCTTATTTTGTAATCGTGTGCTTGTGTTAGAACCATCGCAAGTGTCAGATCAGATCTATCTTCTAGGATCTGGGTACTGTCGTTGTTTAACTTGGAGCTCATGCGCCGCCTAATCACATTCGCAAACAAGTGCTCGCTGAGCCCTCGACGTACTCGACTAGGCTGTAGTTTATGCATAGCCTTATACTCGATGATGTAGGCTATTGTGCGCTTCCCTGCTGTATCATCTCGAAGGCACCGGCGGTCGGGGTTTATTTCTTTCGGTTCGATAGCAACTCGCTTCGTTGGGGATGGGTCACGCCGCTTTTTATTGGTGCTCTCCTTTGGATCACTTTGAGTGGTGTAGTTGGTTGATGTATTGATACTAAGAGAATGATTCGCGAAGGATATGCTGGTTGTATTAAGACTTGCGACTGTAGGATTCGATGCTGCCTTCTTGCAGTATGCACGAATAATGTCCGCGACAGGTCCTTCCACAGCGATATGCTCGAAAGGTTTGATGTCATCTTCGCTTGCTACTGGAGTCTCACATGCACGTCGTGCCATCTCGCGGACTCCAATATACGAAGTAAAAGGTGACTCGTCCTTCAGCACACTCTCGAGATGGTCGTATTCGCGTTGTTGCAGACGTGGAAATTCTTCCCAGCGACGAAGACGAAAGGGATAAAACTTGCCGTCAACCTTTGTAACACTCGTGCCGGATATGTCGGGTCGCACAGTAAGGGATCGATACAG
The DNA here is from genome assembly GCA_020881915.1 of Paramyrothecium sp. XJ0827. NCBI lineage: Eukaryota > Fungi > Ascomycota > Sordariomycetes > Hypocreales > Stachybotryaceae > Paramyrothecium > Paramyrothecium sp. XJ0827. The sequence goes on along the minus strand of JAJFPB010000008.1, from coordinate 3,337,024 downwards.
AAAACGATGGCAGTATTCAAGGTATTGCGGGAAGCTGGTCGGTTGCTGGAGTTGGTTTTGTTGCTCGAGTTGGTCATTCTCTTGTTGCACTCGCTCTCGTTCCTTCTCGGTCGCATCTCGCTGCCTCTCAGCTTCGCCTCGCTGCCTCTCAGCTTCGTCTCGCTGCCTCTCAGCTTCGTCTCGCTGCCTCTCGGCCTCCGCAACTTGCTTCAACAAACGTTGGATCTCGAGGTCGCGATCCATCTGTATAGCCGGTCGAGAGTCGCTTCGCGAAATTTAACCTGGTGGGACGCGCAGTCTTGTTCTAATAATCAAAACAGATCATCCACTGTGTGCTCTCGGGCAGGATGTTTGACGGAGCCGACGTTGGTGTTGCCCTGCCATGCCTTGAGGAACGAAGAGACGAAAGGCTCTTCCTTCCGCCCCCTCGGAAGCCAACCCCCTGACGCCACACCAGCACCGCCACTAGCTTCACCGCCACAGAAGACGCCTTAATTTCACTGCCACTTACGCCGCACCTGAAGAGCCACACCTGAAGAGCCACCAAGAATCTGTATACGCCACAAATCACTGATCCACAACCAGGAGAGCGTCATAAACGACAGCCAGCCGACCTGCGCCCTCTCCGGTTCCCTATCCTACCCCCAAAGGCCGTCATCAATTCTCTCTCGTATCACAGCAGGAGATATTGCGCGGAAGAAATCACCCTAACCTATGTTTCATGGGCATCCTGCACCTTCCACGAGCTCACTCTCTTCCTCGGCGTGCCATCTCTGCCGGAACCTGTGCCTCGCTTCAGGGGATTTCCGCCTTGGTTCGGTGCCTCATTCTCTTCGGATCCTGTCGAAACCGTCACTGACGATTCTGTTTCTGCCGGTGAGAGTAAGTTTTATTTAGTGGGCCTTTTCCTCATTGTAATTAACCACATACCTATACAATCCCCTTTTTGCTATCCAATGTGGAACCTTGTTGCGATGCGAAGAGCCGCTTCGTTATTGTTGAGGATTCCGCCTCCTCCAATGCCTCTCCCCTGATCTCTCTTTTACCTTCCCAGCACTGGGCGGCGCCGAGGGTCGTCTCGAGGAGGGGCCGACCGGGCTGCTGCTGAAGGGGCTTCGACCCATTCCCGGCTCTGGTCTCGTCTTCTGCGGCGAAAGACCGCTGCCGGTACTGCCACCGCTGTCGAAGGTTGCCCTCGAGGTAAAACCAAACTCGTCAACAAGAACGACCAAGACGTCCTGTCCGGGTTCTGGCTCCTTCTCAAGCAGTGCGGCATTCAGCACGCCGATAATGCTTCCCCTTCCGTACACCCACTTTCTGGCTACAAAGCCACCTTCGGCCGAGTTTTTCATCCAGCCGATCCGACTCTTCCATGGTTGTTGATTGTACGGCATGTACGCCAGTATGTGGAATGCCCGACCCCCTTGAAAGGCGGGTCATTGTCACGGGCGGCGCCAGGTATGTTTGGCATTGGACAAAGCCGCAGCACTTTAGCTGGTCTTCCGACAAAGAGCCGGCTTTGAACCTCAACGTCGTCGTGTCGATGGGTCCTTGAAAGCTAGCGCGGGGAGCGATGGTGGGGAAGAAACTGCCCGTATGCCTCAAAGACCTCTCTGCAACGCTGCGATATTAATTAGTGCCTAAAACGAGGAGAGCCTGGAAGGGGCTACATAGATGGAGGCTATCCATACGGTTGGAAACACATCTGTCCACGGACCTGTGCCAGCTTTCCATACGAGATTTCCCACGACCCGACGACCGACTCGTCCCCATCTACGACTTTGCGACGGAACTGCAGTTGGTAAGGGTGGAGCTGCACGTCGAAGAAGAACCATTGGCCGTCCCACTCTTCAATGTTGGGGAAAGGGTACACATGCATTGACAATGGTATGTCGAGGTCGTTTCGCCCGTCAAGGAGTTCCGCATGCTCCCCCTTGCTCGTCAAAGTACGACGGCCTAACAAACTGCAGGCGAACCGCTCCGACGAGATTGTGACCTCGAATGAGCTGCCTATCGGCCGAAGTGATTACCTCGAGCCCTTCTAGGCTGGAGAAGAACTGTACGCCCAGAGGGTTCAGGGAAGTTTGCCCGTGGCCCTGGCTCGATGGTGGTCGTCCTGCCATATTGGACGCAAGGGAGACTGATATCATACTCGATTTTCAGACCAAATCGGAGTCCATAGACAGCTGCTTCACTTCTAGATTCGGCAACGACGGGAAATGAGGGTGCCAAGCGAACCAGCGCGTACATAACTCCTAGTCGGATATTAGAGAAGAGAAGAGAAGAGAAGAGGGAAGAGGGAATTTCGAATGGAAAAGCCAACTCGGGACACCCGCATCGCCCGCCTTTCTTATACAGCCACTGCCCTTGGCCAAATGAAGACATCATAGCGATTGGAACATCCCCAGATTCATGCGACTGCCACACTTTTTGGCAATGCTACCGCATGAAACAGCTGCTCGTCGCAGCCCGCGCGAATGCATGATCGCCTACCTCAGTATAGGAGGTCACTTTCATATGCTACCCGAGTTCGTGAACTCTTCCACGCCTCCACGCCTCCACGCATGGAGTCGTATCGCCGGCACTGGCTGGCGTGGCCTGACCGGAATCGCTACATCCGCCCGCAAGGTAAGTATTCCTTCTGTAGGGGTTACCGCGCCTTGAGCAGCCTCGTCTTAGACGCGATATTCTGTTCTGTCCCCGCTTCCTTCTTGTAAGCCCCTGTTCGGACTCCTGGATGCATTTACATTCACGCAACCCTCCGAGATACAATCCATCACCATGCCCGACAAAGACATCGTCCGGGTCCCTCACGAGGAGATCCGTCGTACGCTGGAAGATCTAGATCGCAGACGCGCACATAACCGAGCCCAGGCAACACCGCGGATGTCTCGGCCGGTCATTACAAGATCTCTGACACTAGGAGAAGCTTTACAGACCCGAAAAGAGCCGATCAAGGTTTCACCCGAAGAGATGCGCCGCACACTGGCAGACATAGACCGCCGGCATGCCCAAGAACGAGCCATTCGACGGCAACAAGCAAGCCAAATGACAACCAGTCAACAAAAGCCGCAAGAGCGGCAGCTTGCCACATCTCCTCAAGAGAGGATGATGAGTCTCAGTCGTCTTCACGGTCTGCCATCGCCGCTAGAGCCCGAAGCAAGCTCATCACAGTTTCTCCAGAAGAGATACGCCGTACCTTGGAGGATATTGAGCGTCAACGCTCCCGGGTACGCGCCTACGAGATCAAAAAGAAATCATCACAGGCAGACGCTATTACTGAACATCACAACAAGCCGGATGTGGTCCCCCAGAAGAGATGCACCGTACCTTGGAGGTCCTGGAACGCCAGCGTAGGGAAGAACGAACCCGCCAGAGGGTGGCCAATGCTGCAGGAGCACGGCGACAAACGACACCGGGCCGGATCCAGCCTCCCCCCCAAACACCACCCTCGACTGCGCGAGTGCCGCGGCCAACCAGATCAGACCAGATACAACGTACCCCCCGAACGCCTTCTTCAAAACGACCAAGAGAAGCAGAGGACCTTTTGACCCCACCGGACACGCGGCCGGACCGCCGCCCTAAGAGGCCGCGTCCGATAGGTGAGGTCACAGAGCTCCAACGAAAGTCGATCGAGTCTGTTCTGCAGCACTATGAGACTTGCTTTCGCGATAAAAAGGAGGCGTCGGTATCAAGATCCTGGTGCAACGAGGTAACTAGGTAGATTTAAACTGAACTCGGCTCCGTCCTACGTGCGCCTTTGATCCTGGAGATGAGAAGAGGGCGGCCTACGAGAGACTTTGCAGAAGAAGGCCTTGTTTGTATGTACTGAAGAGGAGCACCAAGAAAAATTCGATAAAAGCTTATCTTAACTCCCTAAAGGGATCGAATATTATCTAGGGAAGAAAGCCCCTGAACGCACGCGATGCGCGAGAAAGAATGTGTTCGTTTCTCCCCGTTGCTATTCAATTACGAGACACAAGACTGACGATAGCGTTCGTAGTTTGAAGCAATTTAAGGTGCTAGTCCCCGGGCTAACTGCCGTGACGGCCGGCAAGACCCTTATCAACAACACGGTATTTCACGCATACATTCAGCTGCACAACTGGAAATCCAGAAAATTCAACATGGCGCTGGAAGACGATGATGCGACCAAAGCCATACAGCGCGATGACTCGGTGGCGGATGAGGTTCGCGCCGCGAAAAGATACCTCCGCAGAGTGGACAAGACCCTCATCAACGAAGGTGTGTGATGATACGCAGGAGGCGAAAGAAGAGACATTCCTGAATTCTTTTCTCGGCTGACTTGCGTGACCATTCTAGGAGAAAAGGACACCTTCGCCGCTATGCCCGCTCCTAGCGCTCCTCCCATGGAGTATGTGGATTTGAATGGCGACAATAATGTGCAGATGGTCGGCGAGCCGGCTGGGCCCCAGCCGGACGACGCGCCTTACCAGCCAGATAATGAAGAGGCACCGAAAATTATGTGGTAGGTCCTCAGCTTCCGGATACCCGAGCCTGGTCGCGGTCCACAACCGCGAGAGACAAAGCGTGCTAATGAAACATTTACAGTTTGGTTTGCCGGGACGACATCCCAAAGGCTGATGGCGTGCAGTGTAGGAGAGACGAAGAAGACGAGAAAACTGGCACGAGAATTATGAACACCGCCATACATGCGATATGCCGCCCTTGTCTCCGGGAACTAGCCCGGAACGCTATGACAACACCGGCAAAACGAGCCAGATGCCCAGGCGAGAAGTGTCCGGCGTCCTTCCCGGTGGAACAGTTCCAATTTCTCATCGAGCCGAAGTCCAACCTCTACGACTTCGATCTGTATAGCAACCTGTTGCGAAAGGAACTAGTGGACGATGTCCTGGGAGCGAACCCATACAACGAGGCTTGCCCCTTCTGCGACTACATCGAGAATTTCGAGGGTCTTTCCAAGAACGAGTACCCACGCTTCGAGTGCCAGAACAGCGACTGTGGCAAGCTCAGCTGCAGGTTGTGCCTAAGCTGGACTCATGATGGCAAGACGTGCGGAGAGGCCAAGATGCCAGACCTGGCAGAGGATGCAGAAGAGCAGACGCGACAACTGACCCAGCTGCTGGACAACGCAAAGTCAGAAGCCCGGGTGCGCAGTTGCGCCCGCTGTAAGGCCGGCTTCGAGCTCGAGACCGGGTGCAACAAGATCCGATGCAAGTGTTATCACTATCAATGGTATGTATAGGCCCTGACCGCATTGCACTCCACCATCTTTGTATGCTATAGATTTCATTTACTGATGAACCGTGTGCCCCAGTTACTACTGCAGGGAGTCGCTAGTCGCGATCGAGGATGAGGACGAGATTAGGGCGCTGCAAAAGGAGAAGGAGGAGGCGAAAGATGCACTCAGGAAATTGTGTGCTCACCCCGAACGTCTCAACGTCAGCGACCACGAAGAGCAGTGTCGGCTCTTGGAAGCGGAAATCGGAAGGCTGAGGGGGGAACTCGCGTTGAAGAAACAGTTGGCAGGGGACAGGGCCTACATGCACTTCGATCGCGGCGCTCATTCGATTTACAAGAAGGACAAGAGATGCCCTTTGTATTCCAACGTTCACCAGCTTCATACCCTGAACCAGGTACAAAGCATCCTGGAAATGAAAGATTGGATCCTGGAGCACCACCCGGAACGCGTCAACAAGATTGTCTTGGATCGCCTAACGGAGAATCTGATGAGCGAGCAACACGACAGCTGGGTCGAGCTGATCTGCGAGGCTAAGTTGGACCTCGCAAAACATCCCTTTCCGGGGCCAGTACCGGCACAGGCACAGGCACAAGCGGCACAGCCGCCACAGCTACGAGGTGGAGTATGACACCAGGAGCGGCTCCAGGCAGGCACCGTCGAGCAGGGGGAGGGGCGGCGATGCGGGTTCCGCCGTAAAACAACCACGCCACGCACGGGGAATGAGGAAACGGACCGCCTCCTTCTTCGCATCCACGTGATACATGTAGCCGAGGCTGGTGTTGGCCATGAAAGACCCCGGCGTCAGCTCTTGGATGGGCTGGCAGGCACCCTGATTCCTCAGTGCCCACTCGCCAATGTACGTCTTGCCATCCGAATGAAGCCTGTTCAGAAAGGTATTGTCTCAGTGCTATTCACGACCGAAGGGGAGCATACGGCGGCGAACCAGGCAATTATACACTAGCCCCCCCTCTCCCCTTGAACCGCGCGATTGCCAAACCCGTTGTGCACATGGAATTAATGGGCGCCGACGGCGCAAAGGCGGCCGCCTAAATTAACCAATGAGACGAGACGATCGGAGGCCGAGGCTTACCTTTACTCACCTATCAGTACTCAAGGCTGTAGGCATGATGCCCTTATCCGGAGCCCGATGGAAACTCCGGCTACGGTGCTCAAGGGTAATGAGCTCTTAGTATTTGTTCCGCTTGTGTTACTCATGAGACTGGGTCGACTCAGTACCGGAAGTCGAACCATGGAGGCATATCCGAATGTAGTCCCAGGGGCTGAGGCGCAGCGCACCGTCATCTGATCAGTCAGATGCGCCGGGGAGGCCGAAATCAGCGACGCGCGGAAGCAGGATGACATGTCTGGATGCCGCGGAGGGCCGTGTCAGGTCTAATGGAGGTAACTAACCATGTTACTAATGGCGGCAACGAGCGAATCACCTAGGAGGTATCAACGGCAGGATAGGCGGGCATGCGTCTCGCACGCATCAACTTCGTGTCTTCGTACAAGTTGAGGGCGCAATGATAACGATAGCCTCATAAGTACGCATCAATTACTGGCTCCTCTCCTACTCAGTTGGTGATATAATGAGCTAGTGGGTATAGATGCCATAGATAACCAATTTATCGCCTCCTGCCAAACTTGAACAACTCTTCGTCACAGTCATCATCCTCTGTGTTACCTCCATCTTCGCCCATCCGACCCGCCCTTGCCATTTCATGTGTTCGCTTCTGGCCTCGGGTCTCATATCGACCGACACTAGTCGTTCTTGGAATACGACTTTCGTCTGTGATTTGCTGTTCCGATACCTTGGCTGGTGCAGAGCGCGTTCCTGGATCGATTTGCTTTTCCTTCTCAGTGGTGACTTGTCCATATATGTTGCGAATCTCAGGCACTGGGATAAAGGAGATATTCACATTATATCGTTCCTCGCCGAATACCCTCAATGCAACAGCGAGTTCTTCCTGGACAGACTTTGATGGTTTGCTTAGATCTTTGAGGATATCACTGAGAGCTCGCAGTGATTTTTGGTCAAGGCTTTCGAGCAAATCCCTGAATGAGGATTCGGCAGCGATAACCTGTATGCGGTTTTACTCATTAGAAGACTGTTCAACGATGCCAGTACTAAAATGTCCCAGGTTGTTCGGACTATTTGCAGATCTGCCATTCCCTCGACCCCAGCCTCCTTGAGATGCAGATAATTTGCGCTCAAGCCAGTGCAGCCTGTCGAATCATGGTCGAGGGTCCAGCTGCGAACCTAGGAGGGCGCAACCGTTACGACATCCGTGAATCCGCCTCAGCAGACCCTGAGCCTAGTTATTGGATCGACTACCTCAACCTGCCTTTTGTTCAGAACGCAATCGGTGTCGACCTCAACTACACCAGTTTGGTCAGTTTGCAGGTTTTTGAAGGTTTCGCATTGTCAGGCGACTGGGCCTATACCAAATTGCCCGAGCTTCAAAATCTCCTGAACAAGGGTGTCAAAGTCGCTCTCATCTACGGGGACGCTGTATGTTCACATCGCCCTCCAACACAAAGGATCAGCCTGAGTAAGAATGAAATACTGACACTAGACGCAGGACTACGTGGCCAACTGGATGGGCGGAGAGGCCATCTCGCTAACGGCCAAATACTCAAAAGAGTTCCAAGCCAGCGCTTATGAGCCCTTGGTCGTCAACGAGACCACCTACGGCGAGGCGCGTCAGTACAAGAACTTCAGCTTCACGAAACTGTACGACGCTGGCCATGACGTTCCCTTCTATCAACCTCTTGCTAGCTTGGAGATATTCAAGAGGGTGCTAGCCGATGAGGCTGTATCCACTGGAAAGCCTTTGTAACTACCAAGATGTCTGGTTTTTCGACCACTCAACGATACAGCTCTATGATAGCAATGTCTTAGGACGGGTTTGTGATGATGCTGATAATTCACCAGCCTGTAGTTTACTGTGGTAGCATGACTCCCAAAATTGTGCGATGAACTGCAGCGAACAGGGCTGTTTTGTCGTTATCGTTCATTATTTTCAAATTGATATGCTAGAGGCCTCCATGGAAACTTGCAACAGATGTGCCATCGCCGATGGCCGTGAAGTCCGGTAAGTATTTTGCACGAAAATAAATCAGATCCACAACGCCCGGTAGCAGTAACAATATAAAGGGCTGCCCTTTACGCAGAACCAACTATTATGCGTCTCGTACTTAATGTACATGTACACTATTGAAAGACAAATCTGGTACCTTCAAAATGAACTCCTCGCAAAAAGGTTAAAACAGAAATAAACATCATCCCCACCCCCCTACCTAATAAGCATTATATCAGGTGCTTACTCCATGCATTCCACACAAATACGGAGCTAAAGCGTGCGCATCCTTCCTTACACCAGGCTCAGTCGGGCACGGTAGCCCGAGCAGCCGGGCCCAGAGCAGCTTGTTTTGGAGTAACGGGAAACGATGATGACAATGGATGCAGAGGAGTGTTCGGTGACACAGCAAGCATATGATTCATCATTTCTTTGATGTGCACTTGAATTTCTCGCAATTTCCTCTTGGTATCGGTGGAGGGCCGAATAACACGCGCAGATTGCTGAAACTGTGAGCCTAGCTCGGCCCATGCCGCCGCAAAATTATAGCAAAGATCCAGTGGAGGCATTTTGGCGTACTGGACAAAGGACTGGGTGGCCGGAGTGCGATTTTGTAGTGTTTCTGCTAGCTGAATGGTTTGTACACAGACTCGAACCATTGCACGCCAGGTCTGTGCAACTAAGGATGGTGTCTGTTGCGACTCTGCCTTCCTCAGTTCTGCTAAATATTGTTTGTGAAGTGTCGGTAAGGTGTCGAGAACAAGTGTGCAAGACCTTTCGATCGTATTATAGAAATGCAAGACTTGTGAGTCTGGTTTAGAGGAGTGAAGACTTGGGGCAGTTTCATTGCGTTGCAAAGAAGGCGTTCTCAAGGAGAGCGCGGGAGGTCCATTCGATGACGTTTTCTTTGTCCTGCGCTGAGCTAAAGAAGAATGCGCGTTCCGTGGATCATCTCGAAATAGATCGCCCCGGCGTTTTGGAGTAATCGTGTTTGTAACAGATTCACGTTCCATCCCTGGTACCTCAATCGCAGAGCGCAGACCTGTGATTCCACTATATAGAAGAGACATGAAGTGTCGAATATAGCGGTAATCAGCGGTATTAACAAGGAGTTCCACATTGCGTGCCAGGTGTGAGCAGATGGATGCATATGTCTTGGTGAGGTTCATACAAACGAGTTGCAGATTCCCTGCAGTACTGTCCCTCCGAGTACCATCCGGACTCAAACGATTCTCACTCTCAATAAGTCTTCCTAACGTGCTTAGATGAGAGTCGGCATCGTATGCAAGCAGTTGAGCGCTTGGCTCCTTGCTTGTGTTATCGTTTAGTAAGGGTATAAGTAACTTGGTTAGCCAGTGTAGTTGATACAGTGAAAAAAAGACAGATCGGTATATTTCGAGGGATGGATTGTGAGGATTTGACTGAATGGCTTCGGGAGGTATAATAGCACGTAGATCCTCAACAGATATGCCCTCGGACTTTGACACAGGCCTTGCTGTCGAGGTGTGCGGCATTACTGCACTAAGACTGAAGCCACGGAGGTGTTGGCTTGATCGATCAAAGCATGGAGTCTCGCGCCAATCTCGGGAAACAGGATGGGGACTCAATATGAGTCCATCACGCTGGGAGGCGCTGTAATTCCCACGTCTTTCGTGTGGCCCTAATGTCTCAGAAACGCTTTGCGAGTGCTTCCTACCATCTCCCGGTGAGGTCCGCATAGGTTCGGGGCTTCGGAGACCAAGACTGTGTTGTGACATTGTGAGGCCATGTGACTTGCTGGATATCGAAGGTTGGCGCGATGTCACGATGTCTGTGCCATTTACTTTGACCGGGAAACGGCCACCACGGTTTTGCCTGGAGGTCTGGCGGAACAGCAGAGTGTCTTCACTAGACACACTTGCAGTATCGGGAGAGGAGGTCCAAGTGGGCGGTTGCGCTTTGCTTCTCAGAAATTGCTTGATAAGAACAGTGTTGGTGACGTCGAGAGCTTCATTCTCCCGACCGTTCCTTGCTGCATCCAGAGTATTTTCTCGCAGAATCTCTTGAATTGGTCGCTCAACAGGATTTCCGTCAAGCTTGAGCACGCGAAGTATTGTCATCTCGGCAATGCAAAGTGGAAGAACTTGGATTGCATTCCTCTGTACAGCTAGTACTTTGAGCGACGACAGATTGATGAGGCTTTCTGGCAAACTTCTGAGACGATTCTTGCTTAGGTCGAGGATCTCTAACGTGGGTAACTCGGAGAGCTGCGATAGCTTAGCTTCAGGGGTCTCCCCAGGAGATTCTCAAACATACCACATCGGGAAACTCGGCTATCGCATTATGGCGAAGGTTCAGATAGCGCAGGGATGTGCAGGTGGACATGCGGGATGGGAGGGCCGCAATTAAGTTGTGAGACAAAGCGAGCCTGCATTCATGGGTCATAAGTCAGCTATGCGACATCGAATGATTGTGGGAATAGCGTACCGTTCGAGGTCGTGATTGATAATGTCGATGACATCTGCGGGAAGCTTCGCAATGGCGTTGTGGCTGAGGTCGACCGTGATGCCCGTGGGAGTTTGGTTGGCGGTGGGGTTTGCATCTTCCTCAAAGCGGCCACGTCCATCTTCCAGAGCTCGTTTAAAAGCCTGACGTGCGAGAAATACGACGCGGTTGTTTGAACCAACGGACGGATGGCTGATGGGCGGTGGAAGGGGGGGTCGAGGAAACTGAGGGGTGTTTTGTGACCAAAGTGATGGGCGGCGCTTGCTGGACCTCTCCGGAATAGGTATGTCGTCGATCGACGTTGATGACATCCTTGCGGTGGTTAATACCTCGCTGCCGTTTGGCGAACTGTTGAGCCTCTTCGCACATGTCAAAGCCGAGATGGTCGCCACCGCAAACGAGCCAGATGCTCCTTTCTTTCCTAAGCGCTAGACGTTTAGGAGGATGAAACAGCCAGTGAGAGATTAGATAAGATACACGTGACTTTGGTCAAAGTTCACTTTCGCACGCTAGCCTACTAGTACTTTAAGAGTAAGTCTTACCCTACAGCATCAAACTATTTCGTGCCGTCCTTCGGTCTCAACTCTCTCCTGTAAAATTTTCCCTTGGCTACGACTGTTAGTGTTTTGCTAGGGGAAAATCTTTCGCAGGCTAAATTTGGCAGCAAATCCACCGGGGCTTTATCGGGACCCTAACAACCGCCACAAGAAAGGGATTCAGAGAGTTGACCTTTCTTTGCCATGCTGGTGCCGACGACATTGAGCTTCGCGAGCTTCTAACTTTGCCTTCGGGCGCTCCTTCCTACTGACTACCTTCGGCTCTTCTGAGCCTCGACTTTCTGGCTTCGCGCGCCATCCGACATTCCGGGCCCGGTGCCCTCTCCTACCCAGCTGACCGACCGACTGACCGACCGACTGACCGACCTCTGCAGCCTTGGCTGCCCAGACACACGCGGCACTCTGCTGCTCGACCCTCTTGTTACCCCCGACATATTCCGGGGCCCCTACGCCTCTCAGACACTCTTCTGCAGCCACAGCCGCTCGACTTTCCTGGGGTGTTGCGCCCTCGCTCTGACTCGCAGCTTCGCGCTGCCCCGACCGACCTCTGCGGTTACATCCTACCCAGAGACCTTCTTTCTTCCGCAGCTTTGGCTGCTGCCCGAATGCAACCGGGACCGACAATTCTGTCTCGCTACGTCGAGACAGCACAGACATAAACCGCTGGGTCAAAATGGTACAGAGCTTACCTGGAGATCGCGGAAGGAGGCGATCGTCTCCTCCCGCAGGGCAGCGTTCCAGCCGCCTTGGGGTTTTCCCCTTGCGAGGGGTTTTCCCCTAAGGATGCGCGGCCTCGGTCGTAGCTGCTGGCGACCGTGGAGGACATAGTTTTTGTACCGTAGGGTGTGGAAGCTACTTGATCTACCCGTGCAAGAGAATTCTCGGCTGGCGAGGGATCTGTTCCCGCTGACGGGATGCCCTCTCAGAACAATGCGCCTTTGAGCCTACGATATGCTAGATGGACTGGCGGAGGGGCGGCTAGCGGAGGAGTAGCCATAGACACTTGTACTGCGCGCTTAGCGAAAACCTACCTATGGGGAAAGGTAGTAAAGCCGCCTCCTAGAAGTTGGGCTCGACAGCCCTTCCTACGAGGTCTTGCAAGAAGCGCTGGGTGAGGCCTCTGACAGCTCGTTCTTCTGTATAGTTTAGCCTAGCACGTCCTGTGCCCCTATAGGGGACCTGAGCGGCCCGAAGGCCGCTGGACGGAAAATACATCAATCAATCAATCAAGCCGTCCTTCGGTCAGCCAAACAATCACCCAAGGTTCTGATCGCCTCGGCCCAGCCGAGGTTTTCGACGCCGAAGCTACCGGTGCTCTGGAGGGGCTCAAGGCAGCTCTTAGCACCCAAGACAGCTCAGAACGGACGATCATGGTCTGTCTCGACAACCTCGCTGCGGCCACCTGCCTCCGAGGCAAGCCCTCCGACTCCTCACAGGATGTCTTCGTCGAGTTCCAGACACTCGCCGCTTCGCACGGCGCCACGAAGGTCCGTTGGGTTCCCGGCCACGCCAAGATCCCCGGAAACGAAGAAGCAGATGCTCAAGCAAAAGCTGGATGCCTCAAGCCAGTCCCTGCAGGTGCTCTCCCAACGCTGGCTTATCTGCGTCGCGCCGCTAAACAGCGGCCCAAAGACGCTTTCAAAGCCTGGTGGGAAGAATCTGCACCCGATAAGTACAAAGCACTCGAGCTCTCAGCCACAACCAGATGTCCGCCGGAGCTCTCGCTCTCGCGGAGCATGCTCCATCATCTCCTCGCCGCTAGATCGCGGCATGGCGACTTCGCGGAGTACCACGAGCGATTCGACCACGCAGATGCGGGGATCCTTTGCTCGTGTGGACTGTAGATACTAGTAGCTCAGCACGTCCTGTGCCCCTATAGGGGACCTGAGCGGCCTTTTAGGCCGCTGGACGGAAATACATCAATCAATCAATCAACCGTCCTCTCGGTGCGGAAAGAACGCATTCCTAGAACGTTGGGATCCATACCTTGCGTAGATGATCATTGCGCTATTGTCTTGAGATGCTTGAGAACTTTTAGCCCAAACAACCTGCATCCTACATCTTCGCCCGAATAACCCGAATAAAGTAGAGTCACGGTACGGTGCACATTCCACTTGGGAATGGATCCCAAACCGCCTAGCCCGTATGTCAATGAGGGAAGAAAGCTAACATCCCCTAGAAGCTGACACCCCCTGTCAATTATTACGTTAGTTTTACTAACTTACCCTATAGCTTCGAAAAAATCTCAAAAAATAAGATAAAAATGATAGGGGGTGTCACTTCTGAGGGATGTCATCTTCCCCCGCCTTGACTTAGTGCCCTGTTTGTAGAAGTACACGAAATAAGTTTTCCAGCTTGCCAGTCATAGTGCTCAGTCACCCACGCCAATGATAGTTCGCGGAGGCGCCAACCGTATCGTCCTGTGTGACCGCTCATGCTCCTGGACTCGAAGCAGAATTCAGCGATAGTGATTAAACCGAGTTCAGCTACTAGTAGCCACTACAACCTGGAGAAGGAGAGCAAACCCTCTACTTTTGAGGAACCGGATTCGAATCAGTCACAGATGAACGAGCAGCTCAGCGTGTGTTTTCCCCCATAAAGCGTGCTTATAATGTACATGCTTGGGCTTTAAGATATAAAGCAATTCCGCACAGCGGAAACACTATTGAAGCCTTCCAAAGAGAGAGAGGAAGACAAACCATCACAAAACAAAAAAGACAGAATAAAGCAAGCCAGAAATCTGTCAACAGACTAACAGGCCAAATCAAACATAGCAAAAGCCAAGCCCCTTCCCTTCTCCCCATGAAGAAGACTGTAAACCGAAATTGCTGCTTGTGCATGCTCAATCAGACATTGTTGTAGTAAGACGACGTTGGCTGGTTGTCGTCCCCGTCGAAAAAATCATCAAATGTTTCGATGGCTCTCTCTAAAAGTCTTCGGTTAGCATACCTATCGTCGCACACGGATATCTGCGAAGGAATGCATACCTGCCGTGAACTGGAAAGTGAAGTAATGGTTTCCGTCACGGTAGGAACCCTCATGACCTGGTCCAAGGTTGGCCAGTGACTCGAGTGTGCGCTTCAGGCTCTTTCTCCCATACACTTCGAGTCGCCGGCTTGAGGAGTTCCCATTGTAAGTGACGGAAAGGCTCACGTTTCCACCGTTGGTCCAGAGGAACAGCCTGTAGGAGTCCGATTGAACATTGAGACCGGTATTGTTCCTGTTGTAGCGAACCTCCAGTTGTTGAAGCAGAATTCTACAATCCTGAACAGACATGGCGGTGAAAAGATTGAAGACTTGAAGTTTATGGGCAGGAGTGAGAGGATAAATGAGTAAGGGTAGTGAAAAAATGCGTGGAAGCTTGAGATGATGCGTCTGTGACTTGACATCTCCAAAGTAACTGGGAAAGACCAGCCTTTAAATACATGGCGATGAAGCAGAGCGCAGCACACACTCGTCATGTTGGTTTCTACATCCTGTATACCCATACCGTGTTGGTTCTGACGATTCTTGTCCTCGACCCTTTTGGGGATATGTTGGTTGTTAGTTTGTGTTTAGAATAGGTCATCACGATCATTTCAGGCAGGCCTCGATGGTGTTGAGGCTTGGACTGCTGGGGAGCGTCTGGACCCCAACCAATGATAGCGAGCCAACCCCGCCATTAGCGCCGCGGCGATCTCAAAACCCCTTGTTTCGTGACCATCACAAGCGCTTAAAAAGGAGGTACCGGAAGAGACCTAGGATACCTGGCCGGGATCAAATGACTCAAGCCCGTGTCGGAGGCCGATTGTTAGTTCGCCATATGCCGTAACAAGGAATCGCGCGCTTATCATTCGTGCCACTGGTGTGTGATGCACATCAACCACTACTAGGCAGTCTGCAAATCCCTGTCGAGTCTTAAAGTGGGCGCCGTAGTTCAGGCTGCAGCCTGTGCACTGAAGTAACTCCAGGCAATCATTAACAGCTTACCGTGGGAAATCAGTCATTCTTCTCCGATTGACATTGAAATTCTTTTAGATGGTTAATCCGAGGAGATAAAGCATTTCCATTTAGAATTATGCTACTTATGGCCTATGGTTAAAGACAGAAGCCTTGCTGTTAAAGCATGAAGACGTAAGCGCTGCGCCGTAATTAGGTGACATTCTTGGTGGAAATTTTGGAATCGATGCAGTATCCTGGTTGGCATGACTGGTGTGAACCGTCCAATCCTGGTTTGCGGTAGGCCCTGTACTAGGTCTTGAGGGCGAGGCCTTGACAGACCAGGCCCTTTTCACCAACGAAGACGGCTCCATGCTGTTATTGGTGCGCTCCACCATGGCATTTTGCCCGGCTCCGCTTCACTTTACTAGCGTTCTTGGAGGATGGTGGATATGTTGGTGCCGCCACATTATCTCAGCCCCCATCGCGGCTTCTGTCCTAGGCTGACAGAGCAAATCTCGGGTAATGGCAATGCTTGAGAGGCTTTCTGGTGAGCCATTAATGCTGGTCCTTCTGGTCCCACACAGCTACCCTTCCTCCTTCATGATGCCTAAGCCATCGGTAAGTTGAGATGGCGTCGAAATCTGGATTTTCCATCCAACAACCGAGGCGCAGCCCCTGAACACTGCTTCCCTAGCATTTAGGTATGGCCGTTGATCCCATAGCGTCGCCCTTCCGTCCACGTCCCTGCCACCCTTGGCGTTCGAGACCAAGGGGTTGAGAAGGCTCTAATTGTCTTCAGCTGTGCATTCATCCCGGTCCCTCCGTCGGCGGAACTATCTTGGGTAAATTGTGAGCAGATCACCATCTGTCAGGCTTTTGCCAAGTCTAAGCTGCGTATAGTGTTTGGCTTTTTGATCGGAAGAACTCTGTCTTCGTACGCGGAGTTACTGAAACCAGGATCTAGCGCATGCTTCGGTGAGATGATGCAAGAAACATGGCGCAGGCTGACGATGGAGTGGCTATACCAAAACATTTTGAAGCTTCCTGTTTACCCATCAGGCTTATTTGACGTCGGCGTGACGCCGCAGCCCCTGAGTGTCGCACCCTGAGAAACTCTTCCCTTGAACCTTGAACGAGGGATCATCTGCTCCGCCTCGGCTCCTTGCTGGCCAACACATGCATGAGTGAGTCTTGGCCTCTCTCGTCACCGCTGCCGACCTTGCCGTATGCATCTTGAGAGTCGTAGAATGAGCGATGGAGTCAAAAGCCCACATTAGCCTCGGCGTATTCGATTCCACGTGAGCTCATGATGAGGCATTTTCCAAGGTAATGTTGGACCACCAATCGCGGCGTCGCTAACCCTATTACATACGTTTGAGATCGCGCTGACCTTGTTGATTACCGTTGATGGGCTTCATGTAGGCCAACATTGTCTTCTCCTGATGACAACTCGGCCCATCCCTTGACCTTGGCCTCGTCCTCGCAGGTGTGGTATGACCTTGATCCATGGATGCCTGTTGACGAGCTAATACACCAAATGCCCCTAAATCGATGCCAAGCGCTGCCGGTCCACGCCCGACTCATGCCACTCGTTGTTCCTTTCACCTCCTGTCCATCCTTGACAGCCGGAAGCCTTATTCATATCGGTGACTCCGTCGGCGAAATCACTTTGGGCAACTCATAAGCAAATCATCTTTTCCCGTTTGGTATTTGCCAAAACTCAGCAGTCTTTGGTGTAGTTTATTTTGGGAGAGTCATACACTGTCCTCGAGTTCTAAGCAGTTCCTCGGGAGGCCTCCAAGTGGTTTTTGAATGCAGAAAGCAGCCCATTCTCTCTGACGTGTGGTTCATCAGTACCAAAAAATGGGAACACGGCAGAAAATTCATTATTGACGAATGTTGGATATGGCAGAATGGAGGACCAGAACTAGGAACACCAATAGAGAAGAATGGTAGGTGTTTTTGTCCGGCAGAAAACAGTACCTAGTCTGGATCGAATGGCAGAAACGGCTACGCATCGTGAGCGCTTGGCCATGGTGCTGGGACTTTGAGCTACTTTGGCTTGATCTTGAAATGGAGAAAACAAAGTGGCAAAGAGATGGTCAGGATGTATTTAGTCGTATAGGCTTGTCTGCACACCCTTGCATTTTTGTAACTACCAGCATCAGCACCGTAGAGTATGGTAACTAGCAGCAACCTATAATCACCTTGAAATGGTTAAAATGCGCACATATGTCCAGTGGAGAATAGGTATACCCTCTCTTTCTTCTAGCCAATGGGAAAAAATTAAACCCTGGTTTGAAGCTGACCTAAGCAGCAATAGACGGTTGTAGTGTGCCGTAACGTAGGGAGTAACCGCCCCGAAATGGTTAAATGCGCACATAGTGGACTCACAGGAACAAACTGAGTTTAGTCCGAGTTAAGGTTCTACTCTGGATGGCATGTCAAGGTCTTGCTGCCCAACAAAGTATAGCTTGATATGCCGAATGACGTAGCATGTCTACAGGACTTGTAACATACCGCGTCGAAAGGATTTCGTTCTTATATGCTGGACTTTTGAGATCATTAACCCTTTATTCACCATGGATATACGTTTTTGTGAAACTTAATGACATTTTTCTTTCATTTTATATAGTACATACTCATTGCTGCTATAAGATATACTCAACACAGCTCTAAAATCACTCGTCTCTAGATAATAAACGCTAGTATTTTCCAAACTCTCAGTTGGACCCAACATTATCTTCTGCTGCTTTTGAACATATTCTCAAATTTATGAATAAGTTCCGGGGCGTCGATTTCGTTCTCGGCTCTCAAGTGTTGGTTTCCAGTGGATTCGGTAGTACTGGACCGCATCGACTACTTCTTTTGTCGGTTCACCATCGATGTCCCACTGCTCTACCAGGTGGTGGACCTCATGCTCAGGCACCAGAGTTGATTTCCAACGAACCAAATAGAAACTAACGCCGCCGATAATTTCCTTGCCTATTATAGCGTCAATTCCCCAATTTTCGTCTATAGGGGCTACTGATGAAATAGGTTGGCTCTCCTCAGGAGGAGCATGAGTCTTGATGACTGAGACAGTGATACAACTATCGAGGTCCATGGTCTCTCCTTCATTTGCGCAGCTTGCCCCGGGGTTTGCTATATTGTAATTGATTTCTTTTTGATCGCAAGTTCGGCCTATATATAATCAATAACAAGGTATATATTGCGACAAACTCTACTTACTGATTTTAGCTGATTTCTTTTTCTTGAAATCCAGCCCATAGCGGATTCTCTTCTTTCGCTTCTTCTGTTCTAGGAATGTTACTTCACAGGAAGCATCAAACCCCGGTGTCGGACTGATTGTTCTTATAGTGGGTGATTGGTGTAGATCAAAATCTTGAATTGCTGGCTTTTGTAAGCTATTGAGAGATTCCTCTGCTGTAGCTAAAGAGTAATAAGTTTGTTCCATAGGGTTGTGGCTCGCTCCTGCCGCCTGTAGTAGATGTTCTTGAAACGAAGTTATATGGGATGGCTGATGGTTGTCTGTAATCTTAACAGTTTGGTCTGGTTTGTGTGCGGATGAGGACGGTGGCTCGGCAGGTATAGAGCTTCCGACTGTTTCCTCTCCTTTGTGTACATTTGAACGTAGCCCTGTGTCGCCGATGATTGCTTCCTCTGCATTTTGTTGTAATGCACGGCTCTCCTGACTACAGCATACGGTAGGGTCGGGTGTAGCCTCGCGTGCAACTGTATCCGCTTGAGTATCTGTGAAGTTTAGTATTTGTCGGCGAAACAGCATCTTAAAATATACGTAGCTGGTTTTGAATATTATTGATTGGCTGTTGCTGGCTATACTCTGGAGTTGAGAGCGGCACATTAAAGTCTCCAGTTAAGTCAACCAACTTGCTAGTAGCAGCAGAAGGCTGAGGAAAAGGACACTCATAACCGCTCAACTTATGGATTTGATTTGGAGGTCTTGGTATAGGTCGTAAAATCTTCTTTCGCAAAATATCGTGACTGAACTTGCCCGTGGTCGGGATGTAGGCTTTGACTTTGAGATCCATAATAACTCTCGTAAATGGGCTATTCTACAATTACCAAGTGCACATTTGGGACAGTGAGGTCAAGATGCAGGGTCTTATATTGTGAGATTCTGAAGCCGCCAACGCACCGCCAGACTCAACTCTTTCCGTATCTAGCAATTTCCTTTTCCGGAAAATCCCAGACCACTGCTCCTCGGTGCTAAGCGAGAGACTTCCTCCAAAAGGCAATTTCTGGATATGGCAAGGCTCTGTGCAGATCTTCACCCCGGCTGTGTACGTATTGCTCCGATGTCGTGAGCCGTAAGAGCGGATCCCGCCGGAACTCCGTGTTGAGACCATTTCCATGCAGTCTCTGCTTATCATTGAACCATGGTCCATAATGTATGATAGCCAGGCAACCCTAATGGTGAGACAAAAGATGGATACGGTTCCATGGTCGAATACGGATATGTTGCTCATTATTCCACCTGAGGTGACGATCAGATCTAGGGTAGCTGGAGTCTAGGGTAGGGTGGAAAGCAGGGCAGGTTTCCTGGTCGTGATGCGGTGTGGAGGCCTTGTGCTTCAATTGTTCTCGTCAATTGCGGCCCGGTATCTTCTGCAGCCTTCAAATCAACTGAATTTGTTGTCTGTGGCAGCAATTCCTGAGATTCGCCTTCGAAGAGCTCAAACTTTGTTCCACGTGGGCCCTTTGTGCAGAATTTTGTGGTGGCTTGTGTCGGTAGCTGTACATTACGCCTCATGATCCTGGAAACCTCGTCCTTGCCAAGCTTGGGTTTGGATGTTAGGAGGCCGATTGATTTCGGTAACACGTCCATGACTTCCACAGATGGGTCAGATCCAAATATGCTCGCACCAAAAGCGACGGCCATATCTCCATCCCGCCGGACGATTGGGATCTTCGGAAGATAGCGTTGACAGAGTTCTTCCACACAAGGCAGGTGACTAGACCCACCATTCAAGGCAATCATGTCGATTCTTTCCTTCATCGTCTCATCTCTGTGAAAGATTTCTCGGAAAAGGTTCCCGATGCCGCGAGCAAGCGATAAGCAAGCTTGATTAAAATCGTCCCGGGTCAGTTTAACAGTAAGCCTGGTACCATCATCGCATTCAACTTGGATTGATGGCTCCGCCTGCATCTGCTGTGACATCCGTATTTTGGCTCCTTCACATCTGTTCAAGAGTTTTGATAAAGAGGATGGCTTGGAGACAGAACGTTCTGCCTTTTTTATGACGATGTCGCAGAGGGCTTTATCGACGTCGAGGCCACCCAAGTGGTTATTGCCCGCTGTTGCTTTAACAGTAAATCTTTTCTTTCCATTAGCCAGGCCGAAGGTAACGGCGCTAAGATCCCATGTTCCTGCCCCCCCATCTACAACAAGAAGAAATTCAGCATCACCAGGGGACATAGTATTCATCAAGTGCAAAACAACTGCAACAGGCTCGGGGATGGTTTTAATATCCTTCACTCCTGCCATAAATGCGAGGTTTTTAGTGGCATTAATTTATCGTTTGCTGAAATGCGCCGGTACAGCAATAACTGCTTTGCAACAGGATAGATACATCTCCTGGGTTGCGCAATAAAGATTGCCAACAAAAGTTACACCAATCTCCTCTGGATAAAAACATTCGTCACCGATCTGTAGGATAACACCACCGCCATGGGGATTCCTCTTTGCGAACGGGACGATGTTCAAATCCTGATCGAGCCCAGCTTCATGCTTTAAACGGCCAAGGACACGCTTGTAGAATTTCATATCGAAATCCGCCATATCAGCTAGGCCGTTCGCTACGCTGAATTGCCCTTCATTATAGCGAACGATTGTGGGTGTCGTTGGATGGCCGTGTTGGTACTGGATGACTTGACCATTACAGACAGCAGCCGAGTTGCATGTCCCGTGGTCAATACCAACCCAAACATCTGCAGCTTCTTGCATAGTGAATATAGAAACTGTGGTAAAAGACAAAGAAGGAGGCTTTCAGGCTACTGGTTAACTGTAAGAGGTTTGTAATCGGAAGGCTATGTTGAGAAAAGAAGTGAAGTGAAGGTCAATGAAGCGAGGGGGAAACTCCTGTGGTTTATATACGCAAACATCAGGGGAGAGGAAAGCAGGGGAGTAGGGGAGTAGGGGAGTAGGGGAGTAGGGGAGTATGGGAGTATGGGAGTATGGGAGTATGGGAGTAGGCGAGTATGGGAGTAGGGGAGTATGGGAGTAGGGGAGTAGGGGAGTAGGGGGATAGGGGAGTATGGGAGTAGGGGGGGTGGTGGTGAGTGCATCCTTGCTTTTCAGCCGGCATGGCCGAGCATTTACTCCGCCCCTGCGTGCGTCACGTATATAAGTATGTTTTCCGAGACCTGCCGGCTTCCAAATCCTTGACACGATCTCATCAGTCTTCATATCAAGATCGCCAATGGCTAACACTCTGAATATCAGTCAGTTGCTGCGTGTATCCCCAGCGCGAGAACCAATATCCTGCCAACAGGTCATCCGTGCAAGCACAACAGAGGCTTGGATTCGTGAAAGGATAGAACATGTGGAGAAATTCTGCTCCAGGGAGCACTTCGAAAGTCTTCGCAAACTTGAGTCATGGCTATTTCCGGGCGACAAGTTCGACAAAAACCGGTTCATAGCCATGTTAAAAGAGGGTAGCCTCGATTATCCTTGCTTTTGTTCCAACACGCAGCCAAAGCCAACTGCAAGGGTGAATGGTGCAAAACGCAAACGCTGCATAGATAAGCAGAGCTATGCACGCAGGTTAGCCAAAGATTGGAATGTACCGGAGGAGGACCTTGGAAAATTATTCCAACATATTTCTACGAATACGGTGAAGATGATCTACCTCCAGCTTAGGAGGTTCAACTTTGAGGATGTCAAGAGAGAATTGGATTCATTGTCGAGCGAGGGTCGGCTGATGCCAGCAGGCATCAAAGCAGTCGAGGAGAAGCTGGTAAGTCTGCTTGAACTGGTCATTCTGTTCATTGACCTCTAACTGGAAAAGAAACAATGTGGATCGAAAGGTTGCGATGTGAACACTCAACAGTCATTAGAACAGACTTCAACTTGCCTCGCGCAGTCAACAGCACAGCTTACAGGCGCACCGCTCGCCCAACAGGAGGCCTCTTCGGACTCAGGCAGCAACAGCACCCATACTGCAATTTGTCTATCCGATGAAGAGATAGCGACCCTACAGCCGAGAACTTCTTTGAATAAGAGCGTCGTTACGGCTGTGCTGGCCATACTGGGGGCAGCCACACCTCAACACCATGTATCTCTAAGCCCGAGTTTTGCCACCATGACAAACCACGAAGTTGCGTTGTACTTGTTCCTGCAGAGGGATGAGTCTTGGATAGCATATACCATCGAAAACGACAAAGAGCTTATTACTGTCTATGGGCTCTGCTGTCGAGTCTCGTCGCAGTTCGACGAGCTGCTCAGTCATGAAGTCCAAAATTACCGCATCAAATGCGCCCATGTCTGGGGTGAATCTGAGAGTTCTGACTCCGCAGTACGTGCTCTGGTCACGGTTTTCTTTCTCGTGGCGCAATGTCCAGTGAGCTCAGACACTACTTTGGATTTTTGGAGAGAACTGTTGGCTGTGTTCTTGGGGCGTCCGTTAGACCCTCTCCATACCTCAACAGAACACGCCCTTTCCTACAATTCGTCAACTGATTTCATATGTCAGATAAGAGAACACATCAAGTCTTTAATTAGCCGACTACGAGATACCGAGGAATCAATAGCAGCAGCAGAGGAGGTGTTAGAAAGGATTATAAGACAGGCGGATGAAGCCTCGTTGTCGTTAGAGCCGCTTTATCGAGCTAAAAGCTTTTGTAAGGACAGAGGAACGAACGTCAAGAATGAGCTGGCTAAACTTAATAGTATTAGAAGTGTGTAATTTAGGATTTAAATTTATATTTAAATTAGCTAAGTTGAGTGAATATTGAAATCTATGAATGATGGATGTGAGGTGGGAGGTGGGAGGTGTATGGGAGGTGGGAGGTGGATGGGTGGTAGGAGGTGGATGGATGGGAGGTAGGAGGCAGATGGTAGGAGGTGAATGGATGGGAGGTGGGAGGTGAATGGATGGGAGGTGAGTGGATGGCTGGGTGTAATCATAAAGGCTATGTTGGCAGGGGAAGATCTCATGGCCCCCAGCTGTGCCAATCACTTAGCCGTGTGATATGAAGGAAGCACCTGAGATGGCTTAGCCTTCGGCATCGTCAGTCTCAATGATCAGTTACAACGCTAGGCACAAGGTGGAAGCCTTCGAGGAGGCTGGTGATCTTAACCGAGAAGCACTCATCAATGAGCTCAGATCCTATCCGTTCCGAATAAATGGCCTGGAACTGTTGTACCAGATGACGATTGAAAGCCTCAGCTGTATCCAAGCTGCATTTACTGGCTGCTTGGCCAGGGAAAACGGTTACTACATCAATAATGCTGCCAGCATCTCACAACAATATCGGTATTTAATCGTTCGTCAGCACGAAAAGTGGAACAATAGCTTGAACAGGCTGCCACCACCACGAGAACCAACAATTCTACCGCAGCAGCTGAAACCTCCAAGCTATTCATCAGTAGTCAAACTTGCCAATGCCGCCAGTACCAACTCAGACAATGAAAGCCTGGAGGAAGCATCGGAGAGAATCGGTTGGTTCAGGAGATTGTGGCATCGGATTTGGTAGGGTGACTTTTTGTACCAATTAAGTATCAGTTCTAAGATATGTTCCAATTGTTACTTGCTGTTTCATCCGAGACGCTCACCCATCTCGCACTGGCTGCTTCCTTTGACAGACCAAGCTCGTGTTTAAAATACATCCTATAGGCCTAAGACCCCTTATTTCCGCTGTTCATAGCTATTTTGCCACCACTCCAAAAGTGAGAGCCAAGAAGTGATGTGTCATAAGATTGGCAATCAAACCGAGATATGACTCAGGTCTGAATTGGGACAGGATCTGACGCCGCCAAGAGACAACATGG
Source organism: Paramyrothecium sp. XJ0827 (assembly GCA_020881915.1). Taxonomy (NCBI): domain Eukaryota; kingdom Fungi; phylum Ascomycota; class Sordariomycetes; order Hypocreales; family Stachybotryaceae; genus Paramyrothecium; species Paramyrothecium sp. XJ0827. Next base: position 3,312,745 of record JAJFPB010000008.1, on the reverse strand, counting down.
GATCACTCCCGAGCTGTCCTCGAGAGGAGGGCGTGGCGCATAATCATTTTCTGCATGCCCCTGCATGCTGAGAGGCCGGTGTAATGTGAGTCCCCGCTGGACGGTGAATGGGTAGAAAGCCGGGAGATACTTAGGGGATGATGTGGCGTCCGGAAAACAGTGGTCGGAGGTAAGAGACCGGAAGGTAGCTGCCGTTCGAGGAGAAAGAGGAAGCGATTGGGCATCACTGATGTGCTACATCTACAAGATTTTCTTGCCTCTAGATTCAACCCAATGTCACCCGTTTTTCATTCAGACATGATTCCATCCCCCTGGCCTCTTCCATAACGACGAGATGGAAAATTTGCTACTAGATATGCATGATCTGGTCCGCTCTTGTGCCCTCGTCCCCGATTGTGGGACCAGAATAATGCATCTTGGGGCTTGGGATGCGTCCAAGGGAGCCCGAAGATGGACCCTGTCTTCAATCTTGAGGTCAGGGCGTAAGGAACAGATTAACCAACAAGTTGAAGTCACCAGACCAGTTCCACTACCTCTTCACCACCCTGACCGGCTCCAGAAAGAAAGATCGTACCCTGGATTGTTCCCTGTTTGGCGAATGTGGTATATGCGGCAAGATATAGACTTCGGTCGCTTAGAAATCAAATGTTCGTCTGAACCATCCATTGTGCCGTTCGCCGTGAATCCTTCTCCGGGACAGGGGGGTCTGTCCATATCCTCACGCCACTCCATACTCGCTTACTGCTTCCATACCTCGCTGGGTTATAGAACATAAGCTCGATGGCTCGAGCAGTCCATATGAGCTCGCCGAGGTGATACAGCAGATGGGTGTACATCCGCTAGTCATACCTGCAAGGATTATAGCCGGTTTCAGGAGATGTGGTCTCGCTCAGGCCCATACTAGTCTCGGTCTCCTAGTCTCGGTGTCTAATAACTGATTAGTAGGTCCGAGAAATGGCGACTTGCCCATACATACCGATACTGTAGTATGGGTTGTCGCAACATATATAGGCCCAGCCATACTCTCGTGTTTGGTCCTGATATCCATCCGAGAAGAAGTTTCATCGCGACTCCAAGCCCTAACCCGAAGTCATTGCGTACGAGTAAGTCTGAACCTCTTTCCACTTCACCAGAAAGCTTACATTCTCGTAGATCAACCAGCCGACGATACTAGAAAATATGGCATCTATTGACTTCGATAAAGCACGAAATATCTTGACCAGCCATTCTCATGACTTCTCCGAGAGACAAAAACAAATAGCGGATGATCTGGTTGTGGCATTGAAGGATTGTGATGAAAACGATGGCCAAACAAACACACTGCCAACTGTGCGGAGCCTTGGCATGCTGGAAGCGTTGATCCAATTTAGTGCAATGCTCTCCGTAACGGAGCAATGGTTGAAGGAGCAAGAGCGTTCGAAAAATGTTAGAGTCAACGTGGATAGACTTCTTCGCCTAACCTAAGTACCAGGTAGCCCAGTTGCTTGGTCTGGTCCTCAATATTAGCGATGCAATTATGGGCCACGAGTGGATCAGGATGAAAGACCCAAGAAGGCTCTTTGGAATGAGGCGCGGACATATCCAAACCGCCGTGCAATACTATCAGAGCGATCAAGTTGACATAATTAGGCCGGACCAGATTGGTGGAGTAGAGAATTACGCAAATGAAGGAATGAGGCGCATTAGGGATATATGCTCCGTTCCCATGATGTTGGGCAATGGTACACGCATACCACGTGTTATTCACACGGGCTATAAGATTCCCATCAGCCTAGTTTCGAAGCGGAACAGTAAGATGCAGATTACCAGTTGGAGAATAGCTGATGTTCATGAACAGAGCTGAGAAGTAGTGTCCTAGTTCCTGGTTGTTGCTCAAAGAAGAGAGATTGCTATTGCCATAGAATAAATCAATGATACAAATACCACGAGTCAAGCGTGAAATTGCGGGTTCGTTTCATCTTAGCAGCTCCAGAACAAATGTGTATAGAAATTCTGCCTGAAACAATGAAATTGGTAGAGCGTGTTTTACATTGTTTGTCTAAAGTAAACTATTTCTTCGTAACCAAACTGCCAGCCGTCCTAGCTCAGACTCAATAGTACGAGGAGAAGGTGTCGTGAACGTATGCTTGTCTTATTCGGTATAATAATTTGGCGTTGTTTGTGGGGCTCGATCAATTGGATTTCCTCGTGCATCTGAAGCTGGGGACACATCCGCTACTGCCATGTTCCACTGGATGGTCTCATCTCGTCCACGTCTCCGCATGCTCATGACGTGTGAACCGAAAGCCGCAATCATGAAACAAGACATAATCCAGGTAAGAGCGAGAAACCGGCCACCTCTTTCCCCGTGGACGCCAAACTTCTCGCCGACATTGTTGAGGGTGATCACGCCACGATTTAAGACTACAGTTGCCATGATGCTAGCCACAGCGCCACTAATTACAGCCAAGAGGGAGCTCACGAGGCCTATCATGAGCCACACAGGACGACGAAACAGAGGCCTGGGTATGAACGCAATAACGATCATAACAATTTTCACCATGATGAAGAGAATAGTCAGCACGTAGAAAGTAAACAGACCTTGCAGTACCCCACTCAAGAATATTGATTAGAACCCGTATTGTTTTGATTGTAGCCCATCCGCAAGGCTAAACATGGAAGGTGCCTGGTTAATATATTGCGTTGGTGGTCCATGTGCCGTTCACACCATTTCAAGCTCTTAACCTATTACAAGCTGGGGGTGGGATAAAGCGGCAGCGCCTCGCCATGTTCGGATAAGCATGCATAGACCCAGCATCGACCTTGAACTACAGCACGTCAGTCTTGTGCATACATTGACTTATCATCCTGTTAACATATTAAACCAGAAAGAGCTAAGCTGCCAACATCATTATCATTTGGTAGAGTCATGGTGTCCGAAGTACACAGAGACAGGAAGAGTGTGCCCTCTAACCATTGTAGCCAAGCAATACTGGGGCAACGATATCTGTGGTACGTTTCATCCTTACTCTCGGTCGAAATTGAGCTCATATCATCAGGTCAATGCCTTGAGAAACAGGAACCAGCCATCCCTCAATGGGGCAAATTGGTGCATGTAACGATTAAACGCGGTCTAAAGCTGTACCAGGACGTATGATCCCTGGAGGAATATTGTCTTCGCGCAGTTCTTGAAAAAAGGAGTTCTGTAGCTCCCCCCCCAATCTCAGTGCAGCTCGCACGAGACAATGCGTCCGCCACCCCCTCGGCTTCCTTGCCTAGCGCGTTGACAAACTAGAGCGTGCAGCACTTATTCCTGCTAGAGATAAGCACTCACTCTCCACTGTTCAGCACATAAATAGGTCCCTGCGCCGGTCGTTCCTTGCACGCCAAGGACGCGTCGACCAGGGATTCGTCTCGCTGAGGCCGGAAACTATTGTCCGCGTGTCCATGTTGCCACACCTGCCTTCACGGCTTGCATACATATTGAGCACTCCCCCATATTCAAGTGATCTTTTCTCTTCTGTTAGCATACACATTTGTTCGAGATGGCAAAGTGTCGTCCGCATGCTAAAGATTTGATAGGGAATCCGGTCCTTTTGACAAAACTCCTTCAGCATTATGATTATCTAGTCGAGTCACAGGAACTCCTAAAAATCAACTTGCTTCCTTCACGCTCGAGAACGAACGATTGCGGCTAGTACCTCCCGAAACCCTGGGTTCGAACTGGAAACTTGAGCAGCTTGGAAAAGAGAACGAAGCCTTGGATGCAAGATGCAAAGAACTCCAGAGGAAAATTGAGGATGAGCGTGCCTATTTCACAAAGTTGCTCGCAGAAGTAGGCTGCCCTTTCGGCTCACTGATAAGAAGCTAACGATGATCTCGAGATGCATTGGAAACCTATGATTCCCAGACCTCGGACTTCTACTGGATAATATCAGAGATGAAGGATTAATCTGCGTGTCCGATTCAGGCGGTCTCTTTTGCGATTGGGACTGGGGCTCCGGGCGCAGGCATTACGGCAGCGGAGGAGCTTGAGTAAATATCACACTGCTCCCCCCTAGGAGTCGATCGGTATGGGCTCATTGGCGCTTGAGTTCCGTCGGGCTCTGATCCACCACACTATCTTTGTGAAGCAATGGAGGAAATACTGCGATTCATTAATCAACCGCCAGCAGCCGCCTTCATCCCACTTATTCCAGAAATCGCAATAGCACAACGTATCATGTTACCAACGAGAAAGGTTTCTGTTAGCATTGCAAAGCTGTGATAGTTGGCTGCTAAGTCCGTATACGAGTCACGCTGTAGCTGATCTCGAGGGTAGGGTTAAAGCGGTTTCAGCTCGTCATTGCTGCCCAACAGTTATTAACTCTGCCTTGTCCTGTGGTCCGCGGCGTGCACCCACGATGACGTATGTCTTGTGATACATTGACACATTTAAGAGCCCATGTATGTCTTTGCTCAAACTTCAGACTGATGAATGAGGCGAGTCGGAGGTTCAAGGCTCCATGAGGACTGCTAGTCCATCAAAGAAGACTTCATCGCATCCTCCGCTGAGTGGGTGTCTTAATATAAGCTTTAAGAATTCGAGGGGACAACTGCAAGTGATCTTCCGTTAAGTATGCTCCGTTAAGTATGCTTAGCTGGTCTCAACTCAGTGGATGCTGGCCTTATACCGCTGTCTGTCATTTCCGAACAAGTATGTTCTGCGAAGCCATCTAACCCATCATGTACGCAGGTCGTCGAGAAATCTTATTGAACTCTAAACACCAAAATGATCTGTCAACTTGGCCGAGCGAAGCCGGGTGAGCTGATGGATACATACAGAAATCAAAGGTATAAATAAGAGGTGGTATCCTCAGAATTGGAATGGCTGCAGGTTCGGTGGCTAAAGCATCATGCTGCGTCAAACTCGACTCAAGATCAAGATTTATGACTTTGGTGGCACGATTACCTCTGTCGATGGCGAAGGCGGTGTTAAGTATGGCACTTTGGCCGCAGAAGACTTGATCAAGCAGTACCCCTGGCTGGAAGACATCGCCCAGATCGAATGCGAAACAATTTTTAAAGGAGGTAGTCCAGACTTGACTGATAAGATCCTCTTGGCGGCTATTCGACGCATCAATGACGATCTCGCTACAGGACTCTACACTGCTGGTATGGCTCTTTTCGGAACTGACTTGACGGAGGAGACTATGACGCTTCTTAGTCTTACCATCGATCCTTCGCATACATTCGGAGTCACAGGTGCCATAAGACGTATGACGGATCTCAGCTCCGATGGACGGATCAACTTTTATAACACCGCGTGTGTTGTGGTTTCTCCGGAAGCTAAGGATCGGCATGTTATGTATGTTTGCCAAAACTACATTTTTGATCCGTTATCCGTTATCAAAGTCTCAACCACTTCGGTCAACGCTTTCAAGGGCATCAAGATTGGAGAAATCAGGGGCAACAAGCCATGCTTCTACTATCCGCCTGGACGTCCATATCAGTCAGCACTTCACGATATTTCCAATAGGCGCAGCCTACCACGAGTCATTATCCTTTATGGGCATCTTGATCAGGACGAAACTTTATTCGAGTATGCTGCCAGCAGAGTTCGCGGCATCGTCCTTGCAGGTTCAGGAGCCGGCAGCTGGACCACGGAGGGGGTAATATCATGCAGCGGTTGAAAGATGAAGGAAGGCACCCATCGTAGTTGTTAGCTTCCGTACCGCAACTGGGTTGGTTGATGAGAAATACGGGTTGCCGTCTTGGACAATATCTGCCGGCGACCTCGCGCCAGCTCGGGCTTGTGTACTGCTTCGTGCTTTGATTGCATCTGGCTTGGATGCTGCGGCAATAGGGAGGGTTTTCGATGCTATGAGGAGGACCAGAACCGGTGTCCTTAGAAGTAGACTGTAGTTGAGATAATTATATACACGAGATGTTCGACCTGCCAATGTGTTATAGCCAAGGTGCTTTGGCGGTATGTTTCGATAATGAATAGCCAGATCTAGCCGCAGACGGTGATATGCAGTAAGGTTGTCCCTGGTCATCTTTATTTACCAACCTGGGTATAAATACTCGCTCCATCTTGGTCTGGGTCTCCTCCAGACTCGGACCTCAAAACTTCACCATCAACTTGAAGTTCTCCCATATTATCTACTCCAATCTTCATTACTTACTCCCTCATCATGGAGCTCAGCAAAGTTCTGTCACTTTGGAAAGAGCTCTTTGAACAGTTGGCAACCAAGTACGCGAACTATGGTGTCTCTATCGGCATCCTGAAGGACGGCATAACCGAATATCTTCGCGTGGGGAACGCATCAACTGAACAGGCTCCGGAGAATACTCCAGGGTTGATTTCATCGATGTCAAAGCTAATAACTGCCATTGCCATCGGTTTACTGATTGCAGAGGGTAAAATCAGCTTTGATACCTATCTTGACGATATCCCTGGTCTGACGATAAAGCATCGCAACGGTACTCGTCTTAAGGTTGTCCACCTTCTTGATCACCGCACAGATTGGGCTCGGTTGGACATGCTATGGGAAAGCTGGGAAGGGAATATCGCCTATGGGCACAATAGAGGTGAGGATCTGGAGCTCTTCGGATGTCTACCTCAGGATCCAAGATACACTACGCAAAATGCGTTTCACCACCAGCGCAACTACCTCAACGACGGTTATCGACTCCTGCAAGTTATCATTGAAATCTTGAGCGAAATGAGTTATGACAATTATACGTACGAGAAGATCTTCAAACCATTGGGCATGACCCAGACAACTGCAAACTTGACCGAGAGACCAAGAGGTATTGTCAACGGTGTCGCATTCTGCTCTTTGATCGACGGAGGAGACGAATGTCGAGAGCTTGCAGAGCTCAACGAAGACCCAAAAGCCGCTCATGAGCGTTTTCTTCGGAAAGTTCGAGCCGGAGATGTACTCAGCGTCGAACAACCTGTCCATCCTTCGAGGAGTACAGATGGGAAAACATCTATTGCAGGTGCTGCGGGAGTCATATCAACTACTTCGGATTACTTGAAATTCATTCAGCTCATCATGGATGTGGCGAATGGAAAACGAGGAAAGACGTGCTAGGGTTAGAAGCAGGGTGTCTCAAGATTTGGGATCATATTAAGAACAAGATCCAGGACGAGGCTTGTGCATATGCAGGCGGCTTGAACCCGATTGTCGTACCATAGGACCTGGTGCAACGGGCTCCCGGTGCAGACGGCGAGAACTTTGGCAGGGCCCAAGCAATCATGGGTCTCGGCCATGCCAAGAGCAACTTGGAACTTTGGCCCTTTTTCTTTCAGAAAGTCAGGAGCGACTGCCACGCAATCAGGCCTTCTTCTTCCATGGCGGCAACATGGTTGGGGCTACTTCGGCCGTTTTTTCATACCAAAAGTGAACATAGCTGTTGTGGCCATTTGCCCGGCAAGGAGTTTCTTCGTCGACGCCCCGAATCTCATGGTCCTTTCCTTGGCCGATAGTTTGTACATGGAGAGAACTCTGACTGAACTCACAGCATTAATGTATCGTGTTCAAGCCACCGCAGAACACTCCGCTGCCTACTACCTACATGAGGTCGGCAACTATTGTTTAGCGCTTTCTCGAGATTACCATAGAGATCCTGCTCCAGCTAAGGAGTACGCCGAATGTATTGGAAAGTATGTCTTGCAAGAATCGCCGCACAAGTTTATCTTCATGGCGGTCATGGAGAACGCAACGTCTGGAGTTCTGGAAGTACGTCAACAGCATGAAGATAAATGGCATCCGCTTAGAGTCAAGCGTGAAACTACCATGGTTGAAGTGCTTACTATGTCTTACGCCCCAACGATCGAAGAGGCACATGCGTCCGGGCTGGGAGGCAAGAACTGGCTTCGGCTAGAACTGTTTGAGCTGACGTTTTGCGGAATTGGGAACGGACGTTGTGACAGGCTGGAGAGGTCTTCTGGGATTGGTGAGCCCCTTTGCTATATCAGAGATGTTGAGTAAAGGGTTACTCAGCAGTTAGATATGATCACCGAAGTTGTTTGGAGCTTTAGGACTTACCCCAAGAACGTAAAACGTTATCGTCTCGCCTGTAACATGTCGATATCAATAAGGTTAGAATGAGACTCAGAGAGCCCGAAAGCATCCAGGCCATGTCAAGGAGACAAGGTACGGTCTAAGCCATGGACCGGTAGCAAAGCATCCATGTGGTGCTCCGTGCAAACCTTGGCGGAAGGGCAAGCAATAAGCGGAGGCGTCTAGATTGCATGTGGGCTTCGACTTACGCTTCACCCCTCCCATGTGAGTCTCGATTCACCCCAAGTCACCACCCCTATCATTCCCCCTTCCTATTAGAGCCAACCCCTTGCAACCCATAATCCCTTGCCGCTGTGGGTCATTTTGCAGCCAGTTGCAACAATAACTCGGAATGGAGCTTATGTCCGACGTCCGCTCATACTGTGGTCAACAAGGCTCCTCCCTGTAGAAGGCACTCGGATCCGTCTGGTGCGTACATTTATGTATCGCCCCACTAGTATTTCAGAATAGGACCCAAGCCATGTCAGCCACCTGTTTTGCTGACTTACTTCCATTAGATACATGGAATCACTACCCCTTTCCCATCACTATGATCTAAGCCCTTCTTCTTGTCCTGCCATGCCCAAGATGATTTCAACACTTGAGCACAGAAAATTTGAGCTTGGTGGAGTTTCCACAAAGCTATCATTGCCACCTCTTTCATCAATATTCTCTTTTGGGCCTGGTCAGAATGACCTACCTCAGGATCTTGCACAAAAGCCCGCAAGTACGTCAGACTTTTCGAACGGTAATCATGCGCATCCTCAGCCGTCAAATCCTCTCTTAATAGGTTCGCATCATCGTGGTCAGTTGCCTCTTACGCAAATCCAAGTCCCCGAGGACAACGATACAAGACCTTCAGCCGTTGATATACAAATCTTGAATTGGAATTATCGACAGTCATTGATCACTGTAGGCCTGTCCAATGCGGCTGTTATCGCTCATAATAAGACCACTAACGCTACACAGATCAAGTCAACCTCCCAAGCTCTTGATGACTTTGCCTCCAACCAAAGTCTTCTTCCCGACAAATTACCAACGGAAGGAGAAGTGGCTAATATGATAGCTCAGGTTGACGTTATTGAGCATCATGTCAAACAAGTTGGGGATTTCTCGAGGCAAATGCATCAAGTACAAGATAGCAAGTTGATCGATCAACGAGAAATGGCAGACTGTTGTGTGGGTGGACTACCCAAGTCTTCTGGTAGAAGAGAGGGCAAAGCGCGCAAGAGAAAGGTGAGTGCATAGCGACCTAGGTAAAAACAGCCTACTAATCTTGCGTAGCGCTGCGCGTTCCTCCTAGAACATGTTACAGCTGCCACAAAACAGATACACCTGAATGGCGAAGGGGTCCAAATGGTGATAAGACTCTATGCAATGCTTGCGGCTTGAGATATGCGAAAATGGAAAGAAAGCGTCAAACGCAAGCGCATATGCAGTCTCTCTATACCAACCATCCCTAGTATCATACAAAACTTCGTCATTCGATCTATCGTGGGCATATCTCATTTCATCCAAGGCTTTGCTACATCTTCAATTTTATTAGTTCAATTTGAATGTAATCGATGACGACGATAACCAGTTCTATATCGTCAACTCTCTCAATCCTCGTCTTCAAATGATCAATCTCCCCGTTCAAACCTCATCATCCGAAGCCTCTTTGTAATGCTCAAGCTCGATCAACACTCTGTCGACAATCTTTCGCTTGTTCCACATCCCACCTGTGGCCAGGGAAAGGAGGAAATGGATGGGGGCTTACAGGCTCGAAGTTCTTTTGGGCAAATTCTTACTTGCCGGTCCGGGAGACAGTTATGGCCTGCTGGGCCACGTCACACGTGCAAATTATCTCCAACATGATTTTCACGTGTCTCGATGCAGGTGACATGTGTAAGCGACGTGTTCAGCCAACTGAGAAATTTGGTGTGCTTACGCGCATGCTATCTAATCAGGTAATAAACTGTAATTGAACTGCATCTCTTTCTTTTCAAGTCGAGTGAATCGAAGAAAGATGAGAAAAAGAGCTTTCGGGTAGGCCACCGACTTATAAATAGGGTTTCCTTTTTGTGCCCTCGGCCTCGATCTGTCACTCTTGGAGGCCTCTAAGAGGTCCCAGAAATTGGCCCAACATTGTAGTCATCACGCACAGCAATCTGTCGGACCAGATCTGGGTCTGAGACGCTATTATCCATTAAAATGATGATGAGGTGACGCGCGTGGACGCGATCACTATACTGCCAATGAAAAATACAACCATTTTCTTTAGTATCAAATTTTGATTTGCACTGGGACAGAGCCGTAGATATGCTACTCTGGTACCTCCTCGTAGCCCTGATTACAACTGCAGCTCTTGCTTGGGAGGCGCCGCAGTACTGTGGGTTTAATCGGATCTGGTATGAGGACTTCCTGGGCGATGAAGGGGTTCTTCCAAATACCTCCAACTGGAATGTAATTGATGCCGACATTGGTGTGAATAACGAGCTGCAAATTTATAAGAAAGACTCGCGGAATGTTCAGTTAAGCGGCGGGGAGACTCTGCAGCTAGTGCCGTGGAAAGACCGTAGCGCGCGTAGAGGTTGGACCTCCGGTCGCGTCGAAAGTACTTAGTACGATAGTATTAACTGCTTGGATAGTATGGAGAGAGCTAACAATAATCACTATTTAGCACTCTAACTCCCCAGCCCGGAAAACTAACACGGGTCGAGTCGAGAATCCGCTTCGGTGATCATGCGCGAGCAAACAAGCAAGGCCTTTGGCCCGCATTTTGGATGCTAGGCGCGTCTATTAGAAAAGCCACACCCTGGCCATTCTGTGGCGAGATCGATATCATGGAGAACATCAATGGTCAAGCAATTGGCCATGGAACGCTGCACTTTGAGAGAAAACCAGGTATCACGGCCAAGACGGAACTGCCCGATCAGGGTTGGCACACGTGGCGAGTTGAGATCGATGGCAGACCTCGCAGCATCGCTCAAGAGAGTATTGCTTGGCTTCTTGATGGTGTCGAATTTCATCAAATACAAGGAAGCTCGGTTGGCGATGAAGATATTTGGACCCGTGTTGCACATTCACAACTGTTCCTCATCCTCAACATGGCAGTAGGTGGAAAATGGGTAAGGAAACAAATCATGTAAATGTTAAAATTCGCTGACATAGTGTGATAGCCAGGCAATCCAAATGATGAGACGAAAGACGGTTATGGATCTATGGTTGAATATGGATATGTTGCTCACTATTCGACATAATTAGCTTCAGGGTAGTTCTGCCACTCCAACCTGCTCCACGAATGGAGGGGTCTAGGGTAGCGTGAGGTTTGAACAACGGCCGCATGCAAAGACGCGAGCTATTGTGCGAATATAAAAGTGAGGGAATCAAATGGATGAATGAAATATCAGGACGAGATAATGTCATGTCTGAAAGAGTTGAGAAACTTGCAATTGATGCTTGGGTGTCCGTCATAGTCTGGTTGGTTCAGACTATCCAACTCTCGCATCTGATCGTCCAGCCATTTCTGGTCCAGGCCTCTCTCGGATCCAGTCCCATGACCAGTCAAGTCGTAGGCAAATCCTCGGGAGGCCTCAACTGGCTACCTTTGCAGAAGTTTGCGAAGTTCCAAAAATGGGAACACGGCAGAAAATTCGTTATTAACGAGTGTGAGATATGGTGGAATAGGGGACCAGAACTAGGATACTAATAGAGGAGAATAATTAGTTTTTTTTAGTCACGTAAGAAATAGACAGTTAGTCTGTACTTTATTGTAGAGGTTATCTGTATACCCCTATAATGACCAGAAGGCAGTACCTCTTAGCAACTTTAATCCCGTAGAGCAACCGTCCCAAAACGGCTAAAATGCGCACACGGTGGTTCGGATAGGAGGCCAAGGTGTTACTGCCTTGAAAGGTATAGTTTGACGAGCCTAATGACGTAAGGACTAGTGACTTGCATAGAAAGGATCATAAACTGGATTGAGACTCTTAACCTTTTATCTACTACGAAGGTCAGCAACTGTCTAACCAGAAGCAGGGACATTTGCGCCGAGTCGTCAACCCCATTTCATGTGGGCGCAGCAACTGCGCGCTCACCTTAGCAGGAGTGGCCGAAGTTGGAATAGACGCCCGCTCCATTTCGAGCTATGCCAGATCTAGCTAACTGCAAGGGTTACAGAGATGTTCGAGGCAGTCATGCTTCCGCTGATTTTCTTGAGCGGTCTAGCTTCACAACGTGAAGAGAGTCCGCGACCAACAAGCTACTAGAAGTTGAGTGCGACTTATTGACGCTAACAAGCATTCTCGCCTGCTTCAGGGCGGACCCCAGCATCCAAGCATTGATGATAATGCAACAGGACGAGGCAGCTCCACCTGCGGTTAGGGTACCGAAGCCCCGATCACAAAGATGCGAGCGATGCCGCTGGCGAAAGGTCAAGGAACGCCGGTGGGCAAGGGAAAAATGGTGGTGTGGGTAACTCCGTGTTCCCGATTTTGGGTCCTTGAAGTTGACCAGTCCTAGAAATTTGATCATCGCCATGGACGTTTGCTAGGGACCACGATTATTAAAGCTTCTTCTTAACCCTTTACCATTAATGTGACTACTTCTAGGTCTTCTATATGAGTGCATGCCCATGTCAAGTGCCCTTCCATACTTCGACCATTCAAGGCTTTATGATGGCGCCTACTGAGAGAAACATTGAAAATAATAGCGTGGTAAGACAAATGCCAGCAGTCTTCTTGATTAGTTCCGTAATTAATCGATCTATAGACTTACTCCGAACCCGAACTCGTCACCGCAAGAAGCGCTGATCTTGTGGAAGACAATAAAAGACTCCAAAGGGAGCTGGCAAAGTGGCAGAATCAAGCTAGACAGGAGTCAGTTCGTCGGAAGCTTGCCGATAAGGAGATTCTCAATATGATTGCTCATCAGCAAGAATGTGAGGTCGAGTTGTGTCGTCTTACGGCTATTGCTGGTTACCTGACTGGCTCTATAAAGCAGACCAAAGACTCAGGGGCATAACCTGTCCTGTACCAAATTGCTTGCGCAATTTTTAACTATCATAGATAGGATCACTTTTGGACAGATGCTACCATGGAGAGGAGGTCTATAGAAGGGGGAAGTAAATAAACGCGAAGTTCGTATTATTTCTTAGAGCTCTTGTTTACTTCTATGAAGCCGAGGATAGCTGGGAATCATCTGATAACGAAGGTCGAGAAATACACATGGAAAAGAACAAGGAGAGCCGGAAATCATTTGACGGTGTACTTGGGAGATATGATATCTTCAACGCTATTTCTTGTTAACCTCCTCTTCGAAACCTCCTTCGTTGCGGCTGCTTGCTTGGCCCCAATTCGGCCTCTTATCATTTTTGCACCCCACATATTCAGTCCGCACCATCGCTCGAGATCTCCTTTAGAATCTTTCATGCTGATGTGCCGTCCGAAGTAACCGGACCGCCATGGAGACCTAGGAATTGCTTAAGATTCAATATATCCTCTGCTGTCGCCAAGAATGTCTCCAATAATAGGCACCTGCACAGAAGTTCTGAGAGCAATCTGACATCTTTTTCGGTCGTTTCTGGTCTCTTTATCTTGGAAATAAGTGTATCGGAGAATTCTGTGCTGTTCTCCATCCATTGAGACGGTATGTTGCTGCCAAAAATTCTGATGAGTTCATCCAGAATCCTGCGTTTCAACTCAATCTAGAGAGTCAGACCATACTCAGCAGTTTCGTTTTAGAACCGGGTTCTTACTGGTGTAATGTCTATAACATGAGCCAATTGCTGAGAAGATGGCTCTAAGTACATAGTGTTGCTGAGTACGGCGAAGAGATGAAAGGACTCGCGGTTTCGTTGTCGTAGGAGACAGTTCAGGATTTTGAAAGTTGCAGAAAAGTGGTTCATATAAGTCAGGAGGGGACGGGCGCAGCATTGTGGAAAAGGAGTGAACGGTGTTGACTGACAGTTTAGGTACACGCCCTCAGCTCTTGAACCAGAGCGGCGAAGTCCTTGCTGCCCCGTTACCCCTGAGTCTGTGCATCATGTTGAATCCGACGGCATGTCATCCTGCTTCGGCGTCTGGCTGAAATGGCGCGAGCCAGGATGATGAACCGTTTTCTCTCTCCCAAGCCACAGGCCACGTACGCGCTCTAACCCCTTCCTGTGCACCGTGAATCATGAGCATAGCCACCGAGACTCCGAGCTTCAGACCGGTTCAGCAGAGGTGGCTGGGAGCAACATCACGACTTCGAACAATCTTCTCACGATATGCTGGCTTATGGTTGCCTACGGATTTCTTTTAATTCTTTCCCTGCTGATACTGATTGGCTGCAAGACGTAAAGATGGGTGGACGGTGAATGGTGGAAGGATGAAGGAGGGGTACCGAATAGAATGCATTTGACAGGAAGGATTGGAATGAGGGCGAAAAGCCTCACCGCATTCGCCCGGTGCATCACAGCGAATCTAACGGCAAGCTGCCGGCCAATAGCCCCTGAGACTACAACACTCCATTAGATGGCTGGATGGATGGGCGTAATCATAACGGCCGTATTGGCCGTTGCCCCTGAGATTGTGCATCATCCTACTACCCATTCATCGTGACCTCATGCCTAGAACATGGATTCTTACGCGATTAGGCGTAATGCAAGGGGACGGAACCATGCCGGATAGGAGGTAGTCTTAGTGGTTCAGGCATTAAGATCAGACGATCCGCTTGTCGGTTGATCCCCCATGTGCAATTCTGCCTGATGAAGTCCTACGCACACGCAAATAGCCATTGTACCGGAGTAACCGAAGCGGAAATGTTAGATTGACACTTTTCTGTGGATCACATCCCCTGGACTAACGATCGTCATCGCGGATCGAAACTAATCGACTCGTATTCGTCATCAGGGACAGACCAAAAGAAATAGGAGACGCCCCCGAGGCTATGCCATTACATCCAGGCATGTCATTCTGCTTCCGCCGCGCTGCACCTTGGCCCCTAGGATTACACCGTTACATCAAGATATGCCACACTGACCCGAACCCCTTACTGAGTCGGCCTAATCTTATGAGTCAGACAACAGCTCACTCCACTTGGACAATACGAACTACACGCCAGCAACACAACCGGAGTAGCCGTCGGGCCTCCGATAGGAGCCTGATGCTTGCACAAGGGGACCTGGAGTTGACTGGCGCCATCAACTAATGGAGTTTCAGAACCAGCCACAGGCGGGACTGATTACACTCGGACATGTCACCCTAGTTTGGACTAGGTCGGCCTGTTCCCAAGGCCGATATGCCAGTCGGACAGGCCGCGTAAGATCCAATAGATGATGATCGTGTGATTGTGTTGGACCTATAGGGGATGGATTTACATGGGTTCTCAGGCCAGTTGGCATGAATGATAACAAGGGGATTGGGGGTTGCGTAGCGGGTGGAGCAGACGATCCTTTTCATTCAGGATTCTTGCAGGTTCAGGGCTTTGGCTAATGGGCAGGCTGCAACGTTTCTATTTAGGTTTGGGTCAGTCTTGATGTCGGTTCCTACAAAAGACCATGACTAGCCCTCCTGTACCAGATGCTCAACTTCTCCCGATTCACCTTTCCCGATGTAATGGCGCGAACCAAACAGACACCTCGGGCATCAAGAGGCGGCGTGAAGCGGGACAACATGCAATCAACTGGAGGTAAAGCCGCCCCGCGAGACCTCAAAGTAAGTCGAACCCGCTGATCGGTTTCTTCCTCTAATGAGTAAAACCGCATACAGGTTATCGCTGCCGAATCCTCATTCAGGGATTTGCTCGAAAGCCTTGACCAAAAATCACTGCGAGCTCTCAGTGATATCCTCAAAGATCTAAGCAAACAAACCATCAAAGTCTGTCCAGGAAGAACTCGCTACTGCAATGAAGGGAATCGACAAGGAACGATATGATGTGAATATCTCCTTCATCTCCGTGCCTGAGATTCGCAACATATATAGACAAGTCACCACTGAGAAGGAAACGCAAATCGATCCAGGAACGCGCTCTGAACCAGCCAAGGTATCGGAACAGCAAATCACAGACGAAAGTCGTATTCCAAGAACGAATAGTGTCTGTCGGTATAATACCCGAGGCCAGAAGCGAACATTTGAAATGGCAGGGGCGGGTCGAAAGGGCGAAGATGGAGGTGACACAGAGGATGATGACAGTGACGAAGAGTTGAGGAGGTTCAAGTTTGGCAGGAGGAGATAAATTGGTTATCTATGGCATCTATACCCACTAGCTCATCATATCAACAACTGTGTAGAGAGGAGCTAGTAATTGATCCGTACTTATGAGGCCATCGTATCATTGCACCCCCACCTTGTACGAAGACACGAAGTTGATGCGTGCGAGACGCGTGCCCGCCTTACGCCGTCTGTGGAACTCATATTTGGTAACTGGGGGCCTGCAGAGCGTATCTCTGGAGGACTTGACACGGCCCTATCCCGAAATGGGCGTGAAGGACGGAGCTATTGGCAATCTAAAAACCACATAGGGCGGACGAAGTTTGCGGCGCGCACGTGGCTATGTAGGCTGATCCGGCTGTCATGACGATCATCATCGCGTATAGAGAGGCGACTCTCGTGTACGTCGTCAGGTACAAGGCAGCCTCGAGGGATGCACAAGAAATTGGGCTTAAGGCAACACCGAGACGCTGCCCCGAAGGCCCTGAGGCTACGCGGCATCCAGACATGTCATCCTGCTTCCGCGCGTCGCTGATTTCGGCCCCTCCGGTACTGATAGGGACCAAAGATAAGCCTCGACCTCCGGTCGTCTCCTCTCATTGGTTAAGTTGGGCGGCCGCCTTTGCGCCGTCGGCGCCCATGAATTCCATGTACACAACGGGTTTGGCAATCGCGCGGTTCAAGGGGAGAGGGGGGGCTAGTGTATAATTGCCTGGTTCGCCGCCGGCTGGCCCTGCATTCCTAATTCCCCGTGCGTGGCGTAGTTGTTTTACGGCGGAACCCGCATCGCCGCCCCTCCCCCTGCTCGACGGTGCCTGCTGCTGCCGTCATCAACATTGCCTGGAGCCGCTCCTGGTGTCATACTCCACCTCGTAGCTGTGGCGGCTGTGCCGCTTGTGCCTGTGCCTGTGCCGGTACTGGCCCCGGAAAGGGATGTTTTGCGAGGTCCAACTTAGCCTCGCAGATCAGCTCGACCCAGCTGTCGTGTTGCTCGCTCATCAGATTCTCCGTTAGGCGATCCAAGACAATCTTGTTGACGCGTTCCGGGTGGTGCTCCAGGATCCAATCTTTCATTTCCAGGATGCCTTGTACCTGGTTCAGGGTATGAAGCTGGTGAATGTTGGAATACAAAGGGCATCTCTTGTCCTTCTTGTAAATCGAATGAGCGCCGCGATCGAAGTGCATGTAGGCCCTGTCCCCTGCCAACTGTTTCTTCAACGCGAGTTCCCCCCTCAGCCTTCCGATTTCCGCTTCCAAGAGCCGACACTGCTCTTCGTGGTCGCTGACGTTGAGACGTTCGGGGTGAGCGCACAATTTCCTGAGTGCATCTTTCGCCTCCTCCTTCTCCTTTTGCAGCGCCCTAATCTCGTCCTCATCCTCGATCGCGACTAGCGACTCCCTGCAGTAGTAACTGGGGCACACGGTTCATCAGTAAATGAAATCTATAGCATACAAAGATGGTGGAGTGCAATGCGGTCAGGGCCTATACATACCATTGATAGTGATAACACTTGCATCGGATCTTGTTGCACCCGGTCTCGAGCTCGAAGCCGGCCTTACAGCGGGCGCAACTGCGCACCCGGGCTTCTGACTTTGCGTTGTCCAGCAGCTGGGTCAGCTGTCGCGTCTGCTCTTCTGCATCCTCTGCCAGGTCTGGCATCTTGGCCTCTCCGCACGTCTTGCCATCATGAGTCCAGCTTAGGCACAACCTGCAGCTGAGCTTGCCACAGTCGCTGTTCTGGCACTCGAAGCGTGGGTACTCGTTCTTGGAAAGACCCTCGAAATTCTCGATGTAGTCGCAGAAGGGGCAAGCCTCGTTGTATGGGTTCGCTCCCAGGACATCGTCCACTAGTTCCTTTCGCAACAGGTTGCTATACAGATCGAAGTCGTAGAGGTTGGACTGCGGCTCGATGAGAAATTGGAACTGTTCCACCGGGAAGAACGCCGGACACTTCTCGCCTGGGCATCTGGCTCGTTTTGCCGGTGTTGTCATAGCGTTTTGGGCTAGTTCCCGGAGACACGGGCGGCATATCGCATGTATGGCGGTGTTCATAATTCTCGTGCCAGTTTTCTCGTCTTCTTCGTCTCTCCTACACCGCACGACATCAGCCTTTGGGGTGTCGTCCCGGCAAACCAAACTGTAAATGTTTCATTAGCACGCACGCTTTGTCTCTCGCGGTTGCGGACCGCGACCAGGCTCGGGTATCCGGAAGCTGAGGACGTACCACATAATTTTCGGTGCCTCTTCATTATCTGGCTGGTCAGGCGCGTCATCCGGCTGGGCCCCAGCCGGCTCGCCGACCATCTGCACATTATTGTCGCCATTCAAATCCACATCCTCCATGGGAGGAGCGCTAGGAGCGGGCATAGTGGCGAAGGTGTCCTTTTCTCCTAAAATGGTCACGCAAGTCAGCCGAAAAGAAACTCAGGAATGTATCTTCTTTCGCCTCCTGCGTATCATCACACACTTTCTTTGATGAGGGTCTTGTCCATTCTGCGGAGGTATCTTTTCGCGGCGCGAACCTCATCCGCCACCGAGTCATCGCGCTGTATGGCTTTGGTCGCATCATCGTCTTCCAGCGCCATGTTGAATTTTCTGGTTTTCCAGTTGTGCAGCTGAATGTATGCGTGAAATACCGTGTTGTTGATAAGGGTCTTGCCGGCCGTCACGGCAGTTAGCCCGGGGACTAGCACCTTAAATTGCTTCAAACTACGAACGCTATCGTCAGTCTTGTGTCTCGTAATTGAATAGCAACGGGGAGAAACGAACACATTCTTTCTCGCGCATCGCGTGCGTTCAGGGGCTTTCTTCCATAGATAGTATTCGATCCCTTTACGGTCCTCATCGACGGTATCCTCTCCTTGACACTCGTCGAAGATTATGGTATCGGCCGGCTTCATTCCAAGTTTGCTTTTTTTTCTCCCTTTGCGCTGTTTTGTTTTAGGTGCCCCCCCCCTTTCCCTCTTCTTTCCCATCCTGGATACCTCCGTCGTCGCCTTCGTTTTCGTCGTCGTCATCGTCGCCATTTCTTGGCCGCTTTCTCGCCTTAGAGTGATCTGGTTGGTTCAGACTTCTCAACTCTATTAACTGGTCGCCCAGCCATTTCTGGTCCAGGCCTGTCTCGGATCCAATCCCATGACCGACGATAGGTACTTCATTCTTCACGTATTTCAAGGCTTCGATAGGAACATTCGTGTGCGCGGGCATCGTCGAATCCGGGCAGGGCCTAGTCGCAACCAGCACGAATGAGAAGGTAAGTGGGATGGACGCGTTGGACTGAAATAAAGAAAAGAAAAGGCAGGAAAGAAGCCGTCGTTGCGAGTCACATGTGAAAACCACAAATAACGGCACGTAGTAGCTCGCCTGAAGAAAAGAAAAAAAAAAGAAGAAGAAGAGAAAGAAGAAACGAGAAGAGGAAAGGGATGAAGCCTTTATATTCTCATCCTGGTGGGAGCCCTGAGCACCAGGACGAAATAATTGTTATTTGTCCACCTTGCCCTGCTTACGAATGATGTGAGACAGGCCCATCCAAGAGATAGAGCTCGCAAACGGTATCAAGGTGTGCCTCAGAACCTTTGCTCGAAAATGACCCAATTTCATAATGTTCCTCAAGATATCCTATGAATACTGAACTGATCTCAACATTCCCCCTGCTCGGCGGATTTTTCCCAAGCAAAAGCCAAGGTGTAGTTCTTCCTCCAGCTCTTAATTTCTTTGTTATTCATGACCACAACACGTTCCGTATTATCGATCTCGCTTCGCACCATAATGAAGACCTTGCATCCAACGTTAGTAACATTTCAGTTCCAGGTCGACAGACTGTGCCTACTTTGTTGAGCGTGACACCGAAACTTGGAGGAAGAATCACAGCTATTTCCTAACATTAAATAAGCTTGTATCTTCACGTTTCGATGAAAGGTAAGGCATACTGGATGAAATACAATGCTGTATCCATTATCATGGAGTACAGTGCCCTCCTCTGTGCCCTCATCGGCTACCTAATGATCAGCCAGATTCACCACTCAACAAGGATACATACCAATAGTTTCCAAAACGAATTCTGCCATCTGGGCGAGAGTATAACTTTGAAGGAAAATTAATAGGTATTGTTTGGTGATAAAGAGGAAGGTGAGGGATTGCCAGCCTATCTCAGGGGTCGAAAGTCAGAGGGGGTGTGTATAGACGGCAGCGTCTTGTTACCAGCAAAGGCGTGAAGGACTTATCTCATTGGAGTTGCCGAGCAGAGGAAAGCCTGATGGGCTGTACACGCGGCCCGTGTGGCACAGAAGAACCCCTTGTATCACCCCGTATCTTTGGGGCTGTCAATAGGAAGGTCCCAAGCACCTGTGAGTTCCCGTTCATGTCGGTGCCTCCGTCGCCGAGACTATCCTAGGCAACTTTGGAGTAGATAATTGTCTCAACCCCTGAGAACCGAAGGGATCATCTGCTCCGCCTCGACTCCACGCTGGCATGTACAGGCATTGATCTCTCTTGCCGCCGCTACCGCCATTACCCTCTGCATTACGAGCGTCTCAGGAGGCTCTATGGAACCAAGAACCCGCACTAGTCTCGGCGTGTCCGCTGATTCCACGTAAGCTCTTGTAAGCTCGTAACGAGGCGTTTTCCTACGATAAGGTTGGGTCGTCTATCCTTATTCGCGGCGTCATCGCCCCCAGCACAGTTGGCTGAGATTGCCCTAACCTTGTTGGTCAGCTTAGAAGGCTTTAAGCAGATCTTAAACATCGCCTCCACGCGACGGTAATTTGGTCTATCCTCTGGCCTCCCACGGCTGAACCAAAGACAGGCTCAGCAGGTGTGGACAACCATAATGTGCACGAGGGTGCCAAAAGCCCGCTCGAGCACAGCCACCCATCCCATGCAGTTCATGGGAAGTCAGGAACTCCATCTAGACCCTCTCTGGAACCTACGAAGGCTGACATGGCAACCTTCAGGTAATATTCGGGACCTTGCATCCAAGCCTGGTCCTCGCATTCATCCCGGTGCCTCCGTCGTTGGGACTATCTTGGTAACTTATGAGTAGATCATCTTCTTTTGGTCGTACTCGGAGTTACCGAACTTCAGATAGCGCACGCCCCGGTAAATGAGGCAATCGCCATAAGGAACACAGCCTAGGCTGACTTGATGTTGGCGTGATTCCGCAGCCCCTGAGTGTCGCCTCCTGAAAACTGTTCCCTTGTCCCTTGAGCGAAGGGATAATCTCCTCCACCTCGGTTCCGCGCTGGCATAACCGGATCTAGGCCTGTCATATCACCGCCGCGGCGCATCGTATATTGCGCGATGGAGCCCACATTAGCCTCGGCGTATTCATTTCGAATTCCCCAAGCTGTAGATCGACTCAGTGTACTTGCTAAAAGACATCTATGAGCCGTAGTCGGTCACGGAGGTCCCCGTCGTTTCTCGGCTGACCCCTTTTGAGCCCGTTTGTTCCCTGTCAAGCCCTCTGCTGCTGTCCATCCTGGTCGGCAAAAGGGGCCCGGAGATGAACCTGCAGCTTTGTGCGGGCCAGAATTATGTCTGCTTTTCGTGATTAATAGTCACTGGGCAGCCCCTGGACGCAGTAACAGGCCGTTGTCAACTTAAAACGTCTGCGGAGGCACCTTGCGCCTGGAATGGGCTAATGTTCTACAACAACGAACACAATGCCAAAGCAACAAGTTCCACCAATTCAAACACTACTTCGACGGCTCCATTTAACGAACAGTCGTTCCATGCGATACACAAAATTCATGCTGGAACTCTATGCCGCCAGGGATCAAATGATCAACAAAATCACTGAACCCTTTAGTGCGGATGAAGCCGAGAAGGCCCTATCAGCCCTATCCGAGTCTCGGAGGCGAGACAACCGAGATGCCCTTTTCCGTCGTTATGAGGTGGCGTCGGCGTTCCACGACAAGTGGAAAACCTGGTTTTGGCCTCGGGAGAACAATATTGAACCAATCACTGAGGACGAGAGGAAACAAAGAGTCGATATCCTGGAGCAAGTGTTGTGGATAACGAGCCGCAATAAGATCAGTGCAATGTTGAGCGCCAAACAAACTAAAATCAAGCCTGGAAGAATATGGAAGCACGACCCGTTCCAAAGCGTCTCGAAGTCATTCTGTATTGGCGATGATCTCTCGATGCCTGTGGATGGTCAAGCTATTCTGCGCATATCCAAAGCTCGTGCAATCAGTGGTCGTCTGGTAAGAGATAAACCTAACATCAACGTCCTTATCCTCGGCCGCTCTGACATATTGTGTTCAGGCAATATCTCAAACAAGCAGAGCATCTCTAGCTCCCTCGTCGACTGATACGCCGAGCAATGTGGTACCCGAGAGCCCACCAATTGTCATAGACCTTACCAGCGATTCGGACAATGTAGACGAAAGAGTATTTTCTGTGCCCTCAGGCCGGCGCAATGGAAAGGACATTGAGATGGCCCCATCATCTGCTCATATGGTTAATGTGGTACGGAGACGGCTGAGTCCAGTAACCTCTCCAACGTCTCTTGCGAATGTACCTCGTGCCGCTACCTCGTCGTCAATATTCTTTCTAACACAGGAGGAGGCAGACGTCAAGTTCGGGGACAATTTTGGGAACTGGATAAGCCAACAACCATCCTCTTTCACACCTTGAGATACACTCAATTGAGTAGAAACCGTTACGTTACGCAACCCACCCAAAGACCAGTTTTATCTAAAACTTCACTGTCATATCTTGCCCTAGCTTCTCTTGTCATAGAGGTGCCACCAACGCCGAGACCAATAGGAGCTGAGAGAACAATCCGGCTTCGGAGGATGAGAAGGTGCTAGGGGCGTAGCTGAGCATGCCATGGCCGCCCCCTTTCAAGACATCCTCATCTGGCGCGTGTGGAGGGATTGGACATGTGGTTGGCTGTTTTGAAGCGGGCTGTGTCATTTCACATGCCCTCTCTTGTGCCAGCCAGTTGTGCCAATTACTGAGCCGCGTGACATGAAGGAAGCGCCTGAGGCGGATTAGCCTTCGGCATCATCAGCCCCAAACTACTCCATGACCAAATGTATCACCGCAGTCCCCCGGTTGACCCTCAGCGCGCCACTGCCCGCTGCCCCTGAGAGTGTGCATAATGGTCAGTCCGATGGCATGCTGCCGCGCCATAGCCTCTGACTACTCATTAAGCCATGCCACCCTGCTTCGGCGTCTCGCTGAAGTGACCTAAACCATGACCAAGACGCCATGACTAGGATAATCGACCAGTTGGACAGACCGAATAAGAAAGGAGTCGTCATCATTGTGGAAATTGGGCGTATCGATAGTATCGAAACAATGGGAGCGGCTCTGAACACTCTTAGACTCCAATCAGCACCTCCTCTTTCCGAACCTGAACCTTCACTCTTCGTCATTATCTGAATCCCTGGACTCACCCCCAGCTTTCCTTCCCTTGCACTCTTTTCGCCTAGCGTTGTCATCGATTCGGCAATTAAGGGGGACGAATGATGTCCCTGCTTGTGATGCTATGACAACCCGGCTGAACAGTCAGTCGTCTTATCTGCCTTGCGCTACAGGTCTTTTGCCATCGCCAGCTGCTATCATCTGTAGTACCCAGGCCCTTGATGGCCTCCTGAGCGTGGAGGCAGGTGGCAAAACCGAACACTGCCCCCATGAAGTTCCACACTGCCTCTTCCTGTGTGGAGAAGCTGGTTTGAAGGAGCGACTAACGAAGTGCTTGGTGACCTAATAATAGTAGACAATCAGCCTCGACGACGTGACAGGCTCCACAAACCCGAGAACTAGGTTCCTTTCTCGAGTCGCATTGATGGCTCACCTTCCAAGAAGGGTCTAAGCGCGTACGTTGCCCGTGGCTTGTATGCTGATCCCACTATCTTGTATACCTTGTTAGTAGATAGCTTCGGGGATGCCGTCTTAGGTGGCGTGGCGGAGATCATAGATCTCGGTCCGTGGGACGCGAGTTCAGGAGAGCATGGTGGCCCCAGGAGGTAGGCAGCATTCGAGTGAGACGCTTCCCCTCGGGGGCATTTAAGCACGCTGCCCCTGATTTCTTCTCCTCACTCAGTCAAACACATTATCAAATACTTAAACTGAACCTCCCTCCACGACCACGACCTTATTCTTTCAGCAGGAGCATCACCCAATGGACTTCATCATCAAGATCATTCAACCTAGTTTTACCGTATAGAAGACGCTTGCAACGTTTATCATGGAGTGCCAAAGTCCACAAAACCATACAGTCCAGGATCTTCCATTCGCAAGAGCGGCTTACATCATGGATGGCGATGAAACTTCGATCTCGCCGAATTTGGATTCGAATCAAAATGGAGAGACACGCGAGTACAATCAGAAAGCTTGCAATAAGTCGAGGAGTGGCTCGATATCGTCAGATGAAGAGTTTCCAACCGTGGAAGAGCTGCTAGAGAAATGGAAGGCAGATGCGGCTGGTCCCAAGACTTTAGGCAGCGCCTCATCTTCCTCCATCATTCTTGGTTCATCTTTTTATCCAGAAAGAAGTAAGCTGCCGGGTATAGGCACAGTCTTCGCCATGGTCAGCAAAGTAACAAACGGTTCCACCACTCCAACTAAATCCAGAGTTGTCGATACCTCACGGCCATCGCCCTCTACGGCTATTCTCACAAAGGCAAATCCAGATACACAAAACAGTCAGCATGAATCGGGAATCTGTGCGGTATCAACAAGAGGCACAATACTGTCTCATGATGAATCCACAGAATCACAGCAAATGGATCGAAATTCAGATACCATGCAATATGTTCAACAGCCTACAAAAAGAACTCGGGGAGAAGGAACGAAGCCTAGCTCTCATGAGACGAAAGCAATGCCAGGGGCGAAGCGACGTAAGAACGGCCATGAAGTTTCAGACTCAACTGCGGGCTGGAGAGCAGATTGCGAAAATATTGTCGAAGAGGCTGAGCGCAGCAATGAGAATGTTGAATCCACATCTGAGCGGATGCTCGCAGACAATGAGTCTGGTGTATTCAACGTGAATCGCATTCATGCTCGGTGGAGGGGACGGTTTTTCTTGGAGTGGGCAGACGGTACGACTGGATGGGAACCTAGGAAGAACATCGACGAAGTAATGGTTGCCAAGTTCGAGGCCAACTATGACGGATTTGACACCGGAATCGACGTATTGAAATCAAGAATGAAAGCAGGCAAGCCTCAGTACTTGATTCATTGGCATGGCCAGATGCCATGTTATAAGGACTGGGTCAGTGGGAAACTGATGAGTCCGAAACGACTACAGGATGTGAAAGAATGTGGGTTCGATACTGTGCACAAGTAATAACTGGAATTGAGAGGTTGGAGCAATTTCTTCACGTTTTCCTGAATTCAGACCAGCTATTTCGTTGGGATCGAGCGCAGAATGTCTCTATTCGATGTTGGAAGAACTGAGTCCCCCGTGACTTAAGGACCAATATTAAAGTTCAAGTCCTACGATTAAGGTTCAAAGTCCTAGATGGGTTCACTCAGATATATAATGGTCCGAAGGCATCTCATTGAGATCAGAACAACTTAACCAAGAATAATTACAATCATCATAACATCAATTACATTTTATCCAAGTGCATTCAGCACCACTGCGTAATCTGAACAACACCTTATTAAACCATGTCCAAGCAATGGTCCCCTTACCAGCAGGAATACTAGATGGAATAGTAAATTCATATTGAAAGGGATCCGCTGCATTCGCATCTGAGCCCATGTTACCTGGTTGATTCCGAGCTGGACAGCCTCCTTCAATAGAAGCAAGAACTTTCCATACAGAATTCTTGTTTGGTTCTACGTCATAGGTCATCGATATTTGACATGAACCACCACCGTGGACAGCTGTGCCAGTAAAGTTTATGGGATTGGTTGATCCCAAGGAATACACATTCGAAGCATCTTCGGTCGCAAATACCCCTGGCCTCTGCTTGCAAGGGAAATCCGCACCATCAAGCGACAAGGGGCTGTTATTCAAAGTTGACCTACCGTAGGGAATAGGGACATTCATTTTCATGTGACCTTCTACGAAAGCGATAAATCGGCAAAGTGAAGCGAGTTTCTTCATGTTGTGAGTCTTGACAGGGTTTGTTCGACAGACATGCTGTTCAAAGGAAATCGTGGGGACTTTGAAAGCTCTTAGCAGTGGTCTTATAATACCATTCCGTGTCGCGGTCCACCTTTGGTTACCCAGATGTTCCCTGTTTTGAACTCGTGCCTCTACTATTATGTACCGTGAGACTGTCCCGAAATCAAGGACCATGCCTGGAGCATCGATTGGTTGGGCACATGGACCTCATGTTGTACAGGATGAGGTCAATCTGTCCTAGTCATTGAACTAACAAAGAGTGCCTGGAGGTGGACAGAACAGTGCCCTCAAATATGAGCCCTAGCATTGCATTACACAGCATCTACCCGGTACAGTGTGGCATAGGACATCATGAACGTGCAAGATTTAGAGGCACAAAAGATGGGCAAAGGGTCAACAACTAACACAACATGATCATTGCTAATTCCTTTCTTGAACTTCCCCTAGATTGTCATACTCAACTGCAGTCTCACCTCGCTCGCTTGACGGCCACCACAACAAGCCCACAAGTACTGACGTTCTACAACTGTACCGACGATTTAAAAGCTCATTTTTTAAACAAAACTGTTTCCCATCAATCACTTTCCCCAGTGCTGTTTCATTCGACCTATAAGCTCACCTTAGTATGGGTGCAGGTCGCTTTTGTTGTGTTGGGTTTCCCGTTATTCTCGCTGTTACTGCTATTGTGACGCTTCTTACGGCAAGTCTGAGTGGTATCACACACCAAAGGCTGTATCTCTTCCGCCTCAACACTAAGAATGTATCCATAAGTTCAGCGACTATTGATAATATCGCGGATAAGATCTTTGATATTGACACTGTGTCTCCCACTGATGGGTTAGATAACAGCGTCACCGCGGCAGATCTTAACCTTGCCAAAAGCTACGAAATTAATATCTTCGGGTTCTGCTGGACGGATTTCGAGAGTAACAATCGCAGCTGCTCCAGCGCAAAGTTTGATTGGGCCTCCAGCTCACTAAATGCTACCGATATAGAACACCCTGGTAACCCGGCTCGACCCAACATTAAACTCCCCAAAGAGCTTAGCAGCGCAATGAAGGCTTTCATCCGCATTTCAAAGGGAACTCAACTGTCCACTATTCTAGCTGTTATGGCTTTGGGAATAGAACTTCTAGTTGGTATCTTTGCTAATTGTTCTCGCGCGGTTTCCTGCGTCACATGGCTTGTTTCATCCATTGCTGCTCTGTTAGTCGGAGTCGCGGCCTCGTTAACAACCGCCCAAGCTGCCATCGTTGTCGGGGCTGTTGAGGCAACTAGCAAGTGGTACGGAGCTCAAGGCCAGATCAACAGTGGCTATCTAGCCACCGTTTGGTTCAGTTTCGCATGCGCCCTGGCTGCCGAGCTCTTATGGATCTTTACTATCTGCTGTTGTCAGCCCAGACGCAACCGCTAGTAGGCAGAGCAACCTACACTAGAAAACAAAACGACAAGAATAAAGTTGACGTATACAATGTAGAACCACATTCACTCCTGAATCAAGTTATAGGTAGATAGACTCGGATTAGAAAATTGGATGAATCCTAACGACAAATCTACGGATACTCTGGTCGCTCATCTTGATAGATTGATAGTAATGCTTACAACGTGCTCTCACGTACCACAGTGATCTATTCGCTAAGCAAATGGTTCAAAAATTCCAACTCCTCTAATCATTTCATCGTTCATCACCTCTGTGATCCTGCTACCACAAGTGCATTTTAAACGCTGGCATAAATGGATGGAGTGTCGCTGAATCTGTCAGGTTGAAAGTCTAATTCTTTAATGGATATGACTTCTCCTCTCATAGAAGAGACGGACTTTCGAATGGAGCTCTCTGTTTCTCTATCTGTGCAAACTATCGACGAGAGTTAAAGAAGAATATAGAATCGCATTCACATTTTACTTACCTGCGATGGCTAAGCGGCCTTTAAGTTGTTTGGACTCAGACTTAATAATCTGATCAACGTTCATGGCATCATAAGTCAAGTCGAGACGTTCGCCTCTTTGCACGAAATCTTTTTTCTCGGTACTAGGTGGCAGAAAGTCACTCAAAACGTAGAGGTGGAAGTCTAAAATCTGTATAACAGTCAGCTATCGCCTTGGAGTCAGAAATGCAAACGTAAGCAAACCATTGAGCCATTCTCCTTGTCCTGTTTTAGAAGTACCTGCATTCTATCTGCAACCCATGCAGTATGAGCTTATTTGAATTAGCAATTTGAGCCATACTTTCGATTTTGATGATGTACGAAACTGATGTGTGGTATTCGAAGCCCTGTCACGCTATCGACTTCGTTCGTCTTCCTCCTCGATAATGTTACCGTCCAGGGGCTCGCCTTTTTCACACCTACTATTGTCCGTAGTATCTACCCGGACCTGACGACAGTTCGACAGCAGCTATATACCGTACCGCCCTACATCGTGGGTGCCTTCTTCACGCTTTTGATTCCCGGTGTAAGCTATAAGATGAACCAGCGGCAGATCTTCATGGTTCTCTGCGCTCCGCTTATCATGATCGGTTACACCATGTTCCTCGCTAGTAAAGACGTACAGGTTCGCTACGTCGCCACCTTCTTCGTCGCCAGTTCCGCCTTTGCGCTGGGTCCCCTCACCAACGCCCAAGTCAGTGCCAATGTAATTAGTGACACAGCCAGGTCCAGTGCCATCGGCACCAACGGTACGTAACACCCTCGCATGCCTTGCTCCCGCTGAGACACTTTTAGTCATGTTCGGCAACATCGGCGGCCTCGTCTCCACCTGGTCCTTCATCAGTTGGGACGGGCCCGACTACCCTATCGGCAACGGCCTCAACCTCGCTACGTCTAGCACCATCCTCATCGTCAGCATCATCACCCTGTTGTGGATGAAGCGTGACAATCAGAAGCGGGAGGAGCAATCCGTCGAAGAAAAGCTAGCTGGCCTGTCCGAGTCGCAGATTCAGGACCTCGACTGGCAGCACCCGGCGTGGCGGTGGGTAGCGTAGACTATCGACATTGAGGAACAAAGGCAGTATAGCAAGGATGTTATCGTTAAGGAGACGAGACGGACGTAGGCGACGGTACTTTCAAAGCAGATTGTCTCTTAAGTCTATAAGTAAACCATTCTAGGGTGGGTGAAGCAGCCCCTGCTGCCTCGGAACTAGAATGCTCTAGCACGCTGTATTATAAAGAGTCCCTTGAATGCTCTGGCAAAGGGGTTCGTGGGCCAATCGTGTGTGCTAACTAAGGTGACTGCGACCCTATCCTCGATTTCTTAATATTCATCCTTCCTATGGCTTCTCATGCCGAAGCGCCAATAATGGCGTTCCTCACAGCAGCCGCCCTCCATCTTAGTGACGGCAACCGCCATCTCGGGCGAACTGATCAACCGGCTCAGTTGCTCCATCGAATGGAACGGCTGAAAGTCGTCGTACGCGACAGCTCCTCGTAGAACGTCTTCAGGTGTTGGATGGAGACGCGGGGGCCCGAGGCGTTGACAGTCGCACGTCTTGCTGCCAGGCCGTGACGCAAGGAAGGACTACAGCTGCCATCATGGACAGGCTTAAGCCGGCGACGGACGGGTCGCGACGGGTGGGTTCGCAGCAAGTTGTCTCCTGGCGACGTACATGTCGGCAATGGAGGGCATGGGCTGCAGGCGAGCAGCCATGCTCGAGTGGATTGCACGGGGCTGCCGACGCAGTCGTTCATGACACTGCTGCGACTGCTGCTAGCAGGCAGAGTCTTCCGGTCGGAAAGTGCCATCCTACGATGACTGAGACGGCAGAGAGAGGGACAGGGTCGTCCACCTTCCACTCCATCTCGTCGTTGTTCCTCTCGGGGCCTCGGTCACAGAGCTAGACGGCTGGTTGCGGTGGTGTAATTTTGTTCATCAGGATGCCCCTCTCTCTTCAACATATGTAGGTAGCTATGTAAAGTACGTAGGTAACGTTACGAGTCAGGGTTGCGAGTTTCCTCTCTGGCCCCCCCGGTCGCTCATGTGGCTGCTTGGAAGCCCGGCTCCTCTCAGACCGGTCAACTCCGGTAAACATGGTGCAGGAGGCAGGCAACGATTGACATAAAGTCCACTACAGCCACTGCGCAGCATCCCTAGCCGCCCTGCTGTCGTCTGCTTCCATACGAGATTCCGCCCTCGGTGGCCGGTCATGAGATGACGACCAACAAGCATGAACTGCATTGCAAATCTCCTGGGGACCCTCGATGGTCTGTCTGCTCGCACGCACCTGAAATTTTGATCAACGAAAATAGTACCTGCTGCGGCTCCCAGTGGCCTAGGTGGGGTTGTCTCCAGAGAGTGCGGTCTGCTCAGGCAAGACTGCCAACCCGGAGTCCGCGGGTTCCGCAGGCAAGACTGCCAACCCGGAAATCCGCGGACTGCGGAAACATGATGTCGGCCAACTCGGAGACCACGTCTTACGAAGGCTCACGACTCACTAGCCTACCTACTCCAGCATGCCGTCCGATTTAATTCTCCTCGGCAAGGCAGCCCCTGAGAAGAAGTTTCGGAGCATTTGGGCAGTTGGCCAACGTCGGATGTAACCAGTTGAATTGACGGTGTAGGGGGCGACTATTTAGAAGCAGGCTGCCCGTAGCTGTTTAGCACATGTACCAAGAATTGCCTGTAGAACCTAGCTGTAATTGGGGCCTCAAGTGAAAATCGGGCCGACCTAAGATCGGATCCGTCATCGTATTTTTTCAATTCATGCGATTATTACGACTGTTAGAGCCCACCAGCGCCTGCACTGACCAAGACCAAGCCCCCTCACATACGATCTGAGATCGACGAGGAAACCGCATTTATACCCTCATTCACATCACCCTCTTTCGTCGCCTGCCTCATTCCCTGAGTCCCGCAGGAAATCACATTCTTTTGTTCCCCTTGTGGTTCTCATCTCGTCGAGACATATCAAGCCAGATCCTGTCACCCCTTTAGTTGCTTCTACAGTCAATTACTGAAAAGGCTCCGCTCATTAGCCTTTGTCCTTCCTTCGAATACATACCCTCGTTGTTCATCCAACCAAGGATTCGGTCTTTTCCCACTTTCCGCCAACAAAAAATCATTCGATAATCAAGCAGAAGCGCTCCTTCGTCGCTGACATCCTGTGCACCGAGCCACTCATATCTACTTCCCAGCCTCTCGAAGCAGGAGCCTAGAAAGAAAACACATCTCTCCGGTTGACAAGCCATCACCATGGTTCAGATCACGACAGTTGCCTCAGCCTTGCTCTTCGCGAGCAAGGTCGTGGCCATGGACCACATCATCGCCAAGGTACGTCCTCTACAGGCTGCACACGAACTGCTCGCCCATGGTATCTCTTTTTGCAACTAAACATTAACGTCGCGTCATCCTTCAGGGCAACAAGTTCTTCTACGAAAATGGCACCCAGTTCTATATGAAGGGCATTGCCTACCAAAAGGATCCGTACGGTCTTGGCGGCGAGAGTAGCGACGGCACATACAGCGACCCCCTCGCCAACGAGGCTGAGTGCAAGCGCGATATTCCCATCCTGGTCAAGGCCGGCACCAACACCATCCGCACCTACCAGATCGACCCCAAGAAGAACCACGACGCCTGCATGCGCATGCTGCAGGATGCCGGTATCTATGTCGTCTCCGACCTTGGCGAGCCCGCCCAGTCCATCAATCGTGATAACCCCCAGTGGACCGTCGACCTCTTCGACCGCTATAAGGGCGTTATCGATGCCCTCGCCAAGTACGACAATACTATCGGCTTCTTTGCTGGTAACGAGGTCTCCAACAATGGTACAAACACCGAAGCCTCCGCCTTTGTTAAGGCCGCCGTCCGTGACTCCAAGAAGTACATTCAGGACCAAGGCTACCGGTGGCTTGGCGTCGGTTACGCCGCCAATGATGATTCCGAGATCCGTGCCGACGTAGCCGACTACTTCAACTGTGGCCCTGAAGAGGAATCTATCGACTTCTGGGGCTACAACCTCTACTCATGGTGTGGTGAGAACACCATGGCCGGCTCTGGCTACGATAAACAAGTCGAGTTCTTCACCGACTTTTCAGTTCCTGTCTTCCTAGCCGAGTACGGATGCAATGTCCCAGACGGTGCCGAAGGCCGTCTCTGGCAGGATACCGATGCCCTATACGATGAAATGAGCGGGTCCTTCAGCGGTGGCATTGCTTACATGTTCCATCAGGAGGAGAACAACTATGGCCTCGTCAAGATTGACAAGGACGGCAAGGCTAAGACTATGAAAAACTACGACATTCTATCCTCTCGCGTCGCCAACGCCAACCCCACCTCCACCTCCGCCGACGACTATAATCCCACCCTGGCGCCCGCTGACTGCCCCGAGATGTCCACGGCCTGGGAAGTCAACCCCGACATTCTGCCCCCCAGCCCGGACCGTGAGCTCTGCGAGTGCATGTACAGCTCTCTCTCGTGTGTGCCTGCCACTGGTCTGGACACCGAGGAGTACAGCGACATCTTCGGCTTCGTCTGTGGTAGCAACCCCGCCCTCTGTGCCGGCATCAAAACCAACACCACTCTCGGCGTTTACGGCGCCTACTCTATGTGCAACGAAACCCAGAAGCTAGGCTACGTCATGAATGAGCACTACCAGGACCAGAACGAGGCCAGGACTGCCTGTGATCACAATGGCAACGCCGAGATCCGCCAGGCCGCCAGTGCCCCGTCGTCTTGTTCCGCTAGGCTCGAGGAGGCTGCCTCCGAGAACGCCTATGCTGCCACGGCCACCCAAGCTCCCGCCACCACTGGCGGCGCCAGCGGCTCTGCCAACGGAGACGACAGCGCCAGTCTCGCTAGCGACCGTGCCAATGCTGTCTTGACTATTGGCGAATACGCCGTCGGCACTTACCTGTTGGTCGCGTTGGGTCTCGGTGGTGTCATGGTGATGCTCTGAGGGGAGGAGTTGCACAGTGGAAATGTGAGTTAAAGTTAAGGCCTACACTCTACTAGTGGCTCGTAATGGGTATTACCTTGGCTTTTTGGCTAGGCTGGTATGTGTAAGCTTCTGCCGGCAGGGCATGACATTCTCTAGCCACATGGTTGTTTTAGTTGTAGATTCCTAGATGAGTGATATTATTCATAGCTATTGCCGCCTCAGTTGATGCTGAATTGTGTTCACGTTATCAGTTGCTATCGACCTCGTGCTGGGAGCCGCTGCATCAGGCATTCAACCTAAGCTGGTTGTGGAGGAGGTATCTCTCTTGTCGTTATATCTGACTAGGTTGAATTAGACGTATTGAAACGCGGCAGGCTCCTAAGCGTGTTGAGTAGAAATCACTGCCTTGCCCTTCTTGACTCTCGCCACCTTCATCCACTTCTTGCTCGCCGCCCTCATCCGCTTGCTGAGTCATGCCACCTTCATCCACTTCTTGCTCGCCGCCCTCATCCGCTTGCTGAGTCATGCCACCTTCATCCGCTTCTTGTTCGCCGCCCCCATCCACTTGCTGACTCCCGTCACCTTCATCTGCTTGTTCGCCGTCTTGTCCTTTGTCCGCTTCTTGAGCTTCAATGACCTGTTGAGCCTCCGTGGCCTCCTTAGCCTCAAAAATCTGTTCGCTGACCTGTCCGCCAATCCCAGTCTCCTCAGTGTTCTGATCATGGTCATCATCAAAGTCTTCTGGCCCGCCCTGGATCCGCTTTTGCAGGATTTGTCTGTAGATTTCCAATGTCTCCTGGGGCAGCCTTCTCTCCTTGATATGCAATTTATAGTTCGATATCTGCCCGTCGACCATAACATGACCCTTCAATTCGCCAGGACGAGGGTATTCCATGACGATCTTGATCGCTGTGTTCTTTGGATGAGCGTGGCCAAAATCCACAATCAAATCGCCGATCTTGTTGCCTTTTAAGGGGTTCTCTCTCTCGTCCTCGTCAACAGCTGCCTCAGCCAAGTCAAGTTCAACTTCACTTTGTTCCTGACGCAGTACAAACTCTTGGTGTCCCGTAGCTGGTATGTAGGCGCCTTGGGGAATAATGGAGCTGAAAATGTGTGGGCTCGGTTCCTTCCCTTCTGCCTCTTGCCTCTTGACCAGTTCCTCATGTTTCCTCAATGACTCCGGATCTTCTGGGCTGGGGTGAACCAGAATGCCAATCGATGGGTGGACGGTATCCAGAACTCGGATCGAATTTTTTGCCCGATGCTTGACGTACAGGCTAGCACCTTCCACGACAATTGATTCTGTGGATTTTGTATGGACCCTAAGGCCCGGTAGCTCTCCTTGAATTGTTTCTTTTAACTGAACCAGTCGAGAACCACCTCCGACAGTAATGACCTCGTATTCTGCAGGTAGGTATTTCTTCATATAGGTGATTTGGGCCTTGATTCGGGAGGTTGATCAGCACAGATCTCATCGAACTCGGCCCTTCTAATGTTGAATGGCCTCGTTTGCCATGGGAGCTGCACGGAAATTTTGGTCGATGAGGTGGATGCAGCCCTCTTGGCGCTCTCGCAATTTCTGAGTAGCTCACGATAGTCAACAGAATCTTTAGGTTTCTTTGTTCGCCCTAGAATCAAGTTCGCCATGGCTTCGTCGATCAGAGGGCCGTAGCGACCGCTGCCGCTAATTCGAGGGCCAACAGCATCGTTGTATCCGTCGCAAAACTTCAGGCCTCAGCTCATACCGGAGGGCGGTCCCATTTATGGCAATCACGCGTGCGTTCGTGGCAGAACCAAGAAGAAAGTGAGAGGTACGCGTCCTTCGGTAACCCGCATGATTGTTCGTGGAATGAGAAGTTGGCCCAGATTTCGACACAGGCTAGATCATCATCGACATTGACTATTGTCTCCAGAGTAGACTACCCATCGAGGGAACTAACTGGAGAGGATTGATTTGATCGAGCAGGGGTCGATGTGCTGGATGGAGCTCTCGATTTGTGCGTCCGTCCCATCGCCAAGCACAGCCTGCTCGGAATGTCCATCCCTGGGGGAGGGTGGCAGCGACGGTTTCCTTTCTTTGACTGATTCCGCGGGCACATAAGACATAGTAGGGGAATGTAATGGCGGAATTCGTATTCCTCGTCGACTCAGCTCGTTGCACAGGACGGCAACGTCATCTTGCAAGTGCTGTACTTCCATTTGAAGCACTTTGATTTGTTGTTTCTTCTTTCTTCGGTGTCGCATCGATGCTTCTGCACTTCGCTGCCGCTTCTCGTCTGCCTCCTTGGAACCTTGCGAGTAGTCGATACTCACAGGAATAGGAGTTTTGATGGCTGGAAGTGTCATGTAGGCTTTCGTGCCATCCACCAAGATCGGCTCGAGTCCCCCATATGATTGTGCATCTGGAGAAGCAATATGTTGGTTGGACCGCTCGTGCGGCAATAAGTGAAGGGGTCTGTCATTGCCTTGGAGCTGACTTGGGGTCGGGAGGAACGGTGTTGAGGCATGGGAGTGTAAGGGCAACGCTGAACGCCCATATGATGAGGATATATGGTTCATGTCTGCTGGCGATCGAGATGGGCGGATAGAGGGAAATGATAAGATGCATGTGTGGAGATGAGCGCTGAATTTTATGTCTGCAAGGAAGCCTCGCAACTTTCCATCCCTGCACATTAAGAATCGCGCATTTGATGAGCAAGCAAGGGTGGAACCTAGTCTTGTGGTCCAATGAGTTTATAAACCCTGCCCATTCCGAGGTCCAGGGGACGTCTATGGCCACAATGGCGTATTGAGGCAAAGGATCAGTGACGGATCTATTGAATATGGCAAGAGGCCGAGAACCCGGGCCAATGTTCGTGAGCGACCTGCAGTGATTAATGATTCACAGAACGCAAGCGAGGGAGCCCTGCAAGCCTCGATGCCTGCTTTCACCAACACCTACCTGATAAGCGAAACAGGGATGCAACAACGTCGGCTACTCTCAACCCAGGGGTCAGCTAATGATTCTGCAACTCCTTTCCGACTAGGGATCCGACATAAGTGTGTCCTCAAGTGCTACTTGTCTGAACTCTTCCGGAGAGTCCCCTCTAAGTTGAGAGTTGGCTACGAAAGCGGTGTTTGCAAAGTGCAAAGAATACAGAGCAAGAAGATGGCGGCGTAAAAGGACAAGCACAGAGAGGCGCTGGCATATATGTAGCCAATTCTTACTTGGATAAAGTCGTGCCAGATGTAGGTGCCTGAATCGGACCGGTCCGAAAAGCTGAAATGATTACGAACCAACGTTGCACATCCAAAAGCAATGTTCTCGGAATCACAGGCATAAGAGAGTGGACGGCCTTAAAGTGAAGCATGGTGGAGATGTACGCGCTATACTCTTTTCGCTAACCAGGGAGTCCCTGGTTAGCGAAAAGAGTATAGCGCGTACACTTTTCTTACATCTCTCTGCTCTTCTCTCCAAAGTCTAAGTATCCAGCTGCAGAGCTAATATTTGTTTCGACTTTCACCAACCGAATCGACGCACAATGCATCTTCCAGCCCAAAGACAACTGTGTAATGATACCAGAACGAATGCCCTCAGCAGCTCTGTCAACACTGAGGACAAGAGTGAAGTGAAAGAGCAGATTCTACGTCGGAGATCTCAGAACAGACACTACCAGCGCAGATACCGTGAGTCAAACGCCTTATATCGCCAGACGAAGGTTTGAACAACTTGTAACTAATTTTGACGACCATTATAGGACAAAAGATTAAGAATCGTATCCAGGAGCTTGAAAGCCGTCTTTTGGCGTCTGAAGAGAGAGGAGAAGAGGGGCAGAATCGACCTATTGATAGGGATCAAGCGTGCCTTGTCGACTCCTCTTCAGCTTTTCCAACCCCTGATCAACAGGCTCCAGACAAGCAGGCATCTCGATCATCTATATCTCCTCCGCCGGTCCAACAACATGACGAGGGTTCTGCTACACAGAGCATTGCTGGTTCGGGCTTGTCATGGCTTCCGGCCGTCCCCGGCGATACTGTGTCGCTTACCTCCGACGGACAAAGTGGCGATGAGCAACTCTACCCAGTTACAAGCAACATTGAGCATTCGGTAGCCATACTACCTAAGGTAAATTACAATAATCTTAGCTATATCCATACCGAATACGCGGGCCTGGCCTCCAACCCAGCCCATGAGTTCATGCCAGCCAACTGGCCCAACCTCAAGGTACGCTGTTGGCTTAGTTGTTGACGTGACTCGGTTTCGATCCAGTGACTAATGATATATCAACAGACATGGAGCCTTCCACATGCTCCTAAATACATCGGAACACTCCCAGCGACTGAAGGCCTTGATACTCTCCGGCAAGATCAGTATGTGGCCCCAGTCAGATTAGCGATAGATCCGGTCACCTGTTTTCCCATCATACAATCCAGCGATGCTGTTGAAGGTAGCAATTGCGTTGCAAGCGAACAGTACCAGTCATACAGACTCTCCCAGTATACAGGAATGTTCAATGATAGGGGGTAGCGCAACATCCTCGATTGTGGCTTGGCTGCCAGACTTTGTGTGGGAGCCGGTGAACACTGGGGTAGCCAACCCTGGCCGGGCATAAAGCATGTGACCGTTGTCACAGCAGAAAGGCAAGCTTGAAGCCGGGGTCCGGATTGAGTTAGATTCGCATAGGAGGCTGAATCCGTACGAGTTCCGGAGTTGCCGGAGTTTACTATGACCATGCTGAAAGATTACATACAAATTCTCTTTAGTTGTGCAATGACCATTAAATGTATTAAAATATCAACTTGGCTGACGTCAATGAACCTGGATGCCGGCATTGTTCCCCGGACCATCGTTGGCACACATAGTGGCTGCGTGTCAGCGAATCCAATGCTCGTCAAGCCCCCTTGATGCACACCATCGAGTGCTCCGGATGTCGGTGCACGGCCACCGTGCAAAGCGCAAACGTTCGCAGCTGTCTCTGTTTTAGTGAAGGTCACGCGGTCGAGCGCTTGTCTCCACCAGAACCAAACTTTCGCACACCACCTCATCGCTTTCTCGTATGCGCTCAGCTTGGGGGCCTCTTTGGAGAGATGGTGGTGTGGAGAAGTTCATATTTGGGATTACAAGCTATTTGTCAGCGCCTAAAGTACCCGCTACTACGGTTGGGCTTGGCATATGGGTTGGCGTGCGGGAGACAACGGCGCTACAGTACCGGCCGAACAAAAGCCCGGCGACTGTCGTTGACTGTTGCCCATCACATTCTCTCACATAGGCATCGCTGTTGACCTCATTACCGTGTTGTTCCCGCGAGCATTTAAATGCCAATGATGCGAAAAATGCAACTAGAGCTCATTCTGGTGGTTACATGGATCCAAGCCACAAGAAGACTCCTGAGTGGGCAATAATGCCAAGCCAACAGACGGAACAACCGGACATAAGATTAACTACACATTAGCGCCTACCTGCGAATTATTGCAATCGGAAGGAGCCTGGCGATCTGGCAAAAGCGGAACCTCTGCTAGTGCTGATGTGGAGCCTTTGGCAGAGGCATATAGTACCCATTAGTCGTAAATCCTTTGTTGGCTCGTCCTTAAAATGTGAGCCAATGCCCATCACCGCACGGCCAGAACCAGACTGTCGGGAATCACACGCAGATGCTCACAACCAACACGATGACCTGCGGAAGCGAATCGAAACAAGTAAGGGCATGGGACGTTGTTATCTCTTTCCCCCACGAGAGTGGCACAAGGTTTCAGCTGATGAGTTCGACGAATATTGCGAAAATAAAAACTCGAGCACCTTAAATCGACATCGCCGCTTGGAGTGCAGCCATATGCCATATTTAAATTCTGGAATACCCATTTTCAGTTTTTCTGATCTCGAGGATCGGTGTCGCAGTAAACTTTCATATCAGAGGAGTTAGGGACTGTCCGGTGACGAATCCTTTTCAAATTCGGACGATGCTCATCACACGATTACGAGGAACAACCGGGAACTGTTCGATTTGACCAGGGAACAGACCATGCACAATGCATGGAGTCGAATAATGCTTGGTACGCGTGCTTGCTGACCCCACAATACGCCCACAAGGGTAGTGGAGGATATTCCAGCGCGAGGTCCGTAGCCGCGCAGTCACCTGCATGCACGTGCGGCTCTAGTACAATTCCGGACAATACGCGCCGACCAAGTATTGTCCCCGTCAATGCCATCCTCCAACCACGGTCAGCATTACCATATATAGCTAATCGCAATAGGCGCAGAATTGCCTCATTGGTGATAGGTGTCCCAGGCACTGGCTACGGCGCGTTGCTGGTTCGGAAGCCAACCGCTCCGGCTGATTTTCCCCAAGTTGATTCCGAGATTCATGACGTAAAGGGCATCCCCAACCAACAATCTACCAGACGTTGTGAGTTCGAAATGGAGTTTTATCAGCGCTTCAACATGAATATAAAGCCGATAAAGGTTCTCAACTTCTCCAAGGGTAGAATCGAGCATTTGGTGATCAGTCCATGCTTATACATCAGGCTTTCGAATATTAGTAATAATGCTGTCGGACCATGGAGATCCACCTGTGGTCAGGGCCAGCGTAACGAGGCTCCGATCACCAAGGTGCGAACGGTGCCGCTGGCGAAAGATCAAGGTACGACAATTGGCCCTGACCCTCTATGGCTGCCCTCGGTTCTATGAGTCTGCATTAACATCTGCTCTCTTTTCACTTGGCCAGTGTGATGAAGATTGGCCGAATTGTGGACCATGCACTAAGGCTCATTGTCCATGCTCCGGTCCGCCAATCATCTTCGAAAGTGGTTTTAAGTCTCCTTCATTGATGCA
Organism: Paramyrothecium sp. XJ0827; assembly: GCA_020881915.1. NCBI lineage: Eukaryota > Fungi > Ascomycota > Sordariomycetes > Hypocreales > Stachybotryaceae > Paramyrothecium > Paramyrothecium sp. XJ0827. The sequence goes on along the minus strand of JAJFPB010000008.1, from coordinate 3,272,774 downwards.
ACCAATGACAGGTAGCATGGGGATCCCAAATATGGAAAACCGAGTCCTCTCGTCTTTCGAGTATGCCAATGGCTCTTTCCCCTGCATCCGTCTCTCTAGCCCTCGTCCATATCCAACTACTGTTGCAGACCGTGTTGCATCCCGCTTAACAGCCTGCCTCGAGCGAGGGTCCTTCCTTGCTGCGGATTACTTTCGCTTACTTCCTACCCGACTCGGGTCCAGTGTGGCGCTGCGAGATACAGTCAACCTGTTCTGCATATTCTGGGGCAGGGTCTCTCGCGCCCCTTCGTCCGACGAAGCCGACTTGAGGGCTTATGGTAGCGCCCTACGAAGTCTGCAATATGCAATTAGCGGCGAAGACAATACGGGTAATCAGCTGGCCTGCGAAACATTAGCGGCAGTGAGTATTATGTACCGCTTTGAATTATTATTCGGAGAACAGGTTGCGTTGCAAAGCAAAACTCACTCGCACGGCATCTACAGCCTCATGGCTGCGAGGGGACCACCAGATCTGAATGATGATCTTGATGTCTGTCTTGCTTTTGAAAATCATATCGTGGTGGTAAGTCCTATTTAGAACTAGGTTTTATGCACTAATATCAGCACTGACATTGTTAGACAAACCATATCCTCTCACATGGCGGTGACAATTTCTATCTCCGATCCGACTGGGAGGAAGCTCTTTCCCAAGCCAGCCATAACACAACAACATCACAAGCACTTATCGACCACTATTACTTCTCCCGCTCAATCCAAGGCTGGCCCAAACTGGTGAGCCTGGTCAAGTGCGCCACTAGCGATTCCAATGACCGCGCAGTGAGGACAATCAATGCAGCCATTGCCTGGAAGCATTTACACAAGCACAAAGCTAACTTGGACGAATTACATGGGGGCATCCTGGCCAAGATACGTTACGAGGAGCAGATGCCACCCTGGGATGATCAAGAAAGTCTGACGCACTCTGAGCTCAATTTGACAGACAGCACACTCACACAAAGATTGTTCATGTTTACTTCATCTATGCTCGTGCTCAATCGCCTCATGCGTCCCATCGTCAATATTATTTGCATCAGCTCTCTACAGCAGATTGACGTCGAACACCGCCGGCTGGGTGAACTTGTGCTGCATCACATAGACTCTGGAAGACCTGGACTGTCAATCATCTTAGCGTCACCGTTGGCGCTCTTACTTGAGGATATGGAAGATGATGCGAGGCATGCCTCCATGACCATCAAGAAGCTCATGCTCCAGGAAAGACCAGGAGTAGACAGGAAGGGGACGCCAACGAAGTCTTCGACTCCTTGGGTTGAGTCTTTGCTTATACATCTCATGGTTGTCCCCTGAACTCACGTGACCTCTATCAACCTCTCTACCTTCTCAACTTCTCGGTCTAATTCCGACGGTAGCGGTCAACAGGTTTGAAGGCTTATCATGTGAAGCAATGCTTAATGTAAAGCCGAGCAGAAGTGACGGGTGGCCATATTGTGTAGACTAGCTATAGAGCCGTACTTAACATAAATACATACGTACCAAATATTAAATGTTCACTGCTACCATATATTAGCTGGCCTTTTTGTCGAGCCCACAGCCTATCAAGTCAGCATCAATAGCCGAGAGCGATTGAAGGTATTGTCTGTACGCCTTGCTCTGCAATGTTAATCAGCCAAGGCTGCTCACACGGCACCTTGAACGCCTGACCACTCAGCCACCGTATCCTATGCGGTTTGTGGTGTATAGAAGGCCATACACCGTACCGTATTTGCGATCCGTGGCTTTGGGCTACGGAACCTTGTTTTGGTCCCAAGTTAGGTGTCCTAAAACCAAAGTCCCATTTTTTTAACCCTTCCAGGCGCGAGAATGACTGACGAAAACGAGCCCCGTGAATCGCTCGCCGATAGGATCAACTGGTTTTAGCCAGTGTCTATAACCTTCTTAAATATAGAATATTCTCCTCTGGAAACTTTTTACTGCGCTCTACTCCCATTCGTTTTTCTCCTTTTGGAAGGTCAGCTCAGTTCGTAGAGTGCGTCAACCAACAACCAATCCCTTCAAGAACTTGGAGGTCATAGACAAGTGAGGTGACTTTTGGGTAGGCGGTCAACTAAGAACGGAAAGCGGTGGATTAAGTCCGGCACTATGTCTAAGCAAGCGGGGTAGAGGCGAGCAGGCGGTGAACTTGTAAGGCAAGCGGTAAGTGAAATTCCGGCACAAATCTTCGGTAGGCCAGGCTATGAGAATGCGGTGAAGCCTTTTTGAAACCCTCGTTGTCCTCAATATTTCACGAGGTGGGAACTTTTCTGATTGATCGAATGATTATACGGCTATAGTTGAACGGAATTTGAACGAGGTTCACCTGGTTCTGGAGCCATTCACACCGATTACTCTCGAGAAAATTCCAGTTGAGACTCAGTGAGTTAGCTCAACTCGAAATTTCTTGCGAAACTTACTAATATAAGCACTTTATCGCTTAAGCCCGTTGAAGTGGGAAATCATCACCTGCGATTGCCTGAGGGGACTTGAATTCCTGCGTGAGGCTGGTTTCGTTCACGCAGATATCAAGCCAGGGAACATAGGCTTAATCAATAGTTATTTAGAAGAGGCCATCTTAGAACCTCCGCTAAATTGGGCCAACCCACAGCAACGCCGCCTGAAAGCAATCCTCCTCGACGTTGATTCCGCAAAACCCCTCGCTAAAGGCGCACTATTGCCAGCAGCCCCTGGAAACGGAGGCACACTTGGTTTCTTATCACCTGAACGTGAGCTGATCGGGTATGATCATACTCAGTATCCATTTCGTCCAGTACCTGCGTCGTAGCGAGCCGTTCCGACTTGACACGTGCAATAGCGAGGTCCTTCTCTTCAGGCGTCAACCAGCGGGCCGTCTCCGGGCTATCTGTGAGCGTGACTATTGTAGTTAGCACAGAGCATTTCGTCGACCTAACTAAAGCCACTTACAAAACGACACGAGCGAAAGGGCAACGGTAATGATGCCCTCGATTGCTGCGCTTATCAGCTTGGCCTAGAGGCGGTGAAGGGTATGCGGCGTACCGAAGATCATCTTCCAACTAGTAAATTCCCCAAAGGAGTCGAGTGTAAGGATGGCCGAGGCGAGGAGCCCACCAAAGGCCCCGGCAAGGGGTGTCGTAACAATGTAGAGTGACAGGCGGAAGGTAAGTTCGGAGCGGCGATACCAACGAGACATATAGTAGGCAATACCGGGTAGCATACCGGCTTCCATAATACCGAGGACGAAACGAACGCCGCAGATCTGCGCCCGATTTGATACAAAGGCCGTAAAGATAGAGCTAAGTCCGAAGCCGACCGAGGTGAGAGGCAGAAACCAGCCAGGGCCCATCCACTTGCAGAGAATAGTGGCGGGGATCTCAAAAAGAATGTAGCTAATGTAGAAGACGGAGAGGACCAAGTTGTAGTCATTGTTAACGAGCCCGAGATCTTGCTCGAAACCCGCAAGGCGCGCGTTACCTATACAGTCGGGGTCAGACAATATTGCCCAGAAGATGAGCGGACATAACAACCCACCAATGTTGGCCCTGTCGATAAAGCAAAAGAGATAAAGCACAGCAACAGTGGGCACAACCATGTAGTCGATCTTTCTGCGGAGTCGGGCTTCGAGCTTTGGATCAAACTGGATCAGGGGATCGCCATATCTTCAAGAGTCAGCCGGGTCATCTAGTGGGGACCCGCAGCACAGTACTTATCGGTCGCCACCTGGCCTTTTTCTGCGGCATGGGAGAGGCTCTCGACATGGTGTACGAAAATGTCGTCCGACTGCATTGTTTTGGGTCAGATGATGATTTGACGAGCACCAGATGGTCCGAGTCTGCTTAGGGACGGTGGATATGGAGTGGATGGTACCTGTTTAAGTAAGTGCATTCCTCGTACCACCAAGACCTTCTGTCAAAATCACACGAGACCTTCCGAACAGTCAAGATCAGTTTGCCTCCGGAAACATTCCACGTTCGAGGTTGCAAACCTGGGAAAAGACGCTTGGTCACAGACTAAACCCCATCTTCGCTCCTCCAGAAGGCCACCTACCGAGAAAATACTAGCATTCATAACGGAAGCATCTGCGAACTCAATAGTCTCGGAAGAGGGCCGCGTCATTGTAAGGAAACCTTGTAATTCATGTTCCACGCAAGCAGTAGGAGAGGGCTGTGTTTTTCAGGGTTCGGCTATGGGAATCGCGGAACACCCGCAAGCCGCAGTCCCTACGGCTTCGCTTCTGACATGTGTTTGGAACATTGACGTTCCGTAGGGTGGTGAATCCGACCCCGCAATCGGCTGGGCCAGTCCGAATAGATTAAGATTAATCTAGCATGCGAGCCGCGTCAAATCAAAACAAATCTCAAGTCATGGCGTGCGGCTAGATAAGCTAGTAGTGCTTAGGGTGCTTCCAACGACCCCTTGTCCTTGCCCCAGCCCCCCCATGCACGCGCGTCCTCGTGAAGTTGCTGCTTATTCTGGACGAACCAGAGGCCGTCCCGACCGGAACACGGCTCAAGGGCTAAGAGGGAAACTAAGTTGGGTGAAGGGCGTGTATTCCGGATGGATTCGTGCTCAGGGCGTAATCACAGGCACATCTCGAAGACTCCGGCAAGACGGCCCCTTGTCGTTGTGACATTGCTTTTGCGTGTTACTGGTTTTTGTCGGGGAGAGCATCCCGGCTGTCGTAGGAAATCATGCACTAGGAACTAGCGGATGATGATTTCAATGCCTCGTTAGCATCACATACATCCGATACTACTGCAGGTGGCTTCCCGCATTTTCCCGTTAAGATGGCTGACAATTATGATATTCTCTGAAGATGAGCTTTGACCATTGAATTGAGCCGCCCGAAGAGCCTTTTATGGGGGGAGATGTTGCGGAGCCAATGGCCTTGTTTGCCGTGTATCCCTGCTACACTCCCCCAAACCCGCACAGCACAACCGAAATGTTGCACTCTCCGAAAATGTGCATAACACTTAGCATCCCTAACTACCCTAGATGCACGTAAACGATGAAGGCACCGACGGATCTCCGCCTGTGTAGTGCTGAACCCGGGGATACAAGCACATCACCCTCTCCACTAACTCGTTGAGTCCGTTTGGCCCATAGGCTGGCAACGTGTCTGGGGCCACATCATTCTCCACCCAGTCCACAATGAAATCCATCGTGACTGCAGGAGTCGGGCCGCAACCGAAGCAGTGTCCGCCGCCAGGGGCCAAGAATAAACGGTAGTAATCATTGGCCTCTGGATCATGTGTCAAGACACGATTGAAGTAGTTGACAGTCCCGTTAACTGGAACACCCGGGTCTGATGTTCCGTGCCAGGTGATCATCTTGCCGCCCCTTCTTTTGAACGCAGTCAGATCCGGGTCGGCAGAGCCAATGACGGAGTCGTATTCGTTGACAGACGCGTGAAAGAGCTCGTCCCACTGCTCGTGCGTGATTGTGCTCAAATCAAAGTTCGGGTCCTTCACGACCCAGTTCCGGGCCCAGCCGTTCGAAATTGGAAACGGGAGCGCCTCGCAAGTGCCGGTTTCGTTGCACTGAGTTAAGATTGGTCCAAGATTCGGATCCGTCAAATTTATGCCTTTGCTGTATCCGTACCACTGGAACTGTCCCGTAGAGCTTCGGGGCCCAGTCCAAGCAGCGTTGACGACGTCCGCTGCGGCACTGGAGATAGTACGGTTGACGCCATCGCAGTCGATGGTGGCTCCCACAATAGAACGGGGGTCGAAGTCGCAGAGATCAGTTCTGGATATGATCCCATCCTCTAACCCGTCTAGCCCGTCGCAAGCAGACACAACGGCGGCCCTGATAGCATTGAACTCGCAGGGTCGGGGGTAGATGCGCATTTGATCCATGATGAATGTAGGCCAGATGCTGGACCACAAAAACTTGACATAGTTTATGGCAGGGAATGCGCTAATAATGCCGTCATAGTCGTCCGGGTATCTCTGGGCAAGCATGTGGCCCTGTCTGCCGCCGGTAGACCCTCCAGAGAAGTAAGAATATGTTGGGGGGCCGCCATAAAACGCCTCAGTGACCGCCTTGCCGATGATGGCCGTGTCATGCAAGGTAATGGAGGCAAAGTCCACCGTTAAAGGCCAGTTGACAGTACCGGGGCCGGTCAAAGCCCAAGATATGGTGGGCGGGGCAACTTCTGCGAGAGAGGACGAGTGCCCACCGTCGGTGGTGGACGCCGCAAAACCGGACGCTATGAACGGCATCATCATAGAATCGCCGATTGGTCCTCCACCGGCAACGAGACCACCTCCCCCGATACCCACGAACCGGGTGTTCCAATTCTCAGTCGGAAGCAGCGTTTGGACATTGATAGTGTCGTTCCAACCAGGGTGGGTGTAGGTGACGGTAATGTTGCAGAAGTTGAGGTCGTTGAGGGTGCCGGTGTCCGCCAACATGCCCGGCACGGGAACGAAAGTGAAGTTGCGTCGCTCAAAGACGTCTACATCAAGCACACTCACACCCGCCATGGCGGGGAGTGACAACGCGGCCAAGCTGCATGACGAATTCCAAGCCATGTCAAAAATATATTTTGTCTTTGTGATGTTGTGACCGTGAGGATGACCGACAATTGGTCCGAAAATGGGAGGGCTGCTGCAAGTTTTCGACGTCTTATAGAGCGAGGCGCAGCTTTCGGATACCCATCAAGAAATGGCCGACTGAGCATGTTCGGATCAACCGGTGTCAATGCGGATCGCATGTCGATGCTGGTCTGCCCCACTCTCGGAGAGCCGGAAGAGGGGGGTGACTCCGAAGTATGCAGACAAGGGTTAATGCGGGGTAGATTTCGGCCCACCCTCTCCCAGCACTCCGCCTCAGTTCGGAACGGCCCTGTTGGCGGTTTGAGCGACGGTGGATGATCCGAAAGGGACCCTCTAATTTCGTTGTAAATGAGCCAGCTACTTTGTATGAATATTACAGAGACATACCGTGAGTTGCCCCCGCGAGAAGCGTCTGGTGGAGATGCCATGACAGAATCAGGCCTTCCATCGCATGCATTCAACCAAGATTCCGTCACTAAAAGGATGGATATCAGGTGCAAAGTAGGAGATCCGAATTCAGTCTTTAGCGAGCGTGAGGCGCTGTCGGCAAGAAGCATCGGCATCGCCCTCGGAACGTCGTAACCACTCCCCCAACCTTCCCTCCTTGCCACGCCACAGACTCCCTGAGTGACAATTGTAATTACCGGAACTACCAGGGCTTTCGATTCACGTTAAATTAAGCCAAAGAGAAACGGTTGACATTACGCAATGTGTAAGGCGCAGATCCATGCTCTGCGCCATATTGCTGGGATATGGATGTAGAGCTTCCAATAGATCGCTAGTATCATGCATTCTCATGGTTCAGACATCATGAGATAACGTTCCTGTTCTCAACGTTCGTCTTTTCAGCCGACCAGGAGTTGAGACACTTCAAGCCATTCCCCGCTTGCTCTCTTATTGTCGTCCCGTATTCGCCAGGTTCCCCTGGCCAGGACTTTGCTCCTCCCCTATCGCCTCATTACCCCCTTAACTGAAGTAAACCCGTGCGTCTCGCTTCGTTGCAGCGCCCACTCCCAATTATGAGATGACTGCCCGTGCTGTTCCCGTTCAGGTCCTTGAGGCCGCGTTCTCACCGGACAGCGATGCTTCACATCCGAACGATCAAGGCGACGCTCGTCGAGCCTTCACCAAAGACCAGATCGAGGAAATGGCCTCTTGGAATCGGGTAGGTTTGTCGCTGTGAGATCGTACCGCTTTGCATCTGACAAAACGACAGTGCGTGTTGATGATTGAAGGTGGATTGGGTCGGGAGATACTGGTGGAAAAAGATGGCATCCGCTCGATAACACCGGCCGTCGCGCTTCCAGCCTATATTATCTCTCATTCCGGGAACGCCCTTATTTATCACCACGAGCCTGAGACCCGCGATGGAGCGACGGTCAGTTGTAAGCTATCAGACGATCTCCATGGCTACCTCACCGCCGTGTACGATTCTGCGCAAAAACTGCTCAAATTCGCGCCGGACGACCAATATGAAGGCTATGAGAATGATTGTTGTTCAGATTACGCAGTGGTGCTGAAAGCACTTGGATAAAATGTAATTGATGTTATGATGATTGTAATTATTCTTGGTTAAGTTGTTCTGATCTCAATGAGATGCCTTCGGACCATTATATATCTGAGTGAACCCATCTAGGACTTTGAACCTTAATCGTAGGACTTGAACTTTAATATTGGTCCTTAAGTCACGGGGGACTCAGTTCTTCCAACAATGATCCGAACAAGGCATGTGAGATGATCGTTCAAATAGTTGCGGACGAGCGCAAAGCAATACCCTTTATTATTGGGTTGAGGGATGGAAACGGGAAGGATCGTCATTTGGAAGGTCCAGTCCGTTTTGTCTTGGATAAAGAGAACTGCGTACCTCGGTTGATCTCGGTTTTGCTTTTGTTCTCGTCGTCGTTACCAACCTCCGAGGTCAAGAGGTCTGGATTGAGGAAGCTGGAAGCGTTGATCGATGAGATGCTACCGGGTTGGGACCCGATCAGCGCCCAGTATTAAAGACGCATCTGGGCCGTAATCGATTGCGACAACTTTCCTTTCAGTCGTTCGTATCAAATCAATATCACTGTCATTTTCAGATCGTCGCATATAACCACCTTGCCTAGCTCACTCAACAATTGTTTCAGGGTACCAGATCGTTGGCGGGCCATTCGTGGTGACCTCACGAGAGAGAGCGGGCCAGCCAAACTTCCCAATCTCCGCATGGCTTAAGATATGGTGAAAACCTCCTTTCCTACGGCCTAGCACCGGCCTTGGCCCTTTACAAACTAGACCCTTGGGCAATTTGTCATTCGGCCCCTGAACGACGTATCCTTATCAAGGGCATGTCGTCACTTTACACTAGGGTCCGGCTGGTCCAAATGAGGAACAGCTGGCGTCACCCACAGTGTCCCTGTCCCCTCGCCGACTAGATCCGGGGTCGAACAGCATCCGTGGGGCACTGCCACACTCGAAAGATCTAGGACCCCGGGAGCCTGGCCGCGCGGCTCGGAAGTCGTTGCGCTGTTAGATCCCTAAAACTCCTGAACCCTGCCGATGCCAAGTCACGTACAATGACCAGATGTAGTAACACAACGTAAGCTGGCAATTTAGATGCACCATGCATGAGAATAGTACTGTTCCAGTTGACGCACGAAGTTTGTATAAATGAGCTCAGTCATCTGAACTTGGGAACGGTTCTTCCTGTGTAGACTCTGAGCCACCATTGTTCATCATCCAGCAACCTCGAAAATGGTCGCTCTGGGAAAGTACACTCCTGCCGTCGTCGCCATTCTGGCCACCCTTGTCCTTGGACAAGGTAACAACCGGAGCGGCAACGATAGAAACGGGCAAACACCAACTTCATCCGAGCAGCTTCTAACTCGAGCAATTGCGGCACTCGGAGGGAATGAAAGCCTTTCAGTGGTGCGAGACGTGACCTACGTCGGCGGAGGGTATGCTTGCCACAAAGAGCCCTTGACATGTATGACAAATGTTCTCGGACTAACTGAAGAAGGGTTTACCGAACGAAATCTACGGCTCAAACTTTCACCCTCACGTCGATGGATCAGAGCATTGCCGGGGCAGGGCGACAGAATGTCTCCTTTGCCTTTGATGAGCCGTACGTCAAGCAACGAATTGATAGATTCCATCCTCTAGAATGTGAGTAGAGAATAATCTAGGAAAGTGTATCGTAAACGCTGACTCTATGTAGCTTTCTTCATCTGGGCTCGACCTAACCTAGAGCCCATGGACTTTTCTCTCGCCGTTCAAGGTGGAGAAAATGGATTCGCTGCTGTTGTTGCAGGCAGTTTCGGCATATTCGCTCCCAACGCCCCGCCCCAAGGTTACAGAGATGGTGTGTAGGCTCCTCGATATATAATGACTCGGTGAAAATCGTATCTGACTGTTACTTAGGGCTTCTAGCGGCGTATCTCGTAAGCGAAGCGACGAAGATGTCTCCTTTGCTCTTGTCAACAGTTGGTTACCTTCCAATCCGAGCTTATGATGTCGCTTCACGTTCCTGACGGCTTGCAGATTTTGTCCAACCAGAACCACACTTTGCGGTGGGAAGAGACCAACGCAGGAACCCGACTACCCGCAGGTGAGTTGAATTAGCCCTTGATTTTTTTTGTAGAAACCCTGCTAACAATAAGCAGTGTATGACGGAACGTTGGACTTGTCCATTATTCTCGATACTGTAACCAGCCTTCCGTACATCATTCGATCATATGAGAACCACAGCTTCTTCGGCCGAGTTACGCAAGACCTTCTCGTACACGATTATACGACTGTGAATGGTGTCAAGTTCCCTCGCCGCTTCAAAACAATCTTCAACCGTGAGAATGTTGTTTCAGACTACTCAGTTAGCGACGTTCTTGTGAACTCTAACATAGATTCGACACGTTTTGAGGGACCGCCAGGGCGCCTGCCAACTCATGCACCAAGGCGCGACAGATTGTATGACTTTGCGGAGATTGGAGAGTTCAATGCAGTCTACAGCTGGAACGGACAATACGCTGGCACGTTTGAGAACGTTACCGCGGTCAATTCCTGGGCAGATCTCCCAGGTGTCTGGCTGCTGACTGTTACTAATGCACCTGGTGTTCGCCAACTGGTCATTGAGATTGGGAACTCTGTTGTTGTTTTGGATGCACCGCCTCACCAGAGTCTCCTCATCATCCAGTGGGTGCGAGAAACACTCGGAAAATCAGTCACTCACATTTGGGTAAGTGCATAGCTTGAAAGGCTGCTGAAGTTAAACCTGACGCATACACAGCCTACGCACCACCATCACGATCATGCTTACGGTGTCACCGACTATGTTGCTGCGGGTGCAAGAGTCATTGCACTCGACGAGGCAGTTCCTTATTACTCCACTATTCCACGAGATCGCTTCATCACCTACACGTGAGTCTTAATACGGTGCGATAAGTTGTCCGGGCAGCGCGAAACTGACCACTTCAACAAAGCACCAATCAGCCGTTCGTCCTCCAAGATCGCCGCATCCAGGCCAGTTTCGTGCATATGGAGGGATCTCTGCATTCCACGGACTACGGCTACACTCACATAGCACCGGCCTGCCCCACAGCCAACAGCACCACACTAGTCTTCGACGCAGATGACGCAAATACGGCAAATGTGCCCATCAGCAACCACGCAACGCTGACGGCGGCCCTGAACAAGTTTGCTGCCGACCGTGTTGGTGTAAATACCACGTGAGTAACCTCCTGCCGTCATCAAGTTCTGAAGGTGGACTAATTCACGTTTCTTTTTTTGTGCTAGTTTCGTTCCGGCCCATGGTGATCGTGCCCCCTTGAGGCGCATCATCGATGGCATTGGTTACAGTTATCCTAACTACACGGCACAGGAGTTTAGGCACCTGAGGTCGAGATGCCCAACGCCTTAACTCTTGTGGTATCCATTAAACCTCCAGGATATTTCGTTGGTCTCAACCCATGCGATCGTGTATTTTTCTAGGAAACACAGTCTTTATCCCAAATTGGAAACGCGAAATCTAATATTTCGGAAAGATGGCCTTGCACAACGCTTATGGGAAAGTCACAGCGTCGTCATGATCGATGACTCGCGAATATGTCGTTGTCGAAAGGAGGATTGTTCTCTTCATCAGTTCGTCAGGTATTTCAGCCCATTGGGCGCAGTTTAGTGTTGTTCAATTCATCCGTCAAGCATCAGCTTACTTCTATTGTTTGATTTATACTAGCGAACATGTTGTTCGCTGATATTGCTAATGCGCGACATCAGAGATAAGATGTTGCCTTGTCCTTCAACACTTAAAACGCGTCATCCTGCCAGGCTCTCAATACTGGATCTCTAACCATCAATAGAGTAATGTTATCCACTGCCCAGGACTTGGACATAATGTAGCTCTGGCTTTGCAGATAATTCCAAATTCTGGGGCAAGACAGAGCTACCCATGAGAATTGATCACCATTCCCCAGGATCTAAACACAAAGACTTCACCATAAAGGCGACTAATTTCGGGACACTCTCGGAAGTGTCATCATATAAATCAATGTGCTTCTTGCCCTTAATTACAAAGAGCTCCTTCGGCTCCTTGGCAAGCTCAATTGCTTGCTTGCTGAGGTATAGCGTCCCCGCCTCACTTCCGACAATCATCAGCAACGGCCGCGGCGATATCCAGTCAATGAAGGGAAAGGAATCATATCCCGCCATGAGCTCTACGCTCCTTGTGGGATACTCGTTGGTACAGCCAGGATGTTCTCCCCGCGGGGTCTTGTAGTACTCCCTGGCTTCGTCCCCAAAAACGTCAAGGATGTTGAGCATGGCAGGTTGGTTGCCTTTCGCCTCCGCGATGCGGTCCCTCCCTGCTTGGGCCAGGGCTTGTTGCAGGTTTGCTCTGGTCATGCTCTCACGAGTCAACCGACCCCAGCAGCCACAAGAGACCGTCGCCACCGCCTTCATACGGAGGTCTGTCACCGCCGCGGACACCCCGTAGCCCCCGGAAGCACAAATGCCGACAAATCCAATTCGTTCAGGATCTACTTCGTCGTTCAATGTCGAAAGGAATGTAACCGCATTCTTGAAGTCCTCAACCCGTTGCGATGGGTCTTCCAGGCCACGTGGTTCGCCGCCGCTCTCGCCCTGGTAAGCAGCATCGAAAGCAAGAGTGACGAATCCAGATTTGGCAAGCTGTTGGGCATAGAGACCAGACGCCTGCTCCTTGATACCAGTGCCGGGGTGGCCGACAATGATGGCAGCCCGTTTGCGGTTTAGGATGGAGGGAGAAGACATGTAGAGGTTGCCAACGACATTGATTCCGCGGCTAGGAAAATTAACTTTGCGAGAGGTAATCATAGCGTAGTGAGTCGTGAATAGGTTGTGGTGGTGTGTCTTTGCCCGATATTTGATACAGAAGGGAGCTGTGTAGTACGAGCCTAGGAGTAGATGATGCTAGCTATATAGATCCAAGACGTTGGTCACAGAATTGTATTTCAAGGGCCCCTTCAGTATCCGGATGGAATTGTGGTGGGGCATTAAAGCTTGGGCCTCGGACATAAGGAGGCCCCAGGGGTGTCCTGAAATACTAAATCCGTTGCGACGGGGCCGCCTAGCCCATTCTTTTTTCCCAGACCTCCAAATCCCCACTCACCCAAGAAGCAATAGACGAGTGCTTCTCGGCCACTGTCGGATGCGACTACTACAATGGCAAGTATCCTGCCCGGGTTAGTGGTAAATCATGCATCACGGTCATCGAAGCTCAACTACTGTGTACTCTGGATAAAGGCAAGACCTCGTGATCGATCGATCGTGCTCGTTCTTTTGAGCTCTCCACAGGCCTCATGTTCCTTGTTTGCCTCGCTCAAATACTGACGTTCTGAGTAACGGCTACCATCCAGATTGCCCACACACATCTTCGGATAGACGGCGTCTTGTTCTCGTACCTTGGAACACAGAGTCCACGGTGGTCATCGAGTTGGTCGTTCCCCGACCAAGCTTCCCGACGTGCGATGCTCCATCCGGTCCGAATTGCCGAATTACTGAGTATGAGAGCTCTCTCGTCGACGCTCGCATGCCATTGACGAATGTGATGAAGGGGCACCGATCCTTCTTCACAAAGGAGGCGACAGGGACCAATCTGTCTGTGGCTGTTTATTTTTTGTGGCATCGATCGTAGCATGCCGAGTGGCTGGTGCTTTGTCGGCGAGAGAGGTGATACGGTTCTGTTCGACAGCTCGTCGTTATGGGACGGTCCGGTCTCTGCTGGGGCGACAGGCAGAACACCCGTCTGGGACTGTGTGTTTGAGACGGTCTTTGTGCAGATGTTCAGGTTCCGTCGTCGCTCGTTGGATGTTGGTCGCGGGTTAGATCAAGCAACAGCTGCCGATTGATGCTTCGTGTACGCGGCTTGCTCTTAACGTGATGCGTCCTGTCTTACCTGCAGCCGTAAAGGAGCTCCTGGAATATAAATGTTGGGGAAACCATTATGATTCCAAGGAGTCTTTACGACTGCAGGCAGACGTGTGTGGTAGCTTTTTGTTGCTGTAGAGTTCGCGGCATTGTCCTTGCGGGTTCAGGGACCAGGCAGCTGGACCACGAAGGGAGGCAACTTGAAGAATAAAGGAAAGGACCCCATCGTGGTTATCAGCTTCCGTACCACAACTGGGCTAGTTACTAAGAAGTACGGGCTGCCATCTTGGATAATATCTGCCGGTAATAACTCGCCGGCTCGGGCTTATATACTGCTTCGTGCTTTTCTTGCATCTAGCTTTCATGCTACAGCAATAAGAAGGGCTTTTGGTGCTATAGGCAGGACTAGAAGTAGTATCTTTAAGAGTAGACTGTAGGTAGATATCTACGGTAGTCAGTATCAGCTAATATGCAGTTAGATTGCGCGGATCTTGCTGAACACATTCTTTACGATTGGACATGGCAAGCAATGTCTCTAAAAGCTGTATGTCTTCATTCCCAGTCAGTGTCGGGCAAGCTAACAAAGTAACAGATATCTTTATGGTCACCGTTCCGTAGTCTCTTGCGCGATACGCCAAAGAAAAAACTCGTAACTTCATCTCAGATTTATATCGGGCCCTCAACCGGGCGTAGCATTTGCTAGCTTGGGCTTTCTCGCTATCCAAACATATCTAATTGGTAAGTGGTTGTCCCCCTAGCGCTGGTCATTTAGCTACTTACATTTTGCAGTACGCGTAGCAAGACAGCTTACGCAATTCTTTTTCCACTTAATTGCAGAGGATATTAACTTCATCTTGGGATTTTCCAAGGATTATTGCCATGGGTTTAAGCAACAGTGCTGCCAAGCTCTTCGAAAGTCCAAGATTAAACCATTTTCCCAATTGCCTTTCCTGCTAGTCGTTTGGCCAGGGGTTACAGCAAGCTTTGATAACTCTTTCTTGGATATTAACGAACCCAATAGCCGCAAGCTGGGTGCGAGTACGGTCAGGCTGGACTCTCATAGAACGGCCAAATAAATCCATTAATTCGAGGAGTAGCAAGGACCATTCGCAAAAAGCACTAGTTGCTAGAAGAGAATCATTATCGCAACTTAGGTCCCAGTTAATCTTAATATACTCTATACGCCCTATCTCAGGCTTGAGGTACCTTGTAATTAATTAGTTTAGTAAATCGCATACCAAGCGGGGAGTGGGCAAACGTGAATATTTTTTCATATAAACTCTGCCAGCATTTAATACTACCATATAGGGAGCATGCATATATAAAGTCCCAGTCTGAGCCAAGCGTGTTCTACGGCCCTTCAATATCATGAAGTTTTGGGGGCTCCATAGTAGGTGGAATCCTAAGTAAAGTAAGGGGTAGGAAGCTAAGAGCTATCAAGTGTACCCACATTAAAGGCTAGATCATATTAATATCAACACCCTGAATATACATGTACAGATACTTTCTTGAATCAAATATTAGAAGCCTGTCAAATTGTGCCCAGAAACACGTAAAAGGTTTTCCCTACCTTATTAATGGGGAGAAGGTACTTTTCCCTCTTTATGTCTCCATCCTGCCCGTACCAGCGCCCATGTGAGAATTGAACATGCTGTAGTTTGCGCCTGATATTGCGCGGATCGGCTTCAATAGATTCTTCTTTTTCATGATGGGACATGGCGAGCGATATCTACAGATGGGTGAGGTTTTGGGGGGCAGGCCTTGTAGTGTGGTTGCAAAGTTTGTCATCTAGATGCCTGAGGCACTAAGCACTTGTTTGGTCTAAGCTTTACGATCCTAGGTGTCATGACTCGTAGACCAGGGTTATAGAGGCTTACGTGCATATTGTCTAATCAGGTGACAAACTGTAATTGAACCTCGCCCTTCCGTTTCCAGTCGAGTAGTTCGAGGGAAAATGGGAAAAAGGGCCTCAGGGTAGGCCGCCGACTTAAATAAATAGGGATCTCTTTTTGTGCCCTGGTCCTCAATCTTGCCTCAGTCTGTGGCGCACTTTGGTACAGCTCTTTCGGAGGCCTCCAAGAGGTCCTAGAAATTGGCCCGACGTTCTAATTACTAAGGCACAGCACAAATCTAGGACTGAGACCCTACCCTTTCCATTAAATGATGATGGGCGATGTGTGCGGGCGGGACTATTATCAGGAGAACTCAGCATACCGAAAATACAACAAGCTTTTCTCAGTTTGGAATGCAATTTAGATATTGATTTGCCCAGTTATTGTAGATTTGAAGCTTCGTGAACATGCACGCCTGCCGTCTCTTCGTAGTCCTGCTCACAACTACCGCTCTTGGTTGGGAGGCCCCACAGTACCGCGAATTTAATCGCATATGGCACGAGGATTTCCTGGGCGATGAAGGAGTTCTTCCTAATCCCTCCAACTGGAATATAATTGATGCCGATATTGGCGTGAATAACGAGCTCCAGGTTTATAAGAAAGACCCGCGGAATGTTCAGTTGAGCGGCGGAGAAACTCTACAGCTAGTGCCATGGAAAGACAATAGCGCTCCTAGAGGATGGACCTCCGGTCGCGTCGAGAGTACTTAGTACGATATTATTAAACTGCTTGGATAGTACTGCGTGCCTGGCGGCCGCCTCCCTAGAGTTGGGCTCGACAGCCCATCCAGAAAGCGAGGTCTTGCAAGAAGCGCTGGGCGATGCCTTCCGAGGCCAGGTCTCTAGATACTTTAGCTCAACACGTCCTGTGCCCCAGGGGACCTGAGCGGCCTGAAGGCCGCTGGACGGAAAATACATCAATCAATCAATCAATCAATCGATAACCTTGGATATAGTCAGGCGGTGCGAGTCGGCGACCGAATTGAATGTTCCGGGCAAGGTATGGCTGTTTATCGATGCCTCTACCGCTTAACGTCCTAACTCACATCTTCAGGTGGCTGGGTGACTGCCACATCGGACATCACATTCCCCGACAATATTGAGGAGGAGATTCCCCAGGCTTTCCGCAACGTTGAGGTAGCGCTCAGGGATGCTGGCGGCAAGGGCTGGACACAGGTGTTCCGGGTTAACTCATACCATACCGACCTGACCCCGGAGGTTACAGCCATTATGACAACCAACTTTCGGAAGTATATGACTGACCACAAGCCGATTTGGACGGAGATTGGTGTGAAGAAGCTAGGAGCCGATGGGATGAATGTCGAGATTGAGGTATCGGCATATGATCCAGAAGGCCTCGAGGCAAGAAAGCAAAAGTGAAATTTTTTTTTTTATTTAAAGAGAAAATCAGGCAAAAAGCATATTTATCATTTGGAATGGTCTCCTTGCGCAACCTATGGACCCAAAGTATTAACGGCCAATAGTACTCAATGAAGTTCTTCCCAGCAGTTATAATGAGGTCTTCTTCATCAGAAACCTGTCCTTTCTTCTCCTTCACTAGTAAACCCCTGTTTTCACCTGACTCGCTGAGACCGAAGTTAAGGCCCAAAACAGCTGGAGCCATCTCTCGTGATTTATTTAAGAGACGATCAATGGTCTGGGCAATAGCATTCCCAAGCTCCTTTATTAGGAAAACTCATGATGATTCGGTCCGCAGCTAGCTCCGCCACGTACAACGCTGCTTGACGAGGTAGCGATCATGGATAGAGACAGAAACAGGTTTACGAATAACCTCCATGAGGGCATCGAGAAGCAAGCGCGTAAAACACAGCTTTGGCCCACTGTAAGGCAGGCCAAGCGACCTCTTCATGACGTCTGTCTCCTTGCAGGAGCTTGAGGCTGCTAAGCAAAGCTTTTCTTAGCGGCAGGAGCGCCTTGTATATCTCCGACAACATCCTTCGTGTCGCCTATAATATTGCCGCCATAAGCCTTACTGTAATAGCAGGTATGGAGGCAGGATTAACTTACTGTTATTTAGAGATTGGAAGTTTAGGTCCGCGCCTAGGTCAAGCACCAACTAGACCACGCCTTCATCTATAAACCCTATGGCTATTTGCAAAGCTGTCGCGCTCCATGGGGCAGTCTATATTTAACTAACATTTAGAAAACTCAGGATCCAAGTTCTCAATTGGTGCTTTCCGGCAACCATTCGTTTATACCCGCAATATCGACGACTTAAAGTCAAATAACCAAGCGCCTTTCGTATAGCAGTGCATAGTATAAGTATTAATTAGCTAGGTCAGCTAACTCTTTTTCCTCTCCGTTATTCTTCCGTTTTAGTAATGCTGGCATACCGCTTTTGTCTCTTTGTCTTTGAGTCAAACCCCGAACTAATCAATACTTTGAACCCCCAGGTGTCACTTGATCGAATTCCTGGATTGGTAAAAGGCACTGTTCAGAAGAATATAACCTCTTTGAGAGATTACGCAATAGCTCTTCTTCCTAGCATCTCATTACCTTGTGTAGCCTTCTGTCCGACTTCGTCTACTGAGCCGCTAATAATGCATCCCTTATGTACGAGAAGTTCTGCAAACTGGAGGGCGTCACAGATAAGCGCAAATTCGAATGGACTTCGTAGTTGGTAGTCTTCGTATTGATTGGTGCGCCGTTCTTAATCAATTATTTTTTTAATTATATATTATTAGATGAAGTATGGTAGTGTAATGCAGTTTTCCCTTGTTCAGATTGGGCAGGAAGGCTTATACCTTGTGAGATAAGCGACTCAAAGAGGGCTTGATTCTGACTGCGGACTGCTTTGAAAAGAATATCTGGAGTAGCAAGATTCTCAGGAATATCTCAGAACTTGAGATTACTGCAATCAAATAGCGAATAAATATCAAACTTACTATTTAACTTACCGAACACCGTCCTCTTGGCCTGTGATAGTCGAGTCTTGTTGCAAAAAGCGCAGAGCGGGTATGGCATCAAAGGCAGGCACGAGCATAAATGAGGAGCTACGGATGCCAACGCGGATAGTAATTAGTGAAATAGTATTAAGCAACCCCTCTCGCACTTTCATGCCTCTTTTACATTTAGCTTAGTGGTTTGCCTTCTGGCCCTTGTTATAGTCCGTAGTCGCTGCGCGGACATCCTCCAAGGTAGCAAGCTTTGCTTCACCACGCAAAGGAACCGGATAGGTAGATGGTTCGACAGCTTGTATTGCTCCATTTTCCATTGGTAGTTCCTGTTCAACCCATAGCTTGAAATTATTAAGGATGTACACCCTTGGATGGCCGAAGGCTTTCAACATCCAGCCCACCCTCGGTGCCGACAAGATACCCAGCTCCTGCGTGTCATACACTACCAGGATGTCCTCCTTACGAATGCCTAGCTCGCTCATTGAAGCAGCGAAGTCTTCAGCGCCGGGCAACATATGAGGATAAGGTGAATGCGCATCAATGACCTTGTTGAGGTCGAAGAAGCGAGCTTTTGGGATTCGTTTCTCGCGGAAGGCCTGGATACCTGTGCGACCCTCGGAGTCATCGTCTGGGAACCAAGTGGTGCACAAGGGAATTATGCGAGGTTCCGTCGAGACGCTGGATGGACTCATCCTCATAGCTTCGTGCAGATCCCTTGGGCTCACCAGAAAGGTGGAGAATGAGCGTTGATTTAAAGGTACGCCGAACCAGCCTGGATAGTTGATTGAGTGCGAAGATATGGGACAGCTCCATTTAGGTAAATGATACTTGGAGAAGAGATTAGCGCCCACCATGATGAACACAATCACCTTATGTTGTAAATATCTGGCGAAAATACCGTTTTTGAAACTGGCTAGATGATTTTCCCCGATGGCTAAGATAGCTTGGTTTGCGGCAAAAATGTTGGGGGCTGGGGCATTAGCTATTAAACGTCGAGATGGTTGCAGGGTAAGTGTTTGTAAGGTCTCAATTGGCTTAATGACGTCAGGACCGGAGCAATTTTGCCACCGAAGTCAGAATTCCTGGACGTTGTTATTCCTGTGGGAGAGTAACACTGGAGCTAGGCTAGGATAGTGTACATACAAAGTCTATTACGCCCGGTGATGTGCGTCAGAAGGGCCACTATCGGCTATTTACATAATATCTTCTCACCTGAGCCCGTGTATTATCTAGCTGTCCACTTCCCCCCTTTTCTTCTTCTGTCGTCCCATCCTAATGATTTATTCTGCAGTTTTCAAACCTGACTCTCCTGCCTGATTACATTTCTGGCAGCCGATTACACTTTCCTGAATAACGAAGGTTGACGCAGCCTAAGGACCCTCGTCTCAACTCATGACCAGGACACAGTCCTATTGCAACCAACATTGACCGATAGCTCGCCAAGTAAGCAAAAAAATACCCACGTGGAGAGTGCACCAGTTAGTCGGATCTGCAGCAAGATGCGCTCTTCGATTCGACTCACCATCATCCGTCGCTGCATTACAACTTATCCGTCCCTGTTATCCTCCGCCCGTATTAAAAATCTCCTGACCACCAATACAAACATTAACCCAACAGGGAATGGCTGCAATTCATCACCCAATGCTCGCGCCAAGCCTAAGATCTACAACTCGAATGTCAGGGGCTCGGGCTTGAACACGGCAAGCCAGCTCACGGATGAGCAGCAGGAGGAAGTGGATAAGCATAACTCCTCCTTTGCTAAGAATCAGCGCTTGGGTAAGAGAGAGATAGTTGACGATAAGTTTTGGAAGGGTAGCTCCAAGGGCTGAGGCTCAACTGGGGCGTATGGGTGCCTGAGGTAAATGGAGACCATGGTGATGATTATACCATACGTATCCCAGATTTGACCGACTGCCATGATTTACCCCAATTGCTTGGATAAGAGAGGCCAATTTAGAGGCTAATTATTTTGTCCTTTTTTTTTGTCCCTTTTTTTTTTTTGTCCTTGTTGATATAACCAGATATGGACCAAACAAAGCTAGGCCGTGTCCAACAGAGGGTAGGGAGTTCGTTGTTATTGCACTCGGACCATCGGGTAACGTAGAGGATTACAATCATCATTCCATACTTCCTCCTCTACTTTCTCCTCAATCGTGGGTTCAAGTGTGCTCCATTTGTCGTTCAACTGCCGAATTCTAAAATTTGCCACGAGCGCTCAAGTATTTTCAGCTGTTTGTGAATACACAGATGTGTTCTCTTATCTGACATATAAAATCAGTTGACGAGTTGTAGGAAAGGCTATGTGCTGTTGAGGTATGGAGAGGGTTTAATGGACGCCCCAAGAACACAGCCAACAGTTCTCTCCAAAAATCCAAAGTAGTGTCTGAGCTTACAGGCCGTTGCGCCACGAGAAAGAAAACCGTGACCAGAGCACGGACTGCGGAGTCAGAACTCTCAGATTCACCCCAGATATGGGCGCATTTGATGCGGTAATTTTGGACTTCATGACTGAGCAGCTCGTCGAACTGCGACGAGACTCGGCAGCAGGGCCCATAGACAGTAATAAGCTCTTTGTCGTTTTCGATAGTATATGCTATCCAAGGCTCATCCCTCTGCAGGAACAAGTACACCGCAACTTCGTGGTTCGTTATGGAGGCAAAACTTGGGCTTAGAGATACATGGTGTTGGGGTGTGGCTGCCCCCAGTATGGCCAGCACAGCCGTAACGACGCTCTTATTCAAAGGCGTTCTCGGCTGTAGGGTCGCTATCTCTTCATCCGATAGACAAATTGCAGTATGTGTGCTGTTGCTGCCTGAGTCCGACGAGGCCTCCTGTTGGGCGAGCGGTGCGCCTGTGAGCTGTGCTGTTGGCTGAACGAGGCAAGTTGAAGTCTGTTCCGATGACTGTTGAGTGTTCACATTGCAAATTTTCGATTCGCATCGTTTCTTTTCCACTTAGAGCGGCAATGAACAGAACGACCGGTTCAGGCAGACTTACCAGTTTCTCCTCGACTGCTTTGATGTCTATTGGCATCAGCCGACCCTCGCTCGACAATGAATCCAATTCTCTCTTCACATCCTCAAATTTGAACCTCCTAAGCTTGGTGTTTATCATCTTCGCCGTATGTGTAGATATATCTTGGAATAATTGTCTAACATCCTCCTCCGGTACATTCCAATCTTTGGCTGACCTGCGTGCATAGCTCTGCTTATCTATCTTGCGTTTAGGTTTTGCACTATTCACCACTGCAGTTGGCTTTGGCTGCGTGTTGGAACAAAAGCAAGGATAATCGAGGCTTCCATCGTTTAACATGGTTATGAACCGGTTGTTGTCGAACTTGTCTCCCGGGAATAGCCACGACTCAAGTTTGCGAAGACTTTCGAAGTTCTCCCTGGGACAGAATTTTTCCACATGTTCTATCCTTTCAAGAAATCTTCCACAGAGATGAGACGATGAAGGAAAGAATCGACATGATAGCCTTGAATGGGGGGTCAAGTCACCTGCCTTGTGTGGAAGAACTCTGTCAACGCTATCTTCCGAAGATCCCAATCATCCGGCGAGACGGAGATTCGGCCGTCGCTTTTGGCGCGAGCATATTTGGGTCCGACCCCTCTGTGGAAGTCATGGATGTGTTACCGAAATCAATCGGTCTCCTAACATTCAAACCAAATCTTGGCAGAGACGAGATTTCTAGGATCATGAGGCGCAATGTGCAGCTACCGAAAGAAGCCCCTACAAAATTCCGTACAAGGGGCTCACGTGGAACAAAGTTTGAGCTCTTCGAAGGCGAATCTCAGGATCCCAGTGAGAATACTTTCATAGGAAAGTTCTCAATCGACAGCAACGTGGAGCCAGGCACGGAGATTGACGTGACAATCAAAGTCACAATGGATAATACCGTGAGCTGTCGGGCTAACATTGGTGGCCAAGAAGGCGGGTTGACTATAGCCTGCCCAGAGAAGTTTACCGAAGAACAACTCGAAGCATTTCACAGCACAACAAGGACCAGGCTCGCAGGTGGCGAGGCTCGCGGCGCGCCTAAATTATATGACAACGACCCGGTCGCAACGGGGTATAAGTCAAATTACAGCGAGTCAGAATACGATGAGTCGGAGTATAGTGAAGCAGACGATGATGAAGAATACGATGAGGAAGAACACGATGAGGAAGAACACGATGAGGAAGAACACGATGGGGAAGAAAACTGTAATCGGGCAGATGGCAATGAATTAGGCACCGATGCTCAAGTTCTCACAGACGAGCAAAGTGGCCAGAAGGGACGAAAGCGAAATCTGCACGACACCAACGACGCGGAGCCAGAAATCAGAGGGCCCCAAAGAAAAACCCGAAAATTTTAAAGATACCAAATGGCTCATCGATCTTCGACAGCTGCCCAGTATGCGCTTACCAACAATTTTCATAAAACCCGGAAACAGGATGACATGTCTGGATGCAGTGGCGTAGCCTCAGGGGCCTCGACGCAGAGGCTAGCACAAGGCCTCCACATCACGACCAGGAAACCTGCCCTGCTTTCCATCCTACCCTAGACTCCAGCTACCCTAGGTCTGATCGTCACCTCAGGTGGAATAATGAGCAACATATCCGTATTCGACCATGGAACCGTATCCATCTTTTGTCTCACCATTAGGGTTGCCTGGCTATCACACTCTTATCAGTAAAAATTGCCATTTATCACATCATGCACTTACCCAATTTCCCCCTACTGCCATGTTAAGGATTAGAAAAAGCGGCGAGTGTGCCAAACGACTCCAAACATTTTCAACGCCAACCTTGCTTCCTTCGATTCGGTGGAACTCGACACCATCGAGGAACCAGGCGATGCTCTCTCGAGCGAAGCTGCTAGGTCTGCGATCAATTTCAACTCGCCACGTATGCCAACCTTGATCGGGTAGTCTGGTCTTGGCCGTGATACCTGGTCTACCTTCAAAATGTAGCGTTCCATGGCCAGTCGGTTGACCATTAATGTTCTCCATTATGTCGATTTCACCACAGGCCGGCCAAGGTGTGCCTTGCCTAATAGACGTACCCAGCATCCAAAAAGCCGGCCAAAGACCTTGCTTATTTGCTCGCGCATTGCCGCCAAAACGGATTCTGGACTCGATCCGTGTTAGTTTTCCACGTTGTGGAGTGAGAGTGCTACAAAATATTTATTATTAGCTCTCTTGACACTATCCAAGCATTTTATAAAGACCCTACTAAGTAGATTCGACGCGACCGGAGGTCCATCCCCTCGGCGCGCTACTGTCTTTCCATGGCACTAGTTGCAGAGTTTCTCCGCCGCTCAACTGAACATTCCGGGGGTCTTTCTTATAAACCTGGAGCTCGTTATTCACACCAACATCGGCATCGATTATATTCCAGTTAGAGGGATTTGGAAGAACTCCTTCATCGCCCAGGAAATCCTCGTGCCAGATGCGATTGAATTCGCGGTACTGTGGGGCGTCCCAACAAAGAGCGGTAGTTGTAAGCAGGGCTACGAAGAGATGGCAGGCGTGCATATTCACAAAGTATTAAATCTACAATATTTGGGCCAATCAACATCTATAATTGCATTGCAAACTGAGAAGAGCTTGCTGTATTTTCGGTATGTTAAGTTCTCCTCGTGATAGTCCCACCCGCACACGCCGCCCATCATCACGCCGCCCATCATCATTTAATGGAAAAGTAGCGTCTTAGTCCTAGATTTGTTCCGCCAGATGGTTGTGCCTTAGTCATGAGGAAGTCGAGCCAATTTCTAGGACCATTGGAGGCCTCCGATGAAGTGCGTCACAAACTGATGCCAGATTGAGGACCAGGGCATAAAAAGGGACCCTATTTATTTAAGTCGATGGCCAACCCCGGAGGCCCTTTTTCTCATTTTCCCTCCTCGACTCGAAACGGAAGGGGCGAGGTTCAATTACAGCTTGTCATCGGATTAGACAATATGCACGTAAGCCTCCATAACCCTGGGTCTACGAGTCGTGATACTGGGATCGTAAAGCTTAGACCAAACAAGTTCTTAGTGCCTTAGGCATCTGGATGACAAACTTTGCAACTACACCACAAGACCTGCGCACCAAAATCTCACGCGCCTGGTCGCTTGCTATGTCCCATCGTGGAAAAGAATCTGTTGAACGGGATCCGCCCATAATCGAGCGCAAGTTACAGCATGTTCAATTCTCACATGGGCGCTGGTACGGGCAAGATGGAGACATAAAGAGGGAAAAGTACCTTCTCCCCATTGATAAGGTAGGGAAAACCTTTTATTGTCTGAGTCAAGGTAATTAACGGCGCCAAGGAAGAGACTGATCGTCTCGACATATTTCACAAGATTTTCCTAGTGGCTCGGAGCGATGAACTATTCGCCGCCGGCCTGGACACTACGAAACCGCTCCGTGTTCTAGATCTCGGTACTGGTACTGGCATCTGGGCGATTGATATGTCAGAGTACGTGTTTCTGGGCACAATTTGACAGGCTTCTAATATTTGATTCAAGAAAGTATCCGCACATGCACATTCAGGGTGTTGATATCAATATGATCCAGCCTTTGATGTGGGCACACTTAATGGCTCTCAGCTTCCTACCCCTAACTTTACTTAGGATTCCACCTACCATGGAGCCTCCAAAACTTCATGACATTGAAGGGCCGTGGGACACGCTTGGTTCAGACTGGGACTTTATACATGCACGCTCCCTATATGGCAGCGTTAAATGCTGGCAGAGTTTATATGAAAAAATATTCACGTTTGCCCACTCCCCGCTTGGTATGCGATTCACTAAACTAATTAATCATAAGGCACCTCAAGCCTGAGACAGGGCGTATAGAGCATATTGAGATTGACTGGGACCCAAGTTGCGATGATGATTCTCTCCCAGCAACTAGTGTTTTTTGCGAATGGTCCTCGCTACTCTTCGAATCAATGGATTCATTCGGCCGTTCCATGAGAGTCCAGCCTGACCGGACTCGCGCCCAGCTTGCGGCTATTGGGTTCGTCGATATCCAAGAAGGAGTCATCGAAGCGAGCTGCAACCCTTGGCCAAAGAATAAGAAGGAAAGGCAGTTGGGAAAATGGTTCAATCTTGGACTTTCGAGAAGCTTAACAGCACTATCACTCAAGCCGATGGTAACGATGTTTGGAAAGTCCAAGGATGAAGTCAACAGTCTCTGTAATCAGGTGGAAAAGGAATTGCGCAAGCTGTCTTGCCACGCGTACTGCAAAATGTAAGTAACCAAATGACCAGCGCTAAGGGGACAACCACTCACCAATTAGATACGTTTGGACAGCGAGAAAGCCCAAGCTAGCAAATGCTACGCCCGGTTGAGGGCCCGATATAAATCTGAGATGAAGTTACGAGTTTTTTTTTTGGCGTATCGTGATTCCACGGGAGCGTTCTCCTTCAATGTACCGCAGCCCGGTCAGCATCTCGATGGTTTCCGCGTGCGAATTTCCCTCGTAACGGGCCATCTTGTCACGTAGGGAATCGGGGCGGCTGTCGGCCGCGGCGCCTTCCAGGTCCTCTCGTGTTAAAGCAATGTTCATGGCGTTTCGGTCTGCCTGAGACATGGCTCTGTCGCTGCCGCCATTGTTGCTAAGGTAAAATGGTGTCGACGAAGCGCCCGTTCCTTCCGAAGGCGTCACCTCTGATCTGCTTTCCTGGCTTTGCATCCATTGTTTCTGCGCCTCGTCGGCGTCGGCCTCCTCCTCCCTACGTAGCTCGGCTATGCGGCGCCTTAGTCGCTCGTTTTCGATTTTGTGCTCCAGGAAGGAATCGAGCAGCCCGGCGTTCTTTGGTGGGTAGGGGCGGGCCATCATGAAAACGGCCTGGCAGAAGGAAGATTGATTGCTGGGGTTCGGTGCGAACTTGGCAGAGGCAATGTGCGCGTGGCCCACGGTCTCGAAAATGGCATAGACGCCGTCCTTCTTCCGAAGTCGATAGAATAGCCGCAGGGGATTGCCCGATGCTATTGACTCGTTTAGTTCAGAGACGAAGACGCCCTGGTCGTCCGGGTGGATTAATTCCTTGAGGAAAACGTCCATGATCTCTTCGGGGGTGTAGCCTGTGACGCTTGTAATGCTGGGCGATGCGTACTTGATGCGGCCGTTCGCGTCCAGGATCTGCAAAAAATCCTTCAACTCCTCCACCACCTTCGCAGGCCAGTTTCTCCTCTTGGTGAACTCGGTGAGGGTGTTGCCGCTGGAAAAGTTGATGTGGGCAAAGGAGCCTGGGGGTACCGGCCCCGCACCGGGGATATTGTTGGCGGCTGTGTTGAATTGATTCTCGGATCGCGCAACGGCGTCTTCAGTCGTCGTGGAACCTTCGTTGTTGTCAGGGTTGTACGTCTGCGACATGCCTGAGCCATCATCGACCGGGTCGAGGTTCATAACCATGTCGCCGAACGGGCCAACCATGTCGTTATCGAGCAGTGCCATGATGTCGTTGCCGTCTGTTGGTCGGTAGGCCGGGGGGCAGGGACGAAGCGGAGAGGAGGGCGTGGCGATAGCGCCGCAGCGATTTAGGTGCAGCGAGCAAGCCAAAACGCCAGCAAGGTTCGTCGAGATATATCCTCAAGAGCAAAAGCACGGCAAAGGCCTGGAATGCTTGTTGTAGGTTGTAAGCAGGGAGACGTCGCAAGAGCCATACATGAACCAGCGCCACAGGATGAGGTAATAAGGGCCGTGGGACTGGGGGACTTTGGAACCGCTACGGATACTAATTCTAGAGACTGGGAAAAAGACGGCCATGCACATTGCCATGAATTGAAGGATGCGCAATGCAAATGCCAAGATGGGCACTGTGCCATGCGCTGCCCCGGAGGAAACACCCCGTAAAAAGTGGGTGAACGAGTTGAGCAGTGGCTTTTATTGGGGGCTTGTCAGGACAAGAAACAGGCAGGGTGAAGGCTAGTCCTTGGAAGGCTTGGGCTTCCTCGGGCTTTCAGTGGCTCATTTGCTGCTACTCACTCCCCTAAGTGCGTCAAGTGGGGGGTTTTGCGAACGCTACAGCACTACTGTACCTACTGTACCGCAAGCGTATCCCAGCGCGGCGGTTGCTTTTTTTTAAGGCCCCCTGCTTTCAAAATGTTTTCAGATGGCGGTAGCGTTATTCAGCAATTCCATGCCGTAAAGCTGCGCACGTGAGTACGCATCCCCTTCTCGTACCTCGTAGTCACCGTGCCAAGCACAGACGCGTGATTCGAAGCCGTCATCACGCGTGCCATCCACTTCTGCCTACCTTACCTCACCTACCTTACCCTAACGTGGCCGGGGCAGTCTGATTGGATCTCGGTGAGCCTAGTAATCTGGCGACCATTTGAGTGCCTGCATCCACATAAACATATTGCATATCAAGGACTAGCTGCCCGTAAACATCACATGGTCTGGCTCTGACCACGATGTCGAGGATCGACAAGCTCTCCATCTCGGGCATCCGGTCCTTCAGCCCGGCAGTCCGGGAAGCCATCCAGTTCAACACGCCCCTCACGCTCATTGTCGGTTACAATGGCTCGGGCAAGACAACCATTATCGAGTGTCTCAAGTATGCAACCACCGGGGAGCTCCCCCCCCAACAGCAAGGGCGGCGCCTTCATCCACGATCCGAAAGTAGGTCATTCAATCAATACAGCTGCGGTAGACTGTAGAACCTTTGGCTAAAAGCATGCCCTTAGCTGTGCGGTAAGAAAGAGGTCATGGCCCAGGTGAAACTGCAGTTTAGATCGATCAATGACCGCCAACACGTTGCCACACGATCTTTGCAGCTCACAGCCAAGAAGACCACCCGGACCCAAAAGACGCTTGATTGTTCGCTCGTCGTGGTCAACAATGGCGAACGCACCACCACTTCTACTAGGGTAGCCCAGCTTGACGAGATGATCCCAGAACGGTTGGGAGTCTCTCCGGCCATTCTCGATGCCGTAATCTTCTGCCACCAGGACGAGTCTCTCTGGCCCTTGAGCGAGCCGGCTGCTCTCAAGAAGCGCTTTGACGAGATCTTTGAGGCCCTCAAATACACCAAGGCCATCGAAAACCTCAAGATTCTTCGTAAGAAGCAGATTGAACAGCTGGGGAAGCTGCAAAACGACGAGGCCCACAACAAGATCAACAAGGACCAGGGTGAACGAGCCGAGAAGCGAATGAGTCTTTTGCAAGCCGAGATTGAAGGCGCGCGCGAGAAATGTGAGGCACTCACTGTCGAGATGGAAGAGACCCAGGAACGTATCCGAGAAAAGCATGAGCACGCAAACAGCTTCCTTCAGATCGTCCAGAACCTCAACAACAAGCGTGAGCAGCTGGAGTACCGCCAAGATGCCGTTAGCGAGCTCAGGCAAACCATTGAGGAGCTGCGTGAGGATGATGCCTCACTAGAGAATCCCTGGCCCAGTATGAGGAGCGCATGCAACTATATTAAGAGGAAGCCGAGCAGAACAGGACGCAATACTCTGAGCTTCAAAAAGAGTTGGCTCAGTCCCGTCGGTCCTTGTCTACCAAGCTTGCCGAGCAAGGGAAGCATCAGTCGGACAAGGAAAAGTATGAGCGTCAGCTCAAATCGCGGATAGATATGGTGCACGAAGCCGCACAACAGTACGGCTTTAGGGGATTCGATGGGGAGCTCAGCGAGAAGCACGTGACAACATTCCACGAGAAGATACAAAAGCTTCTCAACGAGAGGAAGCGTGACCTCGAACGCTTGCAAAAGGAAAATGCTGTGGAGTTGGACAAGGCGACGGCGGTCATAACAGAACTAGAGGGGCGGAAGGCTGCCCGGACGCAGGACCGTGTATCGGCGAAACAAAGGATCAATGCCATTGAGAAGCGAACACAGGTCTTGCAGAATGAGGCTAGCTTGATTGATATCGATGAAGGCGCCAAGGCGGTTCTTGATACACAGCTCGAAGAACTGGAAAACAGATCCGGACGTATCCAGCAAGACTTCGAGAAAGCGGACTGGGACGGACAGCTGAATAGTGAGAATGAGCAACTGTGGAAGTTGGAAAGCGACAACGAGAAGCTGGGTCGCAAGAGACCACGGAACGGTGACCATAAAGATATCTGTTACTTTGTCAGCTTGCCCGACACTGACTGGGAATGAAGACATACAGCTTTCAGAGACATTGCTTGCCATGTCCAATCGTAAAGAATGTGTTCAGCAAGATCCGCGCAATCTGACTGCATATTAGCTGATACTGACTGCCATAGATATCTACCTACAGTCTACTCTTAAAGATACCACTTCTAGTCCTGCCCATAGCATCAAAAGCCCTTCTTATTGCCGTAGCATCAAAGCCAGATGCAAGAAAAGCACGAAGCAGTACACAAGCCCGAGCCGGCGAGTTATCACCGGCAGATATTGTCCAAGACGGCAGCCCGTACTTCTCAGTAACCAGCCCAGTTGCGGTACGGAAGCTGACAACCACGATGGGGTCCTTTCCTTCATTCTTCAATCGTTGCATGATGTTGCCTCCCTTCGTGGTCCAGCTGCCTGCTCCAGAACCCGCAAGGACAATGCCGCGAACTCTACTGGCAGCATACTCGAATAAGGTTTCATCCTGGTCAAGGTGTCCATAGAGGATAATAACTCGTGGTAGGCTACACCTGTTGGCAATATCGCACAGTGCCGAGTAGCGTCGACGTTCAGGTGGATAGTAGAAGTATGGTTTGATACCCCTGATTTCCCCGATCTTGATGCCCTCGAAAGCGTTGACTGATGTGGTTGAGACTCTGATAACAGATAACGCTTCGAAGACGTAGTTTTGGGAAACATACATAACGCCCCGATCCTTCGCTTCTGGAGAAATCACAAGACAAGCGGTATTATGTAAGTTGATCTCTCCATCTGCGCTGAGGTCTGTCAAACGTCTTATGGCACCTGTAACTCCGAATGGATACCAAGGGTTGATGGTAATACTAAGCAAAGTCATAGTATCCTCCGTCAAGTCAGTTCCGATGATAGCCAGACCAGCAACATAAAGTCCAGTCGCAAGGTCTTCATTGATATGTCGAATAGCCGGTAGAAGGATCTCATCAGTCAAGTCTGGACTGCCTCCTGTAAAAACAGTTTCGCCTTCAATCTGGGCGATTTTTTTCAAGCCAGGGGTACCTCTTAATCAAGTCTTCTGCGGCAACAGCACCATACTTGGGACCGCCTTCGCCATCGGTAGAGGTAATTGTGCCACCAAAGTCATAAATCTTGATCTTGAGACGAGTCTGGTGCGGCATCTTGATGCGTTAACCACCAGGGTGGCTTCAGTAACTGATTCTCAAAGTGCAGACTGGAGGAGGAACCGACCTGCAGCAGTTCCATTCCTGAGATGAACCCGCCTCTTATATATTTGTTTTCTGTTTGTAAATTCATCAGCCCCTCTTGCTTCGCTCTGCCAAACTGACATATCACTTTGGTGTTTCGAGTTCTTCTCAATGAATGGTGCACATGAGGGGTTAGATGGCTTCGCAAAACATACTTGATCGGGTCTGACATACGGTGGTTTAAGGTCAAGTTCGATCGATACCCATTTAGTTGAGACCAGCCTAGCATACTCGATAAAGGCTCACATGCATTCACCACACCAATTCAGCCGAACGCGAGTTAACAGATCATGATCGAGCTTCGTGGTCTCGCAATACATACTTGACCGGGACTAACTTGTGGTAGTTCAAGGTCGAGACCGGTTCGATCTATTCTGATCCGTCACGTCATGGGTTGACACTAGCTGCCCTGACCAATGTCTCTAATATAATGCAAGAGGCGACCGACTGACGAGACTGGAGCTTGGAGGGAGTGACTGGAAAGTAGAGGCGAACCACTAAGTCCCAGTTAGACAATTGGGCCTACCTCAACGGCAGCACGGGTAGTTGGTAGGCAAGGTACAGCGACCTTGTTCCCTCCCAGTCATCAACTTGATGATTCGAGGCTGCTTTCACACCAGTTGCGGTACCGTTTGAATCGATGGCTGGGTGGTGAACGGAAAGAGTAATCTCATACTTGTCGGCTGAAACCAGCGGCAGCGTATTTATAGCACAAGTCGCGACTCTCGAAACTCTAGCCCAGGCACCCACTCAATGGATGGCCTCTGAAGTTGGATCCGTAATCATGAAGATGTCTGAGGTTTCGTTAGCTTGCTCAACACACTAAGGATGGGAGACGGACGGCTTTTAGAGCTACTGGCTGTCCAACGTTCCGTCTTGAATCCAGCAGACTGAAATATGTCTTCGATCTTCTCCGGTTTGACCTTGCGCGATCGGAAGAAATCAACCACTGTTCCTTTCGGGATCAAACCATCCCATTCAATGTCCACCTTTGTTGTAAGTCGATAGAAATGGCAATAGCATCCGTCTTGACATTCTTTCAAAAAGCATTCGAGTAACCACGTGGACTCTCTTTCCTTTTCATCGAGTTCAAGCGTTTTGTGTACCCGCTCTCCAATGAAGTCGATGAAATTGGTGAAGTTCGGGGAATGGTACGCACGCTCTACCTTCTCTCTGTCTGTTTCTTCAGTGTGGCCATCTGTTGACAAGATGAGAGTGGATGAGGGGTTAGCTCTCATCAGACTTTGATAAAATTGAACATCGTCGTTTAGGGCAGGCCCAGCATCGCTGTAAAAAGTAGACCCCAGGTATAGCGCAAAACATGGAACAAGCCGAACTTTGGCGAGTTGTTTCATGCCGTCGTCGAAGGTTCCCCAAAGTCCGCTTGCTTGAACGTGGCTGAAATGAGGGAGCATGCTAAGCGTATGCTCGATCGACTCTCGAGAAAGGTCGAGGCATACGTATGAGCATGGTGTACCCCTGTCCTCGGCCATCCGGAGGATGGGACTGACTTTCGGCTCCTTTGATGAGGCGGATCCGAAATCGATAATCACGGTTCCAGGTGCGATTCGGAGGGCGATTTCCTCGGCCCTTGCACGTAGTATTTGGACCTCATCATGAGTTTGGTAATACTCAGGATCCTGGCTCGCTTTTTTCCACCTTTCAACACCCCCCCTACCGTAGATCAGTGCTTTAGGCAGGGGTCTGCCTTCCAAAAGTGAATCGCGTAAGGAATCGCGCCATTTAGGGTCAATCTGGCTGCCTCCAATGTCCAGAATTTCACCTTTGGTTGGCACCCAATCTTCGCGGCGAGTTTTCATTGCAAATCAAGGAAGCTAGATCTTACAACTCATGCAGATATGAAATAGATTGAACAGAACAGTGAGGCGAAACGAGCTTAAATGCTTCACGAAAACTGATATATCATCTTTCCGTGAAATAAAAGGTCCGCCTGTGCGCTCGTATAGCTCTTAGTTACACACCACCCCGCATGCAGGAGACCAGCACCATCATCTTGATCCATCTCTCCGCTCTCGACCAGCTTATCCCTCAAAGGCAATAACGGGACAGGTGTTGACGGATTCACCTCCAAGTAAATATCTTTGAAACAGCTTCCTTAAGCGTGTTTATGTAGTACATAACGGAGTTGTCTTCGGGTTTTGTTTGCTCTTGTGCGTACTTGTCTTCGGCTTTTCTTCGAGCTTGTGCGTTGAAGTGACGTTCATACTCGCCCCAGCGACCGAGGAAATCTTCTTCCTGGAGACGAAGTATCATAAGAAAATCGTCGTCTCCACGAGTTAACCTCGTATACTCCTCTCTTTTCTCATCAACAAGGTCTTTTACAAAGCCATGAAAGACAAGTTCGTCGGGGGAAAGGGTAAATGCTCCTGCATCCCATCCTTTAAGTATTGCCTTAACTTCGGGAATGGTAGCACCGGCGACTGAATGCGATGTAAGCAGAATATTACGTCTATTTCGGAATTCTTACCACATAATGCAGTGTCACCGTACAAAACCACCCTATCGTTGTCAACCTTGTAATTGGGAG
The DNA here is from genome assembly GCA_020881915.1 of Paramyrothecium sp. XJ0827. Classification (NCBI taxonomy): domain Eukaryota; kingdom Fungi; phylum Ascomycota; class Sordariomycetes; order Hypocreales; family Stachybotryaceae; genus Paramyrothecium; species Paramyrothecium sp. XJ0827. The sequence goes on along the minus strand of JAJFPB010000008.1, from coordinate 3,239,171 downwards.
AGGTTAAGTCGCTCATGATTATACAGTAGAAGAAGGCAAGAAAGTGTAAGATGAAGAAGATGAAAAGTCGTGGGTGCTCCGAGCAGCAGGACGTGTCTTTTATAATAGACCCCATGTATCAGGCTGAGGTCAAGGGTTGTGGCATGCACATGCTCAGCTCAGTGCCACTCTCCGGACGACGATTCGATCCTGGTTATTCAACTCGGCGCCATGTTGCGTCCGTTCGTGAATGCAGCGGAGGACGAGGAGCTACCCCGACCATGTGGGGTTGATGACCAACTTGTCACCGAGGCCACGCGTCAATAACTGTTGGGCCGGCGATGGCGGGCTGAAATGCACGGCGTGTGATGACCACGATGTGAGCGGGCTGGCCACAAAACGACTCAGAGCGGCAAGGGATCATGGGGTGGGTTGCAAGGGGTTGGCTCCAAGTATTGAGGTTAGCGAGGTAAGAGAGAACTAGAGAGGGGGAGGGGCAAAGGTAGGGAGGTAACTTGGGGGCGACTCTGCGATGCCTAGATACTGTTCGTATTCGCGATGCCTCTGCCACCGAGACAGCTGTCCGAGAGTGAGGTTAGGCTCGTCCTCTTGTTTGTTTGGCAATCACCACCTTCAACCGCAGGTCACCCGATTAGGTTAGTTCTCGCGTATCAACACTGAGAAGCTCAACTTTGAAGGCCACCCCCTCCCCCTGATCATCACGACATGCAGCACAGCCCCTGGACACCGTCCACCAGCGCCTTCCCTCACAAACCTGTCCTGTCGTCCTCGTTGCGTGTGCGCCCGCTACGTAACGTCGAACCGGATACTTATTTTGCCGAGGCCCAATGATGGTAGTAGAGGCTTGTGGGTGGGCATGAATTGGATGGGCTTACCCGAAGCCATCAGGTTTAGCCCATGGGTTATCCTGATATATGAAGAAGGGATGCGTGATGTGACCAACAACGTGACGCGCTGCATGGTTCTCGCGAGGCCAACAGCTCAGTGGACTGGACTCATGTGTGGTACTTATGATACAATGCCATATTGAACGGTGGGCCATGGGAAAAGCAAAAGATTGTCAACAACGTATTGATCGTCCTTGTGCATGGCTTTTATTATGCACTAGCCTAGTGAGGACGCGGAGAAGGATGACGAAGCTGTGGATCAAATGAAAAATATCCACGACAATCAAACAACGAAGTTTTGTATGAGACTAGGGACAAAGATTGCCATGCTTTGAGTAGCGATACCGCAGATCCGCTTCCGATTGCTCTTTTCTTTTCATTTTCGAATATTTTAAGCCGCAAGCATTGCATAAAGTCCCAGCACCATCTGGACCACTGCGCCATTCAGGTGTATCTGTCCTGTGGCACTTGCAACATGGCCCAGCACATGTAGTAGGGGTGAGTACGGGGATCCCAGCCAGTAATTGACTCATGTGGTGCCATTTCAGGAGGCAAGAACAGAGCGGGTGTCTGGCCCTGAACAGGAGTGTTGAGTTGCGGCTGTTCAACACTTAAAGGACTCTGACGGTCGTCAGTCATTGAACACAGGCTCTGGCAACAAACATCTGCTTTGAAGACCACGTAGACTTACGAAGTTTCCCCGACTAGTAGTGCTGCCGCTATTACTCTCTGTCTCCTCCTCTAGAGCATGAACTGTGTCCATAACTGGGTGGTGTGCAGATGATGTTGATACTGGCGCCTGCCCGCCAGTAGGGGGAATTCCGAGCCCCATGATCTGCTCCTTGAGCTTTCTATTTTCTTCCTTAAGTTGATCGGCCTCTTTCTTGAGTCCGTCAACGAAGGACAAACTCGGAGTGCTAAAAAGATGAATTAGTACCGTAATATAGAGTCGTTATTAACTTGAACCTACAGGTCATATTCACAGGCATCACCCCTAGCGGAACAACGCTCGCATATAGGTTGTTTCCCATCACATTTTACCTGGTTATCGGAATCAGCCAGAGAGATAGGCAAGGTTGATCAGGAAATACCTTTCGCTTCCGGCAGACCTCGCACGAAAAACTCCTCTTCTGTCCCAAAGGGCCCATGTCCACGCTTTATCTGTGGTTGACTAGTATATCCTGTGCGGAACAGGTCCGTAACTGGTAAATCTTATGTTTGCCACAACGGGAACTCCGCGCATACGATCTGGTACATGAGAGAGATAAAAGCAAAGAGCGCATGAGAAAACAGCTGCACTTTATATTCAGGTGTCAACAATAGACAGATCCACGAAAGGATAAGCGCTAGAGCTATTAGAGGATGTCTGCTTCATGGAACCCAGGCAGGAGGCCCTGCAAGCCTCAACCCCTGCTTCAACCAAGACGGGTATGATAAGCGATCAGGGGACGGGTCCTGTGTCTCCGCGCGGTTGACTCACTCTGGAACTCTACCAGCGTAGGGTGACGAGGAGGCGGGAAATCATGCCACCAGAGCTTTGCGATAATGATCTGCTGGACAAAGTAAAAATTGCATGGGAAACAAAGGCATCTCCAGGATCCTAGAACGGAAATTCGTTGTCCTACCGCCCTTGGTCGGGATCATAGATAAAGAGTGTCGTCCGTGCCCTGGTTGTTTTCCAGGTAACAAACACTGTTTCACCGAGTGGCTTGAAGCCAAGGTTCTTGTATAGCTCTATCCCTGTATCCGCCGCATTCACACCCAGCGTGAGTCCATGGTCCTCTGCCAATTTCTTCGCTTTGTTGACAAGGGCCTTGGCATGTCCACGCCTCCGATACGCAGGCGCGGTTCCGATCAGCTCTATGATGAAGCCTTTGAAGTATCTACATGATATGTAAGTATTGCGTCAGGGACTGAAGTACTTTATAACTTACTTGTCCTTCGCCTGTCGACTGGCCGTGCTCCACAACTCACAGAACTCTTTATTCTCGTCAAGACCTGGATTATCATGTAGATCTGGATAGTCATCTACTCTGAACCATTAGCTTTGTTGTTCGAATCAGCCAGAGATATATACCTTTGCGAAATGATGCTTTCGGTATAAGATTAGAGCCAGGTGGCTGCCTTAGCACCATAAAAGCAACTACAACCATTTCTCCTTCCCCTGGTGGGATCCATGCATCGCTCGAGGGGAACACTGCTCTGCTCGCCTTTGTCTCATCGGGATCGTATTTGTCTCGAGAGATTAAGAGGAACTTATCTGGATCTTTGCAAGCATCCATACACGTTATTCTATATGATTGTAATGAGTGCGCTGGGTACTGTTGATGATGAGGTCTCTCGGCATCAAATAAAGGCGAAAATGCAAGAGAATCAAGGCCCACACGACCAGTACGGAGAATTTCGCTTGGTTCGGCCTGGCGGACCTTCTCCATCATCTTTTAACGTAAATAGCAAGAATAGCTTATGAAAAGCAGGTTGCAACAGAGCGAGCTATCCGATGAAATTGAGGAAGAATGTGGTTGGATGAGGCAGACCCCAGGATAAGAAGAGACGGGTTCATACATCCGTCTCAACCCTTGAAGGGCTAATGAGCCATTTAATACTGTGTTGCCGGCTTTGTGACATGTCGGCAGGTTTACTCCAAGCTCCAATGAAAAGTTGGGCCGCTACGGGCATCCATCCTTAGGTGACATGGTCGATTCTTGGTCAATGCATCCAATGAATATAAAGGAGACTCAGGTTCGCCCACAGGAACGGTCTAGGCCACCCATCAGGGTGCTTGACCTCCGCAATGGTGGCTGCAAGAACAAGCAATCATAGCAATATCAAATGCAACACGTCAGCTCCAGGCTTATCATGACTATGTCAGATCGGGCTTAAACTTCAGCTCGTTGGTAAACCCTGGCATAAAAATCTGTGAAGATAAGGCCCGTAGAAAATTGGTAAAGAATCCGGTGAGGCCGACAAAGTGGGTCAGTCCCTCCGCCTCCGGCGGAGGGACTCATACATCGCCTTGGATCAACGCTTGAAGCTCCCATTTCCTAGTCAGGAGTGTCGGTTGCACATGAAGAACCAGGGATTGAATCCCTTCAAGAGTCAGGCACGTCATTCACCTCCTCTCTTGACCGGTTTATAAGCTTACAAATCCGCATGCATAGCCTGGACCATGCAGGATGTAGAACTTGCAGTTTTAGTTGCAACTTGTGGTGCCATACTAGAGAACAGGATGCTTACGAGCGGACGATCATACCATGCGGGGTTATATAACCGACTTGTCACCTGTCGTCTTCGTTGCATGAGCTTGTGCGCCCGCTTTGACCCTTCCCTCGAGATCAGCTACAGCGCGATTCGTATACGGACTTCGCAGCCAACTATCACAGCTTTGCAATGCTAACAGAAACCTTTCTCGTTGGTAACATGATACGTTGTGCTATTGCGATTCCTGGAGTAAGTGGGATGAAGGCGGCTGCTGGCGGTTGATTAATGAATCGCAGTATTTCCTCCATTGCTTCACAAGGATAGGATGGTGGATCAGAGCCCGACGGAACTCAAGCGCCAATGAGCCCATACAGCTAGACTCCTAGGGGGGAGCAATATGCAATTGCATCAAGTCAGAGTAACCAGGAGTTCGGAAAGTGAGTGGTTTCGTGGGTTAGTGTAGCTAGTTTGCTTGTAGAGACGAGTGGTAAAGACTGAAGTTTTACGTTGCTGTCAGCATGTCACGGTGTTCAGAGCACAGCAAGTTCCTCAGACTTGACAAGTCCTCTGCTGTCTCTGAGAAATTGAGCTTCATCATTGAGGCGAACAAAAAGATCAAAAGGAGTCGAACATCCTCTATCTCTCCTCCCACCAGAACGGTTGTCCTGAAAAATTGTAAGCAACGGTTTTCCATCCATCTATCAGATATTCTTGATGATTCGAGGCTTTCAAACCAGTTGAGGTACCGTTCGAATCGATAGTGATCGCTTCATCCCAACGTCGCAGCTCCATCCCTTCCTTATACCGCTTGCGACAGAGGAAGCAGCTCACGGGCTTGCCATTCCTATGGGTGTCATGGTATTTCTGGCACTTGAAGGTGCTGTGAGCTCGGATCGAGGTAAACTAGCTTGGGGGAACTCACATCGCAAGGCCATTGGCATCTTTTAGTGTGTAAAACTATTTCTGATCGCATACGCACGGAGAGGGCCTCGGTATTCCAAAGAGGACCCTGCTGCCGCTGATCCGCGAGTGCGAATTCCTTCTCCTCTGCAGACTCTGGGTCGGCAAGCATGGCAATCACGCGTCCCTCGCTCAGAGCTTGACTGATTTCTTTTTCTCGAATCCCCCGCTGCAGGTAGAACATGACGCCATAGCCTGAGAGGCAATGCTTAGCCAATGAGAGGCTCCAAGTCTTCTGATACACATAGAGACTGAACGGTTTGCCATGAAATCGACCTGATGGTCATTGTCAATGAAGAGCCGAGGGTGAGGTAGGAAAAAAAAACTTTACATTCTGTAATAGGAAAATCCGAGATCGATCTTTCAGCTTTCATAGTAACAGCGATCCTCACTCTGTCTAATGCTGAAGTGTCATCATTTGTATATTCGAGGCGGAAAAAAACGGTAGCTGGCGTCAGTTTTGACATTGGCTCAGAGGTATTGCTTGCACTTGTTGGACACGTAAAGAAGAGGGAAGGATGGGAGCCATGTGCGACGGGATCTGAGTCTTAAGTAAGCTCGTGCAAGCTGGATTGAAATTAAGGGGAGCCTCCTTTTTCTCAGTCAAAGGTGATGAAATGGGGCATGGGCCCTGGCAACTTTCATGCAGACGTGGGGGCACCTCCAGAAAAGAGTCATCAACATCTCTGGTATAGCAAAGGGTGCTCCCCAATCCCAGAAGACCTCTCCAGTCTATCACAACTTCCATTCCCATTTCGCAGAAATGTTAGCTCAAAGAGTTCTAGCTGAAGCCAGTTCTTGCCTCCTAGCCCGAACGCATCTGCCTCCTCGATCGCTGGGGCATAGGACATAGATCCTCAAGACTCGTCATCTTCCAAGCATGAAAACTCCTGACGAAGTCTTTCGACTTCGTCTCGATCGCGAACGACTGTCTGCCCTTCCAGATTGAATAATGTCAGAAGACGTAATAATTCTTCTGCTGTTACTCCGTGACGGGCTTGCGTTAACGAGTCGCATAAAAGAAGCAAGAGCAAGCGAATATCCTCGTTCCTCGTTTCTGGTCGTTGAATTACAGCTGTAAAAGAAGTAAAGAAATCATTAACCTCCTTCTTCCATCGCTTGAGGGTTTGTATATGCCGGTGCGGTATTTTCGTGATGAGAATTTTGATGAGATAATCCCGAAACTTGAGCTTTCCCTCAATCTGGAATGTCAGGTAAGACGGTAAATTTAGACTGGGCAAAGATACATACATGCAAGCGGCGCAAGATCTCGGCGATTGTCTGCTGAGACGAATCGTTCACTGAACGTTCGGTCACCAACGCCATGAGACTTTGTATATCATGAGACATAGTGTTCTTGAACTCGTCGCAATATCAAGCGGGGCGGCAAAGAGGGAAGAAAGGTGAAAAGACCGACTCGATTTGTTATGCAAAAGACGGAGTTTGATCATGGCAATAGGCGGGCAGCAAGGATGTTTATGTACCCATGCGTCAGCCACTTCAACACATGCACTGGCGATGAGCTCATCCGGAGCCCGGCTAAGAAGAATTTGTTGCCGGAACGCAGATATGAAAATTATACGATGGAGATGCCGTTTATGAGACCACCGACCTGCTGCAATTTGCATTTCATTTAAAACCCGGATAGAAGAAATGAACAAATGACGTGCTTGTATAGCTGTCATGTGGCAAATCAGAAGATGTACTGCCGCGCTCCAAGACTACTTGGGATGGAAAAAAACATTTCTTTTGGGATCCTACATCCCTGTACAGCAATGGACCGCGTTCGTTCGTTGCCTGCATCAGTCTGCCCCATGGAGGGTCGATTGACTGCTGTTCCTCAAGGCATGAACCTGATGAGATGAGCTCAGCTCGCTTTTGACTGAAGGCATCAGTAAGGATGAGACGTACCACAGATATCGTCGCCCCAGTATTGTTTGCTTACAATAGTTGGAGGGCAACTTCTTTCTGTCTTTATGTACTTCGGACACCATGACTCTATCAAGTAATAATGATGTTGGCAGCTCAGCTCTTTCTGGTTTAACATGTTAACGGGATGATAAGTCAACGTATGCACAAGACGTACGTAAAAGTAGTTGCACATTACTGCAAGCACTGTGACTCATAGCAAAATGTTACATTGATGGCCGCGAACCAGTAATAAGGCAGAAGCCCTTGATTTAAATAGTCTGGCGAGGCAAACCGCTCGGTGGAGCTCCGGGCTCGTTGCGTCATACCAACCTGGGGGCTGGATGGAAGGACATCTCGTCGGTGAACCCTGGATGATAAGGCCCGGCGAGGTCGGCAAAGTGGGTCAATCCCCCGGCCGGAAGTGGAGATCATTATGCTTGCCAGGAGCTGGAAAGAGTAAGCACACCAGGTCTGGCAGAACAACAGGAAATTGATATATTGACTCGGAAGCTCTTCCAATTTTAGCTTACCGCACTGCTCACACAACCACTGCTTGGTCCCCAAGCTTTTTGTCCCTTCAATGCAAAGTACAACAGCAAAATAATTAAGAGATTTATTGTGCGAGATCTGAACCACAACCATGAACCAACCATTGATTCTACAAATAATTCGATCGATGACGGAGAGACTGAGCAAGTTCAGAATGACTCGGCAGAAAGTCTTAACCGCATGCATACGCGCATCAAGAAGATGAGAACGGATATTGAAAAACAAGGATATCGGGCGGGGTCGTGGGAAACACATCCCCAGATGCAGAGTGGTGATGAACATTGGCTGGAGTATCAAGCTGTCGTACATTATTAGTTGGTGATCTCCCCAATAGTATATGCAACATGCATTGCGCCTCTCAATCTCCCTTTGGACTTGTGTCGAGAGAGGCCTGCGAGTGCTCATTGATCAAGACGAGCCAATTAGATATACTTCGGCTGCATCTGTTCCTGCATCTGTTTCTGCATCTCTTTCTCGCAAAATACCTTCATCGTGGCGTGGTCGACGTGCTTCCGTAGAAAATTCAAAATCACACTCACGTTGTCCATATACGAGACCTCTTCCTTCCATCCATGTCTACTTGATAAGGTCTCTTCGATCCACATCCTTTTGGACTTATCGTTCAACGCAGGTGTTTCCATGCTGCGGTGACGAGCCTCATCCAGTAGGCAACCTGCGCCAGGTAAGAAGAGTACTACTCGTTCTCTTGTAACATGATCAGAATTCTGCAAGCAGTCAGTATTGGCCCCCAGGTCCTGCTTATTTTTAAACGCACCAGTAGGTCTCGTATTAGCATCTCCCGACCAAAGACTACTGAAGCACCCTTATCTTTTGTGACTCTCTTGATGTATTGATCGTATCCAGCACCTCGACCGGCCCATAATGCCTTGGTAATCGTTGGGACAATATTTGGGACCTCGTTCTCAAGTGGCGGATAGACTGCATTCCAGGTGTGCACCGGGGAGAGCTCTACAAATCTGATCCCATGGGCAGAAAGCCATGATATGCATGGTCGACAAATTGTAACCACGTATAGCTTGTCGCTCGGGGTTTTTCCAAGTACACATATGCGGCGAGAGTCCTCAACTTGGGACCATACTGCCTTCTTGTCTTCGCTCATGAGGATAAGACAGCTCGTCCACTCGTCGTTATCGTCCGGATCGGCGTCGAATGGGTTCGGATCGGTGCTCTATTAAGGCGTGAGATAATCTTCCGGTAATTAGAACATAACGACTTACTCCTTGGATTGACATGACAGAGAACGTATGGATGGGATGAAGCAGGAAGGTGCAGATGGCATTCGAAGTGGCACGGCTGCATTATGTACCCAAACTCCCGGGCAGTTTGTACTTAAGCGGGGCGATGAGGCGTCGGTATCCTGGGCACATGCCGGACTCTCTTCGGACTCATGCAAGGCGGAAGGCTGTGCAGCAAAGCCGTGACAATGCCCATGTGTATTAGACTCCTGGTAACCAGGCCCCTGTATTGTCTTACCATGTGGGCTAGCTTCTCGCCCTGTTTTTCGACGTCGGCCATCGCTCGTTCAACAGAATGAACTCAGCCGGGGTCAAAATAGCCTTGTTCGGCGCCGATCTTCGATTCATAGCGGACACCGATAGACCAAAGTGCAGCACAGCCAGGTCTTTGCCTGCCACGGAGTGTTCACAAAAATTATATTGAAGGTAAAAGAGGGAAGGAAAAAAAGAGGTTATGGTACAGGTGTGGAACTCCTAGTGACATTGAAGAGGCATCTCCGCAACAGTGCTCTTTATACTGATGAGTTTCACCGTCGTTATCGAGGCAATCCGGATGAGATCATCTGCTCGATTGTGGGCAGCCTTATTTTGCTTTTTCTCATGCGGATGGGCTTTTTCACCCTTTTTTTGCCGCCATCCGCGTGCTGTTCGTTTCGATTTCGGGGCAGGTATGCTTTGGCGAGATAAGCTGGTAAATCACTTCGTTGATGTATCACCCTTTCTCCCCATACTGCCTTTACTGCCTCATCTTCTGGGGCCGTAGTTCGGTCCGGTGTCAATTCAGCTGTCGAGGTATAGCTGACTCCAGAATCCGACCTGTGCGCTGAGATCACTGGCTTTGTCTCCATCAACTCCGTGGTGGACTCGGTCCTCGGAGGTACGGTCGCCGGCATTTGGTGTTGAGGTGACGGGCTGAACCCTCGAGGCTTGTTAGCATCTTTGACTTCCCTGGAGAACGGTAATCATACCTGCTTCGACAAGGGAATCGCTCGTAATGTCTTCTCGGGTTGATGTACGCTTCCTCCAACTTCTGCACTGCCTCCATAGCCGGTTCTCGCTGTATAATAGTATCCAGCTTATACAAGCCAGAAAGTAAAAGACCAAGATCGGCTCGGGTGTACCAGTCTTGAGAGCGAACCCGAGTCCTGTCATACACGATATGACTACCGACCAACTTGCTATTACCATGCTCCGAAGCCTCCACTTGAATGTTCTGCGAGCGGGAAAACTGGCTGCGCACGATGCCATTCCTGCCCACACGAAAGCAGCTGGCAAGGGAATCGCGCAGAGCCATATGAATGTTCGATCGGCCCAGGGCCGGGTGCTTTGTCTGGATAGCGCAAAGTAGATACCACAAGTGGCCAAGATCAATTGAATGAGCAGAATCAGTGAGAAGATGAGCTTTCGATGCGGTGGGAGGGTAGCAGCATACTCGAAGGACTCGATGCTTCGGTAAACTCCTGTGTCCTATTTTTTGTTAGCATGGATCCTTCGCAAGTACTAACTCAAACGAACAAGCAAAACCGTTGCGCAAGTAAGAACCATCAACATGAAGACGAATAGCCAAGTTTGATCTTGATGGTCGATTCTCAAGGCACTGCCTATGAGCAGAACAAAACCTCCGGAGGCAACACTGATACATGCAAAGAGTTGTGTCGCGCATTTGGCCGCTGCAAGACATGATCCAAGCGCAATGCTTGAAGTTGAACAGCAGAGACGCCATAAAATGTTTGAAAAGTAAGTGATTGAGTATGTGAGCAGGAAGGAAAAAGCCACGGCTGTCAAGCTGAAGGCTAAAATGGTCGTGGTCGACGCCATGCCTAGAGATGGGAAGCGTTGCAATGCGAACCAGAAGAGCTTTGAATGGAAGGCTGACAACGCGAACCCAAGCAAACGGTACAAGGCAACCAGATGGAACACAGCACCCGACGTGAATCAGGGGCCAGGCATATATGTATCTCATTCCTGCATGGCCGCCTGGACCTGGACAGTACCGAGTCAGTCGAGGTGCTACATTAGGTTCAAAAGCAATATCTTTTGCGTGATCATCATCGCTCTGAGCATCTATTGACATGCAGGGGATCTCACTGTGACAATCACGGGTGACTTCCCCGTACCATGCCGAGTCCACGGCTGGAGACGCTATGCCGGAACATCCGCGTCAGAGCTAGTCCAGCTAAGTTCTTTAATAGAAGGCGCCGGGGCATGATAAGTCAACCTAACATTGCTACAAGGACATTGCTACAAGGAGAGGAGAACACGTCTCGGTGGATGAGGGACAAACAGTCCGGGGGTTTAGCCTGCTTTCGCCACGACGGTCAAGAGTACGCCCCCCCAGCAAACCAGAGCCCTTCTTGTAACACACCATTCTCGAAAATCCTCACGTCGATTGATAGCACACCTTCCCCTTCAAAAGCTGACACACCCTCCCCCTCACCAGAAAAAATGCTGTCGCCATCATTTAATGACACACCTCCCCCGTCATATGGGGACACACCCTCCAGGTCACCAGACAAAATGCTGTCCCCGTCAAGTGGCAGATCTTCCTCATCGGAGTCTGGGCTCACTGCAGTGGTAGCAGTGCTCAAGCTTTCGTCATCATCCTGCTGACATGATCCGTGGATATCTGGTTTTTGAGAGGAAATAGGGATCTGGTGAAGCGGTTGTGCTTGATCGCTGTATCTGCCCACGCTCGTGTTGTCCCAAAGGGGTGTAGGGTAAAATTCGTGATTGTCGGAAGGCCAAAACAGTACAAGATGGATGGTCCAGAGAAGAAGAATGTACCAACCATTATCTGAGCCCATCTTAGGGGGAGAAATGGGAATGGTGGAGGCGAAGGGGTGGAACGACAGAAGCAGACAGCTGTTCAAAGGGCAGAAAGCGATTACGCCTCACTTAACAGCTTGGTATGCAGAAAAGGGCGGACCGGACAACAAGGCGAACCAGATGAAAAAAGCTGGGGAGTGTAGGAAGGCAACTAGACTGAACCATCTGGGTCAGGGGCCCGGCATATATGTATCTCTCATGTTGGCTTGCACATTGATATGGCAGGGATGATTGCATGAATGGGGCCGTGCTGAGAAGCTGAAATGATTACGAACCAACGTTTCATATTCAAAAGCAATATTCTCGGAATCACAAGCACTTTGGAGCCGGACGGCTCTCCGCAACAGGGTGCGAAGCAAGGTGTAAGATGCATGCTCGATGTTTTCAGGCTAACCTAAATGGTTTGCGTGTCATGACACGCAAACCATTTAGGTTAGCCTGAAAATATCTTGAATGACAAAGAAATCATTCGGGTTAGCGTGGGAGCTCGCATCTTGGCGAAGAACCTGAACTCCAATATTGTCTTCTTTGTTGTTCTCGTAACAATGGTTCCTAGAGAATGTGACGAAATCTCATACGCTGTTCAACTTCTTCACCAACTTCCTAGGGACTCACGGCTGCAATTTATTCGTCAACTTGAAGACAAAGTGCAGAATACACGCAACAGCGACGGGTACGGCCATGAGGAAAGCAGCAGTAATCTCGCCTGTTCACTGTCCTCCCATCAAGTGCAGGACCCGGATGTTCAGGCTGCGTTGCCTGTATCACGATCTGACAGCCAGAGTTTTCAGGCCATTGGCGTCAATCCAGAAGTCATCACGTCTCCACCAAGCTGCAGCTCAGTAGTCTTCGATATATGGCGTCCAGATCAGCTTCCTTCAGCCAAAAAGCGAAGCAGTGAGGTTGATACCGCAGATGATGACGAGAATACTGGGCGATGGAAAAAGAGAACAGCAGCGTTCCTCGATTCCCTTGCCAAATCGGAGCAGGAGTGGCTGCAGAAGAGAACGACAGTCGGTCTCTCATGCGCAGAAAATTATCTTGAGGTAATCGACTGTGTATTAGGTCAGTTTCCCGGGCAACAAGTGGATGTTAGCGCTGTGCCCCGTCTCGATTTGCAAGATGTACTTTGTGAAGTTGCCGAGAGGAGTGCTAGGCTCATCAAAGACGCGAAACGGACCAAATGTGTCTCTCAACTTGTATCGCAGGTCTTTTTTGCAACATGTTGTGTGGCACTGAGCGAAGGCCATCCTAAAGAATTGGTGAATTCTGCGGTAGAAAGCTTCTTTCAGCAGACCCGTGGCCAATGTTCAGCAACAGAGAGATCGTTGGACCGTTATCGAACCACTATTCTATGGCTCCTTGAGGAACAGCAACGCCAATACCGCCGAGGACTTCAACATCGCGGCTTTGAGGTGTTCTATCTTGGTGCGTACAAGATTTCTCGCGTTTCGGTATGATCTAACATTTATGTAGCGGGAAAGGATATCTCTTTTTATGCTCGGTGTCCCAAAGCCCCTAAGCCGAATGCTACCTTTACGGAGGCTTTCCCTTGCTTGAAAGTTCCCGACGAGTACCAAGCATCACTACCGTTGTGGATTCCATTTCTAGTGAAACTCCTTAACGGTGATCGATGGAGGTGAGCTAGGTGAGATTGATTGTTGTATGAATGCTAATGAGAAGGGCAGCTATAATACAATATGCAAGAGTTTGAATGTGAATCTTCTCAATGAAGACGCGGATTTCGATCGATTCAGAACGGCTTACAGATCAAGAGAGCTTCTGGTTGACAGACTAAGGGATTGTCCAGATCCTAATGTCCTTAGTGACCCTCCGGAGCGAAGAAGAAGGAAAAAGGACCGGCCATCTACTATACCAGACATTACTTCAAGTCTCGGCTTTCAGAGTTCACGAGTATCCTCAACATCCGGCATCCAATTTCACCCTGTAAACCGAGCCAGGGCTAGTCTCGGTCAAGGCTCGCAGACTCGGCAACTGTCACGGACCGACCAAGAGTTTGCAAGCCAGCCGCCTCTCGACCAGGACGATCGTCACTCTGCTGATACACAAGCAACATCCCCTGTGGTGCCGGAACAAGTTGTGTCTTCTGACACAACAATGACTGACGAGTTTCGACAGAGTGAAGACGCTTCATGTGCAGCTCTGAGCTGGGACAGAGCGATCCTTGCAATTCAAGGCATAACAGACGCGAATTCCCAAGGCAACCTGACCACTGATATGATTCTTCCAAGTCCCATTAACCCGACTAAGACCCGAACTGGCAGGCAGAAAAAACGAAAGAAAACAAGCCATCAAACTAGTGGCCCGAGTTCATGTCGCTCTCCAACGCGAGGCTCACGAACTGAAGACGGAGAAGTAATAAGTCAGTATTCTACACGAGCTAGTCGAGAACCCGACCAGACACAGCTTATCACATCCGGAGAGCCTTCGGACCATGAATATACTGAGAGTGGCCTACCTCGAAGTAGCTACTCTCCAATTGTGGACCATGAACTGCATGAGGCTCGACTCAATATGCAGGAGACAAGGGAACTGGCTCAAAGCGCAAGTGACACCGGGACGGAGCAGTTAGACGCATCCTCTCATGAGGCAAACCAGCCCGACAAGCCCTTAGCCGATCCAGACGCGAGTATTGAAAACGGATCGCCACCACCGACTCTTATCGAAACGCGTATCGCCCCTGATATACCTGCAGAGTACCTACCACGGGCGAAGACAAGGACAGTTACCTTGGAGTCAGAGGCAGAAATAACAGATACCTCCTCTAGATCGCTTCGTACATCTTGCCCTCTGACATCGAGTTCCTCAGCTACGGCATCAGAACAGCTCAGAAACGCGGAACAGACAAACCAGCCAGTCGAAAATACTAGCTGTCAACGCTCTGACAACCTCTCCAACCCAGTTAACGGCGACATCGCTATCACAACACAATCTAGAGAGCAAGTTGTCCTCCTAACAAGAATCACACGAACTGTTTCTCCCTTATCCAACTTCCAATCCCATCAGTCCCACAGACCTTTACGCAGCAAAAGTCAGCCGGCGCCGGTACTCCTTCAAGGTCAGGGTATTGAAATGAGCTCAACAAGAGTGACACGATCTCCACTCCAGAGTATATCACCTTCCCAGTTCTCACTTCCCAGTATCGACAATCTTTTCCAGTTAAAAGCCTCAGCTCCCGGCTCACAACTCGGAGGTCAGGTCTGTCCTCCGATATTCGATGACGATCCGGAGTATAGCACGCCATTAGCTATAGTGCAATCATCGCAAGTTGAAACACAGACCAGCCATTCTTCGCAGGTTAATGAAAACTTAGAACCGAGGCAGAACCGAGCAGGACTTACCGCACTGGATTTGCTCCTACAAGCAGCTGGTCAGGATGGCCCTATATTCACTGAGGACACCACGGCCACAGGTGGCTCTCAAATAGCTAGAGTGGAAGGGTTTTCTGAGTCAGGTAACCCGGACGTAATGCTACCGTTGGCCTACTCTGGTAACCCAGATGAGACATCTACGGACATGCTAATGGGTGCCGGTGGCATCATGTATTTCTAAATTTCAACTGTCTTTGTCGTCAATGGTAATACTTTTATCAAGAGAAAAGTGATATTACATGTGGTTGCCACAATAGCGAATCCTTCCTCCAGGCGATAACCTCGGCCGGGGCGCCAGTCTTGCTCCTTCAGAGTGCTTCCATCTGCAGTCTTGATTTCAATTGTGGTGTTTTGCCCATCAATCGGGACGCAAAACCCCAGTCCATCTACAGCAATCCGAATTGTCTGACCAGGGAAGAGTTCAATGACGAGTTTCTCGATGTTTCTCTCAGTGCGTGCGCTTGAGCTCTTATCCCACGGCTTAGGTTCAGCCGGCTTGTTAGTCAGCTTGATGCACCATCGTTGAGTTTGAGCATACATACACGATCCTTGACAACTTGATCCCATAGTTTACCGTGAGACGTCGTCCAGTCAAACTCCCACCCTTTCGCTCCAATTTTGCGTCCCTTTTGATCAACTCTAAGTGGCAAAGGTCGCTGATTGATGAGACATCGTGAGGCGTCTGGAATGAGGCTCAGCGCTTCTGCAGAGAGTTCGAATTTTGTCATGTTTTGTGCGCTGCCGTGAGTATTTTACGGCAGATGGTGTTGTAAAATTAAAGTTGACGTTGAAAGTGGCAAGCATTCACGATATGCAAATGGGGACGAGATAAGCCGCTGTTAATCCGATGTCACTTTCCTAAACACAGCCTAACATGACTACCTATGCTACTCCTGAACTAGGGCCCCACTAAGTCCACACTTGATTGGCCATACCACAATACGCAGAAATCACCGTTGTATCCAGAAATGTAGCCCACGACCGAACGTACTCTGGCATCAACATATAATTGATAGGTTTGGCCAGGCTTGACTCTTTCAGCATTCACACTCGAGGTATAAGCTACAGTAGAGCCGTATCCGGTTTACCAGATATATCGCCTGTGGACGTAGTTGCGTCTGTTTCAGGTCGAGGAGTTGGCTGAGGCTTTGGCTGACTTCCGTTTGGTTGGTTTGGCATTGTGGGAGGATTTTCAGGGCCTGGGGACGATGTTAACAGTTAAGTCTGGTGTTGGATTATGTCGATTTGAACTTACACGAGACGAGGCCTCGAGTTCAGATCAGTATAGAAAGTTCGTAACTTCGGTTTATTGTAGGGCTTCTATAAGGGTATCATGACAGTAGTGTTAATCCAAAGGAGGAAGAGAGCATTCTTTATACTTGCTGGAACCAACGCGCGAAGCCATTAATTTTCTTCGAATAAGCGTGGACGTGGGGGACAGCATCATGCTAGCTCGTTCACGGCAGCCAACTGCTCGGAGATCACGGTCATATTTCCATTGAATGGTTCATGGATCAGCCAGACATCCCGGCATATGCGGTTGTACTCATCATCTTCGACAGGGGATGGTCGCATACAGCTCGGCCAGCCAAGACAAGCATTAGTCGAACGCAAGCATCCCGGGATATGGGGTTGTGCTCTTCGATAGGAATTGGCCGCATGTAGCTGAACCACATACCACATTCAGCAAGCCGCTCAAATCTCTTTCAGAAACAGTCTGGCTCCACCATCAACAAGGCATCTGTTGATGGCAGCAGCTTCGAGAAGTTCTCAGGATGGTCGCATGTAACTAGACCGGCTATCATTCAGTCACTGCGAGCCCGGCCCATACGCGCATGCAGCTCATCCCGGCACTCCTCTTCCCAGAGACAGCGTGTAGGGTGCGGCACCATTGATTGATGGTTGGTCGATTATTGGTGTGCAGATTACAAGGTTGCCTTTATCGATGAATGCACAACCGTCTATTTCACTAATGGATAAATCAGTGTACTATGAGGATTGCTATTTGACTTAATTAATTTTTGGAAGGCAGTTGCCAACAGCTATCGGACTCTACTATGGGCAAATCTTTATGGATTATGTTTGAACATCTTGGCAAATGTAGATAGCTACATTTGAACCTGTCTCGTAGCTACCTTATGCATTGTAGCTCGTACAAATTCCTTCTAAGTGGACGATTTCGACTGATGAAATATGGAGACTGATATGAATTGGCGGATGAAAAGCACAAAAACACAAAAACACAAAAACACAAAAACACAAAAACACAAAAACACAAAAACACAAAAACACAAAAACACAAAAACACACAAATAAACCCGTCAACCGCTCCCACTCTTCAATGCATCCCCTGAATGAATGGCCAAATGACTAATCATGTCTGATGGGGCCAAATGCCTGCCGAGAAGGTGTACTTGTTAGTGGCTCAACTCAACATTTTAAACGCAACTGTTTGCTCTTACCATCAAGGGCTGGGCAAGTTATTTAGGTTTCGCTCCACAGTTCCCACAGGCAACTCCTACAGGATTGCCACCGCACGCGTTACAGACATCTTTCTTTTCGCCCATGCTGAGTTGGATACAGCCTTTATGCTGCCAGCAGACCAGTTTGATGGATTTGTTCTGTCTTGGCTGAGTGTGAAAGTCATAGGGTCTGGTGGGTAGCTATATATGTAGGTGATGATTTTGCCGAGGTGATCCCGAGTTGAAGCCTAAACACGTGGCACTACCTTCGGGTTGACTTGCGCACTCCGGAAACTTCAGCAAAACAGACACCAAAATGTCATCTGCCAATCGTGAATCATGTCCTTGGTATTCCGAGCTCCTGGAGATAAGGAATCACATGGAAAAGACTGATCGTGCTTTTCAATCGATCAAAGTTCATCAAGTCTGTGAGAAATATCCCGCATCAGTGTTCACTCTACTGACACCCTCTATAGGCTCATGTACAACGTTTGTTAGATAGGATCTTTGAACGAAGTCATCCACCTCCAGACTCTTCGGACGGAGACGGCGATCAACCCGTAGGCGACCGAGCTATAAGCCCCTTGAGTCGCAAACCAGCTTATCTTGCCGACCCCTCCGACTCCAAGCAATACTGTCCTGACCCCGACTGTTCCAAAGGACCCTTCGACGACAAACAGCTTCATCGACACTACGCGATTCGTAATACCTCGACTTGTGAATAGAATCACTAAATGGAGGAACTGACAATATCGCAGATCTGTTTTGCTCTGATGTGTCGAATGAGGATAAACATTGCGTTTGCTGTAGTGCTTTACTGGGAAAGATATCAACATTTAAGAAAAATCATTACACTTGTGTAGATCGAATGCGAGCCGACCTCTCCCGAGAAAAAATAACCACGGCAAAGGCGCAGCGGGAGCGCATTATGAAAGCATGCAAGGACAAATTGAATGCTGCTCTTGAGATTGCTCAAGACCTATCGCAGAATTCCGGAAAAAGGGGTCGCGATTCAGTACCTGAAGATTGCTCGCCATCTAAAGCAAGACGGATTGACACAACAGACAACGCTCATCCCCATAACGTTCACCAGGCTGGGCCCTCCGGTTAGTATTACCTGAATGGCTTCATCTCCTAGGGTTGACATTATGATAGCTGGTCCATCGCTGGAAACTAATGCCGCAGATGGCAATGATGTCGGTACAATGGAGCCATCTACCAATGTCATAAGTTCTCAGCTGTTTCCCTTCAGCCAAGGTCCATCTGAAACTGATGTGCATGCCGGAGATGGCAATGACGTCGGTACCATGGAGCCACCTACCAATGTCAGAAGTTCTCAGCTATTTCCCTTCCAAGGCCCATCTGATTACAATGTGCATCTGTACAACCGAGCTGCATTAGTGTTTCAGAATCCATCCGATGGTTTGTTATGGGCTGGCACATATGGGGATGCAGGGCATGAGCAACCATAGCGATACATATCACTATCAAACATCCTGTTTTCTTCGTGCATCTATGAATACAAAGTGTGTCTTGATTCCTCTTGCATTCAATTCTGCAACCTCGACCCTGAGAGCTTCTGTGTCAGCAAGTTCTAGCTCCGTCCACTTCCCGCCGATGATCTCGGCCTCCGAGGCGTAGGCGATAGAAAGTTGAAATCCTCGCAGGATTGTCCAGCCTACTCTGCCATCTATGAGTGTGCTGCCACTATGTAAGTTTCCACATCAAGCGGGCTGGGGAGGGCTCTTACAATCCTCCGTGGGCCAAATCATTTCGAACCTCTGTAATACCTTCCATTTTCATGTCCTCACGGGGCAAGGTAAGGATACCGAAATCTGAATTCCTCTTGCCCTCGATTTTTTTGACGTGGGAGCCTTCGAATATGATAAATTGTGATCCGGGACTCCAAAGGATAATCACAACAACTTGCATATCGGGGCCCTCAAAGAAGAAGTTAACATCTTCAGGGGAGAGTACTCCAGCTCGATAAAACTTATTGAATCCCCAAGTAGGTTGATCTATACTTGAATCAACGACAGTTCGTATGTTCTGAGCCTTATTAGATAGAAGCATATGAGGATGGTTAAGGTCATCAAACCGCGTTGAGAAGTGTGTGCTGCGCCAAAAACTCCAGACCTTCCGGGGTTCTAAATGGTAGTGTTTTCTCGAAGTCCACGACACCATCACCTATTGAGGCATCTTGCAAAACGTATGCGCCGGTTTTATTTATGCACTCTACTGCATCTTCGGGAGGGAATGAGAGTTTTGACGCCATGGCTTTAGTTCGCTGTCATCTTGGTCATCAAGGGTCAGAGAGCTCTTTACGCGGAGTAACAGGCAATTTCTTCATGTTGGTTTGGTCTAGCCCCTTACGGTTAGCCGCTGTGTGTGATTACTCATGCACGTTACTTTACTTTAGGGCTTTGGCCTTTGGGGCTTTTGGGCTTTTGGGTTTTTGGGTTTTTGGGTTTTTGGGCTTTTGGGCTTTTGGGCTTTTGGAATTTTGGGCTTTTGGGTTTTTGGGTCTTTAGGTTCTTGGGTTTTGGGGTTTTGGGGTTTTTGGGCTTTACCTAAGCTGCATGTTGCGGATGGGGCCCAATAGGCGCGCCACCGGTGGTGCGAATAAGTGTCACGTGTTGCACCACCAGTGGTGCGATTAAGATAATTAGGTAAGTATCGCTCAATGTGTAAGCCAGCCATGCTGCGAAGCAAAGCAGATACCGCGTACTATGAAAAGACAACATAAACCTAAAGAAAGGGAGGTCAAGGATAGGGTTAAGCTAGGGAGAGGGCAAACTTTGCTTATGATGTTTCAAGTTCATCACTTATTCATGATTGAAAGAGAAAAGCATGGAAAATTAACAGACTAAGCATCAACTACCATAATACAGTCTTCAGCCTGGTCGTTATTCGAGTAGAAAGCCTGTTGCTCGATAACGTCCTGCTCAACGCTCTCCCAGATCTCTTTCATCCCTCTCCGTCTGTTTGCCAGAGGGTTGCCACCCATCTCCTTAGAGACACGCGCCTCGGCCCGGTCATCCTCTGCCTTGCTCCAGTCTAAGTATGCCATCATCTCCTCCTTGGTCCATTTTCTCGACTTTGATGATGTGACACAGCGCTTCGACATCTGCTTGTAGTC
The DNA here is from genome assembly GCA_020881915.1 of Paramyrothecium sp. XJ0827. Taxonomy (NCBI): domain Eukaryota; kingdom Fungi; phylum Ascomycota; class Sordariomycetes; order Hypocreales; family Stachybotryaceae; genus Paramyrothecium; species Paramyrothecium sp. XJ0827. The sequence goes on along the minus strand of JAJFPB010000008.1, from coordinate 3,218,588 downwards.
CAGACACCACTCATAACAGGTCTGACTATACCGTTGAGGCAGGCCCATAGCCTTTCGATATTGCTGATTAGTTTTCAAGCCCCCTCGGGGCAGCTGGTTATACCATGCCACCCGTGCTGCAGCATATCGTTGATAAATAGCACTGGGATGATCATAGCGCAACTCTGGCTCTGGCTCCGGCCCCGGCGACGACTCTGGCTCCAAGGACAGCAATATCGCCCTTGGTGAGTGTGGTTGTAGCTCTGCATCTGAGAGCGACTCTTGTGGCACTACAGGCTGCAAAGTTGAGCTTACTGCTAGTGCTAGCGGAGGTATGATTGGATTGTGATTAGGCGTTGGCATAGAACGTGGAGTGATTTCCAGCGATGGAGCTAGAGCTGAAGCTATGGTCTCTTGAGACGGCGCTGCGGTTGAAGATGGTATAAGATGCGCGTAGCGTAGCTCGCAGGTGTGTGATTTCCTTGTGTGGCCATACTGATAGCACCTTGTGCATTGGGGAGCTGCTTTAGTCCGTTTAAGCGCCTGTGATGCTTGCTCAACAGCCTCAAATGCAGATGGCTCACGACGAGTGCTGGTCTTTGCAAGTGTTGACCGAGCCGCAACTTGGTCAAACTGTTGGCGAGGCTCTACAAGTATTTGAGGCCTCCTTCCCGCTGAAGATGCCAATGTGTGTGAAAATGATCCAGCTGAAGAGGCTTCTCTCCTTGTATGAGAGACTCAATTGTGTGAGAACAAGGGAGACCGAGTGATTCTGTAAACCTTCCTGTGCAAGCAGGAAGTGCGTCATCCTGTAGAAGCCGCTTCCTCTGCGCTTCAACCTTGCGCAATGCCTCATGAGAGACCCAGCCTCGTATAACGCTGTATAATCTTCCTGTGAGTTCGATAGGCGTGCGGATTCGCTGCTTTGCCTGATTTGCTTGAAGCTCAGCCAATTGGTTCAGAACTGCGCGCTTGATAGACCTCCAAGCCTCAAAGAGATCGAGTTGATTTGTGTTGAGATGAATTTTGACAAGCTGATGGATGCCCTCCCCTCGGGATGTAACAACATTCCCGAAGTGAAGATACTGATCAACCCAAGCTTTCACAAGCTTCTCTTTATAGAGTTCAAGCCAAGTCTCGATGATATAGCCCACTTCTCGAGCATGTGCTGGAACATAACGCTCTTTAAGCTGCTGAAGTTTCTCTTCAAATGTCTCCTGGGTTGAAGATGCCATAATTTCATGCCACTTCCCATAGAACTCCTTCCATTCTTGTTGACCTTGAGCGGTGTCGGTATCCTGTGAAAAGCTTGGAAGGCAGTAACGCAGAACTGCCTTGTTGGCATGCCAAATGCATAGAAGCGATACTGCAGTTGGGAAGCAGTGGGATACAGCATTCATACAGGCTAGGCAACGATCTGTGAGGATGACAGATGGCAGCCTTGCGCCGCATGCTTCATACATCGAGCGCAGTCGATCCAATGCCCAGATATAATCTGTTTCCTCTTCGCCGCTGAGAAAGGCAAAGGCAATACAGAATGATCGTTGGCAAGCGTCAACGCCGACGATATCCAAGAGAGGCATATTGTACTTGTTCGTCTTGTATGTACAGTCCAAGATAAGTAGATCCGGGTACGATTGAAGGTATGCCAATGACTCTGGGTGCGCAAATAACACAGCTGTGACACGGCCATCCTTGTCAAATCGGATCCGATTCCAGAACCCTTCTTCCTCGAGCTCGTTGGCAAGGGCATGTATAGTGCTTTGACCTTTTGTAGCTCTCGTTTGCCCTGTGCAATACAGTTGTATATGTCTTGCTGAGTTGCGTTAGATTGTGAGTTCTCACGGAGGTAAGATCTGATCTCTTTTGGCGCTACTCCAGCGTTCGCAAGGTTGTTGACAGTCAACCTATCTGTATGGGATAGCTGGCGATGAACTGGATGTGCAGATATATTGATACTTGGCTCATGGTTGTGTTGAGAGAATTCACTGCCTCGACGATGCGTAAGGCGCCATGTTGCCTTATCTAATGACTCCTTTGCAAGAATTGAGAACTGGCATCCTATACGCCGGGTTGTAGTTGATCGTTGCCGTGCATTTGAAGCCGTTGGAGGCTCGCCTCCACGATCGCAGACATATGTGACGAGTCGTCGGCCGTTTTGTGTTTTTCTTGACTTTCCAGTGACGAACGCATAGCCTCTGGCTGCTGCCCACAAGTTGATGGCAGTGTATAAGGCATCTCGAGAGCTATACTCGCCTTCTGGAGGCACGCAGTCATCTGGAAACTGTTTCACAGGCGGTGTTGAGAACATGTTGAGCAACGTGCTTAAGGAATATAGGCTACGAAGAAGAAAAAGGCTCTTAATTGAAGGGAAAGGGGCTGTTATTACTAGCTATATCACGTATATCCTCACCCCAAGGCCGGCTTACACATTGAGCGATACTTACCTAATTATCTTAATCGCACCACTGGTGGTGCAACACGTGACACTTATTTGCACCACCGGTGGCGCGCCTATTGGGCCCCGTTGCGGATATCATGATGCATAGGCAAGCTACCACAACACAAGCCTTGTAGAACTTGGTTAGCGTAGCATGCAGTCCACCGAATTAGGCCAGACATCATACCTGGGAGAGGCGACTGAATGCAGGAGGTCTGTATTGTCTTAGGTGTAGCTCAATGACATGTCGTTCTGCCACCTGTTCGCGTGCAGACATGGAAGCGAACGTTTGAGAATGCTGAACCGTTTTGCAGCCTGACATCCCTTGGCACAACATAAAGTAGACCGGATATTATTTACACCTGGCGATTAGCTGCCCGCTGGCCTGCTGTTTCCTCTGAGGAGCTCTTGCATAACGGAAGTAACTTGAATACCATCAACAGCGGGCCGGATATCGTCCATGACTTGCAGTATGCACGCACCGCTCCAGGGGTTGCACACCGGTTCGTGTACGGTCCAAAAGCAGAGGAGGGGGAAGGGGGGAGAAGAATTCATGACCTGTCATCTCATGGTCCAATGAGTCAAGCAATCTGCAAACATAGCTTCCACACCGGTACATGTAGCACCAGCCTACAACGGATGCCGGGCATCATGGCGCGAGAATCGCAACAAGCCACCCGCCTGACCGATATACTCCTAATCCAACCAATCTTGAGCCATGCTTTCAGGAATTCAAGTATAAAAGCCGCCTCCGATTCCAAGCCTGATTCTTTTCCAACAACTTCCTTACTCACTCCGCCTGTCGATACGCCCTATTACTGTTTTGTCATCGATATATTCCCTATATTACTACTATCAAAATGGCCGTTGCCACTGCAGAAAAGCCCGTCGATGGCTGGAGTTGTAGCATCTGCCAGTATAACAACATATCTGGTGCCCTAACCTGCGAGGGCACTAAAGACGGGAAAAAATGTGCAAGTCCTAAGAGCACTGGCTAAGGGTGAGTCTTTTCAGTCTGATCGACGAGAAAAGAGAACTGACTGGCACTCAGGCCTTTGGATTAGCCAAGTATGGCTGGGGACGTATAAGGGACTTTTGATTTCAATTAGTAACAATGAATAATGAATGCCGGAGGGCTATGTTATTTATCCTCGTAATTTGAGATATCTGTTGAACCATGCTTTCCATGCATCCATTACTTCCGGGAATCCTTCATTGCCGAGCTGCCGTGCGACTTGTTTCCTCCATTCTGCAGGATCGATGCCAGACTCCTCCAAATCTAGTGCGTATGAGATTCCAAACTTAGTTCTAATCCAGTCCCGGGGAACGTAACCAGACATCTCGAAGTCGATGATGCCAGCGACTCTCTTTTTGTTATCGACAATGATGTTATATGGCCCAAGGTCATTGTGGCTGAAGACCATTGTCGAGCAATCCATCCCTAGATTTTCGCAGTTCTCTCGCAATACGTCGGGTGTGAAATCATGCGGCTCGCGACACACATCCAACCATGCATCAGGCAGTTGTTGTCCATCGACTCCAGTAATAGCCTCGCCCTGCCAATATGAGAGTTCTTTGATAATCTCAACAATACAACGGATACACCGTTGTTGTTCGGTTTCCTGCATAGCAGGCCAAGCCGCACCAAGGGTTTCGCCTTGTATGCGCGAAACAATGAGGTAACTTCTGTCATCTCCTTCTGCCCAATATAGCACTTTGGGAATAGCAAAGCTGAGTTTTTTTTTTGCTAGCCATTCTAGTGTGGTGTGTTCTTTGGTCGCTCGTTTCCTATCCTGGAAAAGTTTGATCTTGAGGAATGCGCTACCGAGGCTCCAGACTGCAGAGGCATCACCAGCGTCATGAACCTGGCATACGATGCTATCGAAAGGCAGCGGTATGGCCTGAGCCGGTGGTAAGGAGATACCAGAAAGGGTGAAGAAAGAGCCATCATCAGATTTCCATGAGGGATTTGGCACAGGCGACAAGCTTCGACATAAGATGGCCTTATCTCCGATCAGCCATGAATTTTCTGAGATCTGTTTGACGGAGTCGCGAACGTGCTCAGCCATGGTTTTCGGTATCTGCAGTTACACAACTCTGCAAATGGTGAGGAAGAAGTGACGGCGACTTATACATTGTCTGCGCTGACCAGGCAACCAAATTCCCGAGTGGGGTATCAAGTTCAGTTTAATTGGTGGACAGTGCCATCGTATCCCCTTGACTGCCCGAACTAGTCAGTGGTGTAGTTGCCCCACAAAGCCTTAATAAGCATGCTAGTACAGAAAGTAACTTCTGGTGAACTAGATAATACTATAAATCGAATGTATAGCTTTGTAGTGACGCCAAGTTGCAGTACATCGGTAATCGGCGAATTTATTAGTATCTCAATGTATCTATTTAGTTTTGGATCTTAATTGGCTAAGATCCCAGCCTGCTACCCGTTTGACTAGTTCGGGTAGTCAAGGGGATCTAGAGCCGCCCTTTCGTCAATACCATAAATTGGACAGCCCACACCAGACCCTTGTTGCTAGTAATCTTCACAAAACATGTCTGACGGTAGCATTAGCCGGTTTATTTTTACGCAGAACGAATCTAAGAATGGAGCAGTTAATTTATCCTATCTATCTATAATCTAGTTAATAGATTTTAGTGGCGCCGATTGTGAATGCCTTGATTATATCCGACTGGTCAGGTGATTCCAGGTATGAAAAGCACCAACTTTTTAAATCATTCAGAGAACAGGACTATACATATTATGAGTCGTGTTCCGAGGTACATTTCCAGAGTGGGCTAGTCTTGCATGTTGGTGATGCAGTTGAAGCGTATGAGTGGGTTAGAGTCAAAGACCCCAGAAGACTGTTCCAACAGAACGGTAACGGGACAGACATAGAAACCGCTGTGCAATACCATAATCAGCTACGTCCTTTCGTCATTGAATCGCAACAGATAGGAGGAGTTGACGACTACAAAGGGATCAGCCGGGTCCAGTACATGTGCTCGGTCCCCTTGAGCTTCAGAGGTGGGCGCCTTGTGGTGCGCGTTATTCATCGCGGAACCAACATTCCCATTAGATTGGTTTCCAAGAGAAGAAGGTACGAAAATGAAGTGTATTCCATCGATAGCTGGAGGGTAGCGAAGGCCAATGAGAAAAGTTGGGCCATTGTAGAGCAGTGATTCTAGCAAAAAATAAATTCTTTCGTCCACTGATGGAACAGCTCCACGGTTTCATCGCCATCCTCGTATTAGGACTGCATCAAATCACGCCTGTTACCTACCCACAGATGACTGCCAATCTGCTAGTCCAAGCAGATTCCGGCTTCCCACCAGCCCACCTGCCCACATGCTCCCCCCCCACCCCCCAACAATGTCTCCATCAATCAACTCAGCCACCATACATCAGCACAGGCTCGACCGTAAGAGTATCATTTTGATTGCCGTTAGACTCATCCTTCTGCAGGAGGTCCTTGTAGAGGACCATTCCATCTTTAAGTTCGCCATCTGGACTCCGAGCATAATTGGGAATCGTTCCTTGCTCAGAGTAGCCAAGTTTCTTGAAAACTTTAACGGCAGGAGTTCCTAGTTCGACCTCACAAGTCTTGGGGCATGATTAGTTGATTGAGATAAGAGACCCAAGGACAAGCGTAACCTACAATATACCATCTCCTAAGCGATATTGCTTTCTGTTCGATGGCTTCGATCAGGGTACGGGCACCTCCCTTTCGTCGGAAGTCTCGAGAAATGAGCAGGTTCTCGATCTTAGCTCGGCTCGCCTGTGTTCCCGAATCAATCCACGAGAGCATGATCACGCCCTTGACATCCATTCCGTGGCCAAGGGTGAGAATCTCCCTCGATTTGCCAATTTCGGCAATGCGAGCTTTCCACCATTGTAGCAGAATGTCGGATTGTATGGGAAGCAACAAGGAGGCAATGGTTTGGTCAAGCTCGATGCAATTGGCATGAATAGCAGCGAGATAGGAAATTTGGTGATTTTCGCTGTTGAAAGACTGCACAGATCCAGCAGTGGACATCGTGAAAGTATGGGGCATGGCAAGAAGATACAGACGAGATGGGGTTGGGGGGCGGGTTAAATTTATGTAAATGGCGGCCCCTTAATCTCTCTATCAGCTGTCAGCAGGCACTCAGCGAAGGATTGGGTGGCGATCAAGGAGGGGAGGAAGGGGGGGGGCGCATTGCGAGCAGCTAGTCAACTGCATACATGCCTCCGAGATGTAGAGGTGCAGGAATGAAGAGGTGGGTGTGAGATTAGGACGCTCCAAACCGCCTGATTAGCGCCAACAGCCTGGTTGCACGGATGGCTTCCCCGAGAAGAGCCCAGGCTTGATGACTAGGGTAGGAACTGAGCTGTGCCCTATTAGTTATCAAGCATTCTGGGTGCAGGAGGACGGCGCCATGCTCCGACCAGATCTTTTTCGGGCCCCCTTCCCAATGCCTTGCTCAGTACTCTTTCTCGGTCTGCAGTATTAACATTTCAACAATACATCCCAAATCATGGCGAACGAAGCAATTCTACTTAGTGGAAGTGCAATCAACATTTGCCCAAATCATGCGTCCGCATATTGCTAACAATGATGTCTTTCTAGTTGTACCATCTAATCGCCTTGAGCTAGCTGCTTGTTTTAATCTCGCAACGATCAACTACAAGTTCCGTCTTACTGCTGCCAATACTTTGGTCTTGTTTGTGTCGGCCTATTGGCGGGGGGGTCATTCTCAACCGAGGCAGAAGTCTCTGACCTTGCCATATCCCACTGCAGATCATTGTGCTGTCTTTGTCTAAGCTTGAGGAAATGATAAAAGCATGCGGCTACAGTCAAGAAGCAAGAACAGATCCAGTTGATGGCTAGAAAGTGACCTCCCTTCTCACCGTATATTCCGAACCTCTCCCCGATATCATTAAACCTGTTAATACTACGAGTCAAGGCCACGGAGATCATAATACTAGCAGTAATACTGCTGAGGACAGCTAAGATAGAGCTCGCAAGACTAACGGTATCAAGCAAGGGAGCCAAGACTCTCAATGCCAGAACGTTGCTGGCTATGTTAATTAGAGCCCAGAGGATGGTCAGCGCATAGAGAGCAAAGAGCCCTCGCAGTACACTGTTCACAAGGTCAATGGCTTCCTGGATCTTTTCCAGCCAATCCATATCGGCAACATCTATATCCAGCTTTACTGGACTAAGTGAGATATAATGATTGAGACTATTAATAAGGTCTAGGCGGTCTAGTAGAGCTGGTTCAGTAGATATTTCTTGAAAAAGAGTTATAGTCCTTACTCTTCGATGCTACGTCACTGCATTTCGTGACGTTCAACTCAGCGTCTTGCGCTTCTGAGTTCGGCTGATATAAACCTTTACACGTCGTCATAACATGGAGCGAGTACCATTCTGAGATATTGAGAGCATCGACGGCCTCGTCCATAACACGGTCAGCCAGGCCACTCACCGTATCCGAAAGGTCCTGCTTTGCATCGCCAAAGGCGTCACCAATCATGCCGAGGGGGCCGTCATCGTTGCTCTTGGTGTTCTCCTGGCTATCGACGTGTTTGCCAACAAAATCCAGCAAGGTATGGCCAATCGCAGACGTGTTCAGCTATCGACAGTTTAGTTCGGTCTAGTCAGCAAAAAAGGAAGTGCTCACTCTGGCAATGGCATAGTCTTCCAAAAACCCCTCGCTATGTCCGGCAGAGAGGCAGAGAGCGCAGAGGATAACACTGGTGGTTGATAATAACAAGGGCACGATGAGTGCCAGTTTGGCTGCGAGGAATGTTGCGAGCATTGTGGTGGGTACGTTGAGGAGTGATGAGAGCACTTGAGGGTAAGCAGCTTGGACTTTATATAAATCAACACTGAGGGCCGGATCTGGGACAGCGAAGTCAAGGCCCAGTTTGAGTCCAACGGCCGAGTATATGACCCGGCTGCAGACCGGCCGACGCAATCAAAATCACTGGTGGTACCTTTTTTGTCCCCTAACGGTTCCTCACTGTCATTATCTCTAAGCTACATCGCTGTTTTGGAGGATCTGCAGCATCTCCACATAAAGTTTCTCATTTTCCTGTTTCCATCGTCCACCCTGGGGGAAAACAACTTTCCGCAGGTGGAAAGCCACATTTCCTGATTGATAAAGACGGATTAAAGCTCCCTACCCTACAAACTCAAAATCATCGAGGCAAAAAAATCGCAGTCTCCCCGATACTCATGATTGATGAGGGCTTTGAACTGTGGATCCAGCTTCGATGGTTCCTTGTTTACCCATGCTACCACATTATCAGGATCACGAGCCCTTACCGTTTTCGAGAGTCGTTTGGCGAAGTTCAAAACTGATGGGATCAGCAGTCTTGTTCCGACGATCACCAGCGCATCCACTGCATCCCGCAAATCATCGTTAAAAGCTGCCGTAATTGCTGTTTCATCAGGGCAGTCTTCTCCGTATAAAAGGACTTTGGGTCGAAGGAAACCCACAGATCGTGTCCGTTTCCCCTGTCGCATGCGCTGTTTCTGCAGGCGCTTGCAATGTGGACATGGCTTCATCGCCCATCTTGTGAAAGAATTCGCAGATACCAGTTTAGTATGCATTGGTGTCATATGGCAGACCATTGTATCGGAGCGACCGTGAAGCCAGGTGGTTCTCTTGGCGAGAAAAGGAAGCCTGGCTTGCCTACAGTCGATGTTCTGGGTGTAATGACGACAAAGACGACCAGACTCAGCCAGCTTCTCCGCAAAAAGATCGATTACCCAAGCGGTAGATCGACTCAGTGTAAAGCAGACAGTACTTTGTCCTGCCATAGTCCTCAAAGCACATCAGGCTAAATTACTTAGGAGCCTTTATTATACTGAAAATCACAGTTGATTTCTACCTACAAGCATTAAACTACAGGTATTTTTTACTATTGGCATAATAAACTTTCCCTTCCGCCGCAACATCAGCTTATTCCTTGTCTTTTGATGGCATACCAGAATCGAAACTAACGAAGCTATCACCGCAAACGTTGTACTCCACTAAAAGCAATCGTTAAGCTAGGTATTACCCAATCTCGCCATAGCCAGGAAAGGTTTGTGCATTCATGTCTCGGCCTAAAATCTATGCAGGGTTACAATAATATGGAATTGGGAAAATCGCAATTTGAAGATATGGTGTGTCTGCACCGGTATCTCGAAGAATCAGAATTGGTGTAAGTCCTCTGGAAACGAGTTCATCTGCCCAGTCAAAATCCTGAAAGATCGACTGCCATATTTTCATGACTGATAATGTACCGTCCCTCGAGTTAAAAGCTCTTTCAGTCCCCGCTCGTGAACCCAAATTCGCGGCCTTCCCAGAAGTTGTCACAACACCTGATTTGCGACCTTGCAGGGCCCAATGTGTTCCCTCGGACCCGAATGGGGACACAGTCTAGCCTCGTTAAGTATCAAGTCCATTTGTTGTACCGTCCTTTAACGAAAGGGCGTCGCGGGTTCTTTTAGTTAATTTTAGTTAAAAACGTGGGACCAGTTCCGTCCTCGGTACCGCGCTAGAGACCTTTGTACCAGCAGAGTGAAATGACCGCAGAAATGGAGGCAGCTAAATAAGGGGACGAACGTATCGCCCATTTCTTCTCTTCTTCCACCATAGTAGTCAACAGAAGTATTTCTATAATAATTAATCATGGCGCCCGCCTTGGATCCTGTGGATAGTACTCTGATCAGACATCTATTGCAAGAAGGTTTTGAAGCTCGAGCCAATGTCGGCTGCAGCACACGTGCAGTGACATGTGATGTGAGGGGCTCGAAGTCCACTAAGCCACCCGGGTCAAATGACCCGGCTAGGCTACACTCTAGGGTCTTCATGATGAGGGGTTACGAACCAAATGTTGCCTAAAACACACTCCATTTGCAAACTCTTTTCGGCGACAAGAACATTATTCTATCTACACAATGTCTAGCGAAGGTCGCGGCTGTGCGTTAGACGAAACGATTCTCAATGGATGGATACCGCGTCAGTGCCCAATTCGGAAGATTGATCAATCCGTAGGCACTACATACATCATAAAGCTCCAGGATGACGGCGAAGATGATACAGAGGTCCAGGATGCCAACAAGGAGGATAGATTGGACGATATATTGTGCAAAATATTGGCCATAGTCAACAACAACGATCGCTATACATCGGGTATACAAGATCGTGAATATGTTGTACTTTATCCCAAAATTACAGCACCATTAAAAGTTACAGAAGAGGTCTGGGCAAGCGCAATACCACTATATGGATAGCACATAATGTATTTCGCACTCTAATTTACTTGCGATGGGGGCTGACAAAGGCAGAGTGGTAGGAGATATTATTTACTGCGTTTGGCTGGAACCCGGTGTTGGCCACCACGGAAACGGGCCCTTACCATCAAAGAGGTCGAGAAACTATTCATTTAAATCGATATACGTGGCTTTGCTTTATAAATGAACTTCTTTCGCAGCACGCATCGCTCGTGCCTTTTCAAGGTCCTCGTAACTCACATCAACGAAGTAATGGTTCAACATGCGTCCTCCCTGACGGCACCGTCGCACCGTCTTCTCTTTGCAACTAAACTCCATGACCTGTCGGCAAGCTGCTAAACTAATAAATAAGTAGATCGGAACATGTCGGATCAGTCGACATACCCAGGTGATCATATTTCGGCCTCTACAGGAGCTAGCGGCTGATTGCAACGACGTTCTCTTTTGGGCCTGGTCAGAATGACCTACCTCAGGATCTTGCACAAAAGCCCGCAAGTACGTCAGACTTTTCGAACGGTAATCATGCGCATCCTCAGCCGTCAAATCCTCTCTTAATAGGTTCGCATCATCGTGGTCAGTTGCCTCTTACGCAAATCCAAGTCCCCGAGGACAACGATACAAGACCTTCAGCCGTTGATATACAAATCTTGAATTGGAATTATCGACAGTCATTGATCACTGTAGGCCTGTCCAATGCGGCTGTTATCGCTCATAATAAGACCACTAACGCTACACAGATCAAGTCAACCTCCCAAGCTCTTGATGACTTTGCCTCCAACCAAAGTCTTCTTCCCGACAAATTACCAACGGAAGGAGAAGTGGCTAATATGATAGCTCAGGTTGACGTTATTGAGCATCATGTCAAACAAGTTGGGGATTTCTCGAGGCAAATGCATCAAGTACAAGATAGCAAGTTGATCGATCAACGAGAAATGGCAGACTGTTGTGTGGGTGGACTACCCAAGTCTTCTGGTAGAAGAGAGGGCAAAGCGCGCAAGAGAAAGGTGAGTGCATAGCGACCTAGGTAAAAACAGCCTACTAATCTTGCGTAGCGCTGCGTTCCTCCTAGAACATGTTACAGCTGCCACAAAACAGATACACCTGAATGGCGAAGGGGTCCAAATGGTGATAAGACTCTATGCAATGCTTGCGGCTTGAGATATGCGAAAATGGAAAGAAAGCGTCAAACGCAAGCGCATATGCAGTCTCTCTATACCAACCATCCCTAGTATCATACAAAACTTCGTCATTCGATCTATCGTGGGCATATCTCATTTCATCCAAGGCTTTGCTACATCTTCAATTTTATTAGTTCAATTTGAATGTAATCGATGACGACGATAACCAGTTCTATATCGTCAACTCTCTCAATCCTCGTCTTCAAATGATCAATCTCCCCGTTCAAACCTCATCATCCGAAGCCTCTTTGTAATGCTCAAGCTCGATCAACACTCTGTCGACAATCTTTCGCTTGTTCCACATCCCACCTGTGGCCAGGGAAAGGAGGAAATGGATGGGGGCTTACAGGCTCGAAGTTCTTTTGGGCAAATTCTTACTTGCCGGTCCGGGAGACAGTTATGGCCTGCTGGGCCACGTCACACGTGCAAATTATCTCCAACATGATTTTCACGTGTCTCGATGCAGGTGACATGTGTAAGCGACGTGTTCAGCCAACTGAGAAATTTGGTGTGCTTACGCGCATGCTATCTAATCAGGTAATAAACTGTAATTGAACTGCATCTCTTTCTTTTCAAGTCGAGTGAATCGAAGAAAGATGAGAAAAAGAGCTTTCGGGTAGGCCACCGACTTATAAATAGGGTTTCCTTTTTGTGCCCTCGGCCTCGATCTGTCACTCTTGGAGGCCTCTAAGAGGTCCCAGAAATTGGCCCAACATTGTAGTCATCACGCACAGCAATCTGTCGGACCAGATCTGGGTCTGAGACGCTATTATCCATTAAAATGATGATGAGGTGACGCGCGTGGACGCGATCACTATACTGCCAATGAAAAATACAACCATTTTCTTTAGTATCAAATTTTGATTTGCACTGGGACAGAGCCGTAGATATGCTACTCTGGTACCTCCTCGTAGCCCTGATTACAACTGCAGCTCTTGCTTGCTTGGGAGGCGCCGCAGTACTGTGGGTTTAATCGGATCTGGTATGAGGACTTCCTGGGCGATGAAGGGGTTCTTCCAAATACCTCCAACTGGAATGTAATTGATGCCGACATTGGTGTGAATAACGAGCTGCAAATTTATAAGAAAGACTCGCGGAATGTTCAGTTAAGCGGCGGGGAGACTCTGCAGCTAGTGCCGTGGAAAGACCGTAGCGCGCGTAGAGGTTGGACCTCCGGTCGCGTCGAAAGTACTTAGTACGATAGTATTAACTGCTTGGATAGTATGGAGAGAGCTAACAATAATCACTATTTAGCACTCTAACTCCCCAGCCCGGAAAACTAACACGGGTCGAGTCGAGAATCCGCTTCGGTGATCATGCGCGAGCAAACAAGCAAGGCCTTTGGCCCGCATTTTGGATGCTAGGCGCGTCTATTAGAAAAGCCACACCCTGGCCATTCTGTGGCGAGATCGATATCATGGAGAACATCAATGGTCAAGCAATTGGCCATGGAACGCTGCACTTTGAGAGAAAACCAGGTATCACGGCCAAGACGGAACTGCCCGATCAGGGTTGGCACACGTGGCGAGTTGAGATCGATGGCAGACCTCGCAGCATCGCTCAAGAGAGTATTGCTTGGCTTCTTGATGGTGTCGAATTTCATCAAATACAAGGAAGCTCGGTTGGCGATGAAGATATTTGGACCCGTGTTGCACATTCACAACTGTTCCTCATCCTCAACATGGCAGTAGGTGGAAAATGGGTAAGGAAACAAATCATGTAAATGTTAAAATTCGCTGACATAGTGTGATAGCCAGGCAATCCAAATGATGAGACGAAAGACGGTTATGGATCTATGGTTGAATATGGATATGTTGCTCACTATTCGACATAATTAGCTTCAGGGTAGTTCTGCCACTCCAACCTGCTCCACGAATGGAGGGGTCTAGGGTAGCGTGAGGTTTGAACAACGGCCGCATGCAAAGACGCGAGCTATTGTGCGAATATAAAAGTGAGGGAATCAAATGGATGAATGAAATATCAGGACGAGATAATGTCATGTCTGAAAGAGTTGAGAAACTTGCAATTGATGCTTGGGTGTCCGTCATAGTCTGGTTGGTTCAGACTATCCAACTCTCGCATCTGATCGTCCAGCCATTTCTGGTCCAGGCCTCTCTCGGATCCAGTCCCATGACCAGTCAAGTCGTAGGCAAATCCTCGGGAGGCCTCAACTGGCTACCTTTGCAGAAGTTTGCGAAGTTCCAAAAATGGGAACACGGCAGAAAATTCGTTATTAACGAGTGTGAGATATGGTGGAATAGGGGACCAGAACTAGGATACTAATAGAGGAGAATAATTAGTTTTTTTAGTCACGTAAGAAATAGACAGTTAGTCTGTACTTTATTGTAGAGGTTATCTGTATACCCCTATAATGACCAGAAGGCAGTACCTCTTAGCAACTTTAATCCCGTAGAGCAACCGTCCCAAAACGGCTAAAATGCGCGCACACGGTGGTTCGGATAGGAGGCCAAGGTGTTACTGCCTTGAAAGGTATAGTTTGACGAGCCTAATGACGTAAGGACTAGTGACTTGCATAGAAAGGATCATAAACTGGATTGAGACTCTTAACCTTTTATCTACTACGAAGGTCAGCAACTGTCTAACCAGAAGCAGGGACATTTGCGCCGAGTCGTCAACCCCATTTCATGTGGGCGCAGCAACTGCGCGCTCACCTTAGCAGGAGTGGCCGAAGTTGGAATAGACGCCCGCTCCATTTCGAGCTATGCCAGATCTAGCTAACTGCAAGGGTTACAGAGATGTTCGAGGCAGTCATGCTTCCGCTGATTTTCTTGAGCGGTCTAGCTTCACAACGTGAAGAGAGTCCGCGACCAACAAGCTACTAGAAGTTGAGTGCGACTTATTGACGCTAAAAGCCCCGATCACAAAGATGCGAGCGATGTCGCTGGCGAAAGGTCAAGGTACGCCGGTGGGCAAGGGAAAAATGGTGGCGTGGGTAACTCTGTGTTCCCGATTTTCAAAGCTTGCTGCAACCCCTGGCCAAACGACCAGCAGGAAAGGCAATTGGGAAAATGGTTCAATCTTGGACTTTCGAAGAGCTTGGCAGCACTGTCGCTCAAACCCATGGCAACAATCCTTGGAAAATCCCAAGATGAAGTCAATATCCTCTGCAATCAAGTGGAAAAAGAATTGCGCAAGCTGTCTTGCCACGCGTACTGCAAAGTGTAAGTAGCCAAATGACCAGCGCTAGGGGGACAACCACTCACCAATTAGATACGTTTGGACAGCGAGAAAGCCCAAGCTAGCAAATGCTACGCCCGATTGAGGGCCCGATATAAATCTGAGATGAAGTTACGAGTTTTTTCTTTGGCGTATCGCGGAACGGTGACCATAAAGATATCTGTTACTTTGTCAGCTTGCCCGACACTGACTGGGAATGAAGACATACAGCTTTCAGAGACATTGCTTGCCATGTCCAATCGTAAAGAATATGTTCAGCAAGATCCGCGCAATCTGACTGCATATTAGCTGATACTGACTGCCATAGATATCTACCTACAGTCTACTCTTAAAGATACCACTTCTAGTCCTGCCCATAGCATCAAAAGCCCTTCTTATTGCCGTAGCATCAAAGCCAGATGCAAGAAAAGCACGAAGCAGTACACAAGCCCGAGCCGGCGAGTTATCACCGGCAGATATTGTCCAAGACGGCAGCCCGTACTTCTCAGTAACCAGCCCAGTTGCGGTACGGAAGCTGACAACCACGATGGGGTCCTTTCCTTCATTCTTCAATCGTTGCATGATGTTGCCTCCCTTCGTGGTCCAGCTGCCTGCTCCTGAACCCGCAAGGACAATGCCGCGAACTCTACTGGCAGCATACTCGAATAAGGTTTCATCCTGGTCAAGGTGTCCATAGATGATAATAACTCGTGGTAGGCTACACCTGTTGGCAATATCGCACAGTGCCGAGTGGCGTCGACGTTCAGGTGGATAGTAGAAGTATGGTTTGATACCCCTGATTTCCCCGATCTTAAACGTCTTATGGCACCTGTAACTCCGAATGGATACAAAGGGTTGATGGTAATACTAAGCAAAGTCATAGTATCCTCCGTCAAGTCAGTTCCGATGATAGCCAGACCAGCAACATAAAGTCCAGTCGCAAGGTCTTCATTGATATGTCGAATAGCCGGTAGAAGGATCTCATCGGTCAAGTCTGGACTGCCTCCTGTAAAAACAGTTTCGCATTCAATCTGGGCGATTTTTTCAAGCCAGGGGTACCTCTTAATCAAGTCTTCTGCGGCAACAGCACCATACTTGGGACCGCCTTCGCCATCGGTAGAGGTAATTGTGCCACCAAAGTCATAAATCTTGATCTTGGGACGAGTCTGGTGCGGCATCTTGATGCGTTAACCACCAGGGTGGCTTCAGTAACTGATTCTCAAAGTGCAGACTTGAGGAGGAACCGACCTGCAGCAGTTCCATTCCTGAGATGAACCCGCCTCTTATATATTTGCTTTCTGTTTGTAAATTCATCAGCCCCTCTTGCTTCGCTCAGCCAAACTGACATATCACTTTGGTGTTTCGAGTTCTTCTCAATGAATGGTGCACATGAGGGGTTAGATGGCTTCGCAAAACATACTTGATCGGGTCTGACATACGGTGGTTTAAGGTCAAGTTCGATCGATACTCATTTAGTTGAGACCAGCCTAGCATACTCGATAAAGGCTCACATGCATTCACCACACCAATTCAGCCGAACGCGAGTTAACAGATCATGATCGAGCTTCGTGGTCTCGCAATACATACTTGACCGGGACTAACTTGTGGTAGTTCAAGGTCAAGACCGGTTCGATCTATTCTGATCCGTCACGTCATGGGTTGACACTAGCTGCCCTGACCAATGTCTCTAATATAATGCAAGAGGCGACCGACTGACGAGACTGGAGCTTGGAGGGAGTGACTGGAAAGTAGAGGCGAACCACTAAGTCCCAGTTAGACAATTGGGCCTACCTCAACGGCAGCACGGGTAGTTGGTAGGCGCCCCTCTCAGGTACAGCGACCTTGTTCCCTCCCAGTCATCAAGTACCGCTCAGCCGGGGTACCTTTGGAGCTTGGTGCAGTCACATGTTGATAAGATATTGAGAATTGTTGTCCCAGCCCTCAGCTCAGAATCTCAGCTTGCAACACTCCGCCACCTTAAACGTGCCTGTTCCCAGCTCCAGCATTGGTAGATCCTTTGCCGCATGGAGAGATCCCACCATGACGAAGCTTCCCCAGCAATGGCTGTGGCTGTCTCGTAGCGCCGCTCGACAAGTCCACACCTCCGTCACCGCTCGAAGACCCTGCCGCTCGTTCCACATCACCACCCCGGCCAGCCTCCCGCGACGCCGTCACTTCTTCACATCCAACCCGTTCTTGTCACAATCTGGCGAGGAATCAAGGACGGTATCGGAGCCTCCCAGAAATGATACACGCTCGTCGGTTCCGGCGACGGCCAAGCGAAAGCCCACCCGCGCCCCAACTGCGAAGAACTCGCTTCGCCGAGTCGCCATCATTGCGCAACAGCCGAAGCTGACCTCGGACGGCAAGTCTCCACTCGGAGCTGATGAGACGGATCCCTCGACGATTGTCAGCGCCACCTGCGTCGCCGAGGCCTTCAACATGCCAGTGGTCTTGGACATCTTGTCCTCCCATGGCTTTGCGATCGACCCGGACAGCACTGGCTTCGACGCCAACGAGGTCCTGCACGCCAGGGGCGTCAATGGAGGTGATATTTTTGTATTCCCATCTTCCAGTCCCCATGGTTACCATTTGAAACTCTGGTTCGTCTATAAAAAAAATTGACGTTTCCCCTGAAAAAGAAACCCCCGGGATACAAGGCGACTTGGCTTCTCCGCCGAGGGAGGAGAGTAAGCAAGGGGCCGAATGATATAGAAAAAAGAAATAAAACGAAAACAGACGCCTGAAAGCGGATTGTGACGGGCCATGCCATGCTATAACACATCAATAGAGTGCGTGAAAACACAAAGGCCGGAAGCCAAGGAAACCTAGGGAACCAAGCTGCACAAGAAAGCACAGGCTGTGTATCCGTCCCCTTTCCGTGTCCCTCGACCAGCCCAAGGCCATATGAGAATGAGCCAAAAGAAGAAGACATGAGGTTTGTTCCGTCCCCGTTCCATCATGCTTTGCCGTGCCATACCATACCCTACCATCGCCCCCTTCAGTTTTACCCCCTTCCTCGATGGGCTTTCGCTTGGAGACCTGACTGGGCCTCGATGAATAATAATTCAGTAGTATAGTGAACACGAAAAACCTTGGCGTGAAAACTCCAGACACCTTCCGATTTCCCTCCTGGCCAACCTTGTAAGGACAAAAACCCGGAAGAACGACAAAGCATGCTGAGCAGGCAACGAAGAGCCTATGCTATTGGTGTAGAGAAAAGTGATGCCATAAAATATGAACGAAGAACGACGTGTAAGTCGAATTACTGAATTTTAGAGGGTAGTGGCCGAAGATATCATTATCTTGGCCGAAGTTGATTGCTTGTTCTGAAGGTTTTTCTTCAGACGGCCCATAGCTAGGGTCAATGCGAAGATGCGAGGATGTGAAGCAGTGAAGGCTTGATGTTAGTAACATTCTGTACCGACGCATATGGTCGTTAGAAGAACTTTGCCATAGCTCTGCTAAGGTCGATGAAATCTACAGGTTTCGTCACATAGTCGCTGAAACCTGCTGCAACGCACTTGTCCTGGACATCGGACATGACATTCGCAGACAATGCGATGATCGGCATGGGCGGCGACCTTGTTGAACGTTCCCATTGACGGATTTCGCGACAAGCTTGGTAACCGTCCTTTCGTGGCATGTGGAGATCGCACTAGTGAGTCAAGTCAGTTACTGCATCTTGTTAAGCGACCATCGGGGACAACGTACCAGAATTAAGGAGTAGTGCTTGTGCGGCATCGAGAGCACCATGTCCGTACACTCTACACCGTCAACCGCAATCTCCACGTCGACGCCAATCTTATTCAGGTACTTGGTCAGAACCTTCTGGTTGACGGGATTGTCCTCGACGAGGAGGACCTTATACCCCTTGTTGCCCATTCGCCTTTCAATTTCCTGGTAGCTCGCTTTCTGACTTTCCACCATTTGCTGCGCCGTTGAGCGGTTCCTGTCAATGCTGAGATCTTGCATTTTGTTGGGATCGAAGATGACGGCGAAACGAGACGGTTTCACCGGCTTATAGATGAAGGTCACCGAGTTTTCTGACAGCAATCGGTCATGTTTAGAAGCAGTGGCTGCCAATTTTATCACGGCCTGTCGCTGGACTGAATCACAAAGGACAAGTATGGTTGTCTTATCCATCCTCTGCGACTTCGAGATTTGTTCGATAACCTCAATTATCGTCGCAGCGGAACTGAGGTTGAGCACGATGTGGGTAAACTTGATAGGGTCGTCACCGCCAATGAATCTCTGAGCTTCTTCCACAGTAGCAAGCGCCGTAATTTGGTGTGGGACATCCTTGGGAAGCGTCATCTCGATATGCTGCGTCGTCGCCTCCCGGCTGTGATACTGGGGGCAGATAATGAGGATGGAGTACATTCGTGGGCGGAAATCCTCGGGCGAGCGGTGTCCAGTAGACCCTTCTGGCATCGGCGTCTGTCCCGGTGAGGTGCGGCCGGATGGCATCTCGAGCTTCATCTGGGACAAGTCTTGGCCGCTGGCCTTGGCAGCTTCGCTGAAGCGGGCCAGACCAGTGTGAACAGAGGCAACAGATGATTTGTCCGTGGTTTGAGACCGACTGGATTGAAGCGAAGGGTTGGAAGATCCTGTAGACATTCCCTCTGGTGAAGTAAATGGTAGCTCATGGCTGCCTGAGCTTGAAGCGTCATTGACACTACTGATGTAGCCAGGTGCAGGCAAAGTCTTCGTGTGACAAGGCATTTTTTCAAAGGACTGTTGCCTGATTGGTTCGGCTAGAGGGGAGGCCAGACTTTCGAGGAAGTTGGGGCGGTCCTCTGGCGTCGGAAGTGCGAACCGGGCTGTGAAGGTGAAGGTTGAACCCTTGCCTGGAATCGCCGTCCCCTCCATTTTGCCGCCATGGAGTTCGACCAACTGTCTTGAGATGACTAGACCTAGGCCGCTGCCACCGTGCTGCCTGGTACTGCTGCCATCAATCTGGCTGAAAGGCTTGAAAATAAGGTCCGCTTCCTCTGTCGTGAAACCACGCCCAGTATCAACGATGGCAAACTCGAGGATGATCTCGTTCTCGCCAGCTTGTAGGTTGTCTCCAGTATATACCTTGCATCGACTGAAAACTTCTCCTTCGGATGTGAATTTGATTGCATTACCGATGACATTGAGTAGAACCTGACGGATGCGGACCTTGTCGCCCTTGACCCATGCCGGCACGTCAGCTTCCACCAAGTAGTTGAGTTCGAGTCGCTTTGCGATTGCCATAGTTGAGACGAGTTCGTTTACGTCCTCAATTAGGGATCTTGTGTGGAACCACTCGTACTTCAGCTTCATCATGCCGGCATCTACCTTCGAAAGATCCAGGATATCATTGATAATCATAATCAAGCTATTCGCGCTGGTTTGGATCGTGTTGGTGTAGTCACGTTGCTCCTCGTTCAATGCTGTGTCCTGCAGGAAACTGACCATACCAGAAATACCAATCAAAGGAGTGCGGATTTCGTGAGACATGTTACTCAGGAATCCGCTCTTAGATTCCATGGCCTCTTTGAGCTTGGTCTCCAGGATCTTGTGGTCGTTAATATCAGTAGCCGAGCCAAAATAGGAACTGGCACCGCTGCCAAAGTCGATGGTGTCGATCTCAACACATCGAATTAGGTGCCATCTGTACTCCCCAGTCTTGGAACGCAGCCTGATCTCGGTCGTGTAAGACAATCTACCATTGGTGTCGATTGCAATCTTGATGACACCCTGACGTGCCAGCTCGGAAAGCTCGGCCGTAGGCAATTGGTAGACTTCGTCGCTGCTTGAGCTATTGTTCCGTGATAAGGTCTGGTGCATGCCTCTCAAGCTGTGTTCTTGTGGAAACGGAGGTTGTGTTGGCTGAACGGTGCTTGCCGATGTGGCTTCCGACGAAACCGAATCCTGATAGCTTTTGGTGTCCGGGCCTCGCTTCTTCCGAGACGACGGCGTAGGTGGCTGGTCTGTTGGGATTCGACATTTGGCCAGATCCTCAGGATGCACGTAATCCAAAAACCCAAGACCCAAAGAATCTTCAAAGCTTTGTCCTGTATAAGATAGCCACTGTTCATTGGCGAATGTTATACCATCATCCTCAGTGGCAGTAAAGATTATCTGAGGAATAAGGTTGGCCAAGAGACGGTGCTTTGCCTCAGATGCTTCTATCTCCTCTTGCCGTGCTGCCTTCAACTCGGCGATGTGCTGGTCGTGGATATCCATGTACGAACCGAGGAACTGTATGATGACACCTCGTTTATCCTTGGAAGCGACCGCCCGTGCATAGAACCATCTGTATGCACCATCAAACCGCCTAATTCGAACAGTCCTCGAGAACTGCTCACCGGTTCGCAAGGAGTGGCTCCAAGCCTTAAGATAGTCTTCTCGGTCATTAGAATGAATACTAGCCCATGGGTCAACAGCTAAATCAGCAACGGTCTGGCCACGGTAAGATAAGTAACGACTATTCACCCAGACTATCTCGCCAGTCTGGGGCAACGCTACAAAGACGTGAGCCGGCAGAAGATCCAGCATGAGACCTTTAAGCTTATCAGAAGGCGGTGGCATATCAACAGCAGTAGTAGTTGGCAGGGAACCGCTCCTAGAGGGCGGTGTTGCAAGAGGCGGCCGACTGACGAGACTGGAGCTTGGAGGGAGTGACTGGAAAGTGGAGGCGAAATCAGCCCCGTAACTATGTAGCAAGGTATGCCGGTGTCGCTGGTGGGCTTGTTCGGACTTTGGGCCGTCGATTTGCGTTTCAACTGTTTGGTCTGTTCCAGTCTCATCCAAGCCGTTGTATGACAAGCTCTGCGCGTCCTGAGCAGACAGGGCCTGAACTGTTGTTTCGTCTGCTGGACCCGGAAGCTTTTCACTGCTCGAAGTGTCTTCTCTGTCAGACAGATCGTGAGGCACTCTGAGGCTTGATGGACGAGAGCTTTTCTTATCACTAGGCGAGCTGTCCTTGGAAGCTGGCCCTGACTTTTGGGGCGGGGCCGCGGGCCCTTCTTGTCGGCTCGAAGTCACTCTTTGCTTGCTGCTGAAATAACTCTCCCCTGTGTGAGCCATGGCGGCCGGGCTTGCCATGGGCTGTCGTCTATCAAGCATATAACTGAGGGATCCCGACTCCCACACTGGCATTCCAGAGGGAGAGCCTGTAGCACTTTTTGAAACAGCCGAGTAGTCACTGGGACTTGTCATACTTCCAGGAAATGACTGCTGACGATCGATGTCAGTAGCAAGTAAATAGGAGGTGTTGTTCATGGGCCGTCCGTCGGGCGCCACAGCGCCAAAGCCAGTCGTCGTCGGTCGCCGTCGCTGTAAGCCAGCCAGTTCAGTTTCGAGATGGCTGTAATGCCTGCACAACGAGAAGGTCGTGGCTAGGTGAGGCGCAAGATGCTCGAGCGAATGGCGAAGGTTAGAAGGATACGGGATAATAGGGCTCAAGGCTGATAGAATGGCGATAGGCGCAAGCTTGTTCTTTTTGGTGCTCTCAGGAGTCTGTTGCCCAAGCTCTGGCATCACCTTGGAACCAGCTCCGGTATCATCTTTGTTCCGTGCGTTCGATTTCTGCTGTATTATTGTGTTATCGAGCTTGAAATGGTTTGCAGGTTTCGAGAGGAGAACATGGGTGAGTGGAATGTGCAATACTGTCCAGGAATTATCAACTCCTATGGCCTCGGGAGGTCGTATGGAAGCGTAATCAGTGGGCGCAGAGCCTGGGTTAAACGATTCCTCATCAACCATGGCATCAGTAAAGAATGGGCTTTCCTTGGGCTCGGCCCGAACGGCTGGCGACGGAGCGGGTGACTGTGACCACGGAGATGGTGGTGCTTGCTCGTACTCTTCATACTTGGGCGTTGGTGGCCTTGGGGCATCTTCTTCCAACCGAGATGCGACGACCTTCGGCTTTTCATTTGTAGACTTCCCTCGCCCTGTGGAGCCGGCAAAAATATTCGAAAGCTTGGACATGGACTCGGATCGTGTCCGTTTTAGTTTCTTGGAGGAATCAGTGGCGGCGGTCTTGGAGGACGTTTTCTGGTTGGGCGGCTGGTCGGATGGGGGACTGTTGCTCAGATATGGATATAACCTGGTGAGAGCAACTATTCGACCACGGTCGAGGACTCGCATGACACCCGCATGATCAATCAATGGATCAGCCTCATAGTCCAAAGCCTGCAGCACCGGCAGGACCCTTCCTTGGCCTTCACGTGGAGATGTGAAGGGCGCCTCCCAGCTAGGTATGTTTTGCTGTTGCTGGTTTTGTTGCACCTCGGCGGCATCGTGTTGGTCTAATGAGATTTTGTTCAGAGGAGCGTAAGTCTCAACCGAGGGGCTTTGCACTTTTGCGGAGGGGAAGTAGCTTCGGCTTCGTGATAATTGCGTCGGTCGTCGAGACAGATTAGAGGCTTTATCGTGCGATTTTTCTTTATTGTCCTCGTAGCTTGTGTAAGAGTGACGAGACAAGATGCCGGGTCGCATCGGCGTCGCTGGTTTGAGCGCTTCATCGGTTTGGGTAGAGCCTTCAGGCATGTCTAGTTCACTACCTCGCATAGCACTGCTTCCACGTGCCATATAACCAAGGCTTAGATGGTCTTCTTGATGTTCATTGTAGGTGGCCTTTTGACCCCAAGGGACGTTCTCAATATCAGTGGTGTCGGCGGGCACTGCAAGTGTCACTCTCTCTGCCTTGTAAACATCTTTCATGATCTGGACAACCGTGCCCCACCACGCATCGAGACCAGGCTCGCCGGCAAGCATTAGCGATAGCTCATATAGATTCGGAGTGGGAAAGTCGAGGTTCTCAGGTCCAACAGCGACACCGGAAGGATGGAAAGTCAGGTTTGACGCTGGTGTAGAATTGCCGGAAAGTACCATGTCATGCACGCCCAGGGCCTCGAAAGGAAGAGTCTGGGAGGATTGAGGAGCGCCTGTATGTGAGAGAGTAGTAAATGGCCTGTGCATATGATAGGGGGGAGCGAAGCCGCCGGAAGCCATCCTCGGGAAGGGGTATGAAGGCGTGCCCGCTGCGGCGGCCGGTGTCATGCCGCCGCGGATGGTGTTTCCAGATTCGGTCGAAGTCGTGGTGAGGGCCGAAACGAGCACAGGGGAGCCAGATGCGCTTTCTTCTGGGATGGGCGACACGCGAGCCTTTTCGGCCGAGCCCATGGCGAGTCCCCTCGCGGTTAGCTCGCGACGTTCGAAGTCGCGAGCCAGTTTTTCCCTATATTCGTTGAGCTGCTTTTGCGATTTGGTCTCGGTAGGGGAGCTGTCGTCGCCGGTCAAGGCTTGCTGGGCTCTCGCGAAAGTTTTGGCCTTCAGGGCGAGTTGCAGCGAATCCTCGGCGGACGGAGACGAATCCGCACGTCCTCCTGGTTGTGCTATTCGCAGCTCCCCCATCTCGGCAGGTGAGCGTCCTTGTTCGGCGTGATTTGCGCTGTTGTGTGGGTGAGTCGGGACATTGGTGGGGGTCGTGGAAGAAGAATTTGGGTGGCGATGGGTCATGACGTCGCGGGCATCATCGTCATCAATGGGGTGTGGCATCGACGGGCCATTTCTCGCGGCGGGCTTACTCGAAGAGTTGGCAGGTAATTGTGATTGCTGTGAATCGCCAGCGAGGTGAGGAGGCAGCTTCAGCCGACGCGTTGAGGGCGTTGCTCTCTGGTCGCCCGGAGTGCTAGGACTCGTCATTCCTCATGCAGAGAACAGGAAGGGGGAAGTAGTCGGTGGGTGGTGCGCGAGAGGTGTCAGTCCGGCACACGGGATGCCGCATCCGCAGGGAAGAGAAGGCATAAAAAGAAAAATGCCACGAGGGTAACGAATGGGGAGCCCAGGCAACGGAGATCGAGACGGGACACCGGGATATCGCAGTGAGTCGAGCAGGAGTGGACAGTTTGGTGGAATTCGGGGGTGCGCACGAGATGGGGCGGAGATGACGGTGAGTGAAGTTGGTTTGGCTTAGCAGCACTGCTGGAATTGCAAGCAACATCCACATCACTGAGGGCACGGTACCTCGTCGAAAAGCGGCACTGGCAGCCACCCCCGAGGTACCTTTTCCTTGGCCGCACCGGGTGTGGTAGGCTGGACCCAGCCCCCAGGTTGTAGGGATGATGGGGACGCAGGTGGTATGACGTAACCAGGCGACGGGAGCCGGGGCCCCATAGGGACACGCCTAGGCGCCTCTCCACTTCTGCACGCGTAGG
This sequence comes from Paramyrothecium sp. XJ0827, assembly GCA_020881915.1. Taxonomy (NCBI): domain Eukaryota; kingdom Fungi; phylum Ascomycota; class Sordariomycetes; order Hypocreales; family Stachybotryaceae; genus Paramyrothecium; species Paramyrothecium sp. XJ0827. The sequence continues at coordinate 3,193,360 of JAJFPB010000008.1, read as the reverse complement.
CGGCGCCCAATACAGAGGCGCCCGGGCGCGCATTTAATTTTGCGCGCCCCCCAGCTGACTAATAATTGCGCGCCCCCTTCCACACGCAACCCTGCAGTTGTCAAGGGGGGCCCGGGACCTAATAGGTGCACGGGGCCCCGTACATTTAAAATTGTACGGGGCCCCGTATGCATCATGTAAGCGTTGGTAGCCACCACCCCCAAATACGGCTTTATCGACATGACAAATTCCAATTCAACAACACAACTACAATTAGATATAGCTACAAAACTGAATACAAAGACTGCTGCTCCTCAATGTCCTTCTCACATGCCCTCCAGATCTCGCCCGGCCCTCGTCTGCTCGAAAAGGGTTGCACTACTATCTCATCCTCTACTTGAGCGTCAATCCGCTCGTTTTCCGACTTATCCCAGTCAAGATAGGCCATCATTTCTTCTTTGGTCCATTCCCTAGAGCCTGTTGGTATCGTACAGCGCTTGGTCATCTGCTTCCAGTCGAGGCACCAGTCGTAGTCGGCTTTGCTATATCGTGAAGGCAGACCCATCGCCTTCCGATACTGCTGGTTAGTCTTGAGGCTGCCGCGAGGCTGCGCCTTATACCAAGCATCTCTTGCAGCAACATATCTCTGATAGATAGCCCGCGGGTCATCGTATCTTAGTGCCGGAGCCGCTGCTACTGCCGGTGCCTCTGCTGCTGCCGGTGCCGTTGTTGATGTAACGGCTAATGCTGCAGGTTGCAAAAGCTCTGCGTACCGCAGAGGGCATGACTTTGATGTCATTGTATGACCTAGTGTGTGGCATTTGCTGCATGTAGGCTGTGCCCTTGGCCGCATTGCTGCCTCAACAGCTTCGAATGTACTAGGCTCCCGCCGAGTACTTGATTGTGGTTTAGTTGAGCTAGCAGCTACTCGATCAATGCGTTGACGAGGCTCTAATAGCAATTGAGGACTTCCACTACGGCTAAGATGCCAATGTGTATGGAAATGCTCCAGACCAAGGGCTAGATCTTGTTCCTGTAGGGCTTTGAGCGTATGAGCGCAAGGGAGACCATGAGATCGAGAGAAGGCACCAGTACAGCTAGGCAAGTCTTCTTTTAAGAGCAGCTTCCGCTGCTCTTCAACCTTCCGCAATGCCTCATGAGATATCCAGCCACGAACGGTACCATATAGTGACCCGGAGAGCTCAATTGGCATACGTGCTTGCTGCTTGGCTTGGTTTGATCGTAGCTCAGCTAGTTGATTGAGTAGTGCTTGCTTTATGGCCCTCCAAGCCTCGAAGAGATCTAATGTAGATTTCTTGAGATGGCTCTTTAGCAGCGCGTGGATACCCTCGACTCGTGAGGTAACTACGTTGCCAAAATGAGGGTGCTGATCAACCCAAGACTTAACAAGCTTTTCCTTATATAAGTCAAGCCAATTGGTCTTAATATAACCAACCTCTTCGAGATATTGCGGTAGGTAGCGCTTTTCAAGCTCTTTAACGCACTGATCGAAGGACTCCTCATCTGCTGATCTCATAATCGAATGCCAGCAATTAAAGAACTCATTCCAATCGTTAAGACCATCTCGATAAGCCTCGGCTCCTTGGGCATGGCGCATAAAGCTTGGCTGGCAGTAGCGAAGGACTGCTTTATTCGCATGCCAAAGGCATAAGAGCGAAATTGCAGCTGGGAAGCAGCGAGCCACGGCATTCATGCAAGCAAGGCAGCGATCTGTGAGGATGACAGACGGGAGCCTCGCGCCGCAGAGCTCGTACATTGATCGAAGCCGGTCTAAGGCCCAGATATAGTCGTCCTCGTTCTCGCCGCTCAGGAATGCAAACGCGATACAGAAGGATCGCTGGCAGGCATCAACACCGATAATATCGAGGAGCGGCATCCCATATTTGTTCGTCTTGTATGTGCAATCCAAGAAGAGCAGGTCTGGATAAGCCTTAAGGTATGCCAATGACTCTGGATGGGCGAATAATACTGCTGTGACCCGGTCGTCTGAATCAAGCTGCATCCGGTTCCAGAACCCTTCCTTATCCAGTTGGTTGGCAAGGGCGTGTATTGTGCTCTGTCCCTCGCAGAGCTCTCGCTTGCTCTCTGCAATACGATTGTAGATATCTTGCTGGGTTGTAATGGTATTTGAGTTCTGACGGATATAAGTCCTGATATCCTTTGGCGCTATCCCGGCATTCGCGAGGCTGCTAATTGTTGATCTATCCGAATTGGATAATTTGCGATGTACTGGATGAGCAGACTGGTGCCAGCTTGGCTCATGGTTATGTATGGCGAATTGGCTATCCGGACGATGACTCAAAGCCCATGTGGCCAGGTCGCTGCTTTGCTTTGCTAGAACAGAGAATTGGCAGCCTGTGCCTCGTGTAGTAGTACGACTTTGCCGTTCCTTGGAGGCGCTCGGGGGGCGGCAGGCACGATCACAAGTAAATGTGAGTGTAAGTTTTCCAGTCCTCTCTTTCTTTGACCTTCCAGTCCTAAAGGCATAGCCTCGTGGAGCTGCCCAGGCGTTGATCGCCTTGAATAAGGCATCTCGGGAGTCATAGTCGCCTTCAGGAGGGAGGCAGTCATCTGAGAATCGATTGGCTTCTTCAATTGGCTGCATTTTAGCCAGACAAAGGATAGCTATTCGAGTAGCAAAGAAGCTGAAGAGGCATACCTACCAAAAAGGAGGCGCGCGGCGCCTTTAGTGTGGCTACCAACGCTTACATGATGCATACGGGGCCCCGTACACCTATTAGGTCCCCCGGTTGCTCAGCGTAGATGGATCAGGATTCCTACCCTATAAGCCAAAGAGACTCAGCCTAGGAAGGAAAATCCATTTTACAACTATCGAGGCAAAAGTATCGCAATCCCCCTGATACTCGTAATTGATGAAGGATTTGAAGCGCGGGCCCAGCTTGGGTGGCTCTTTATTCACCCATGCTACCACATTATCAGGGTCCCGAGCTCGTACCGATTTCAAAAGTCGTTTTGCAAAATCCCAAAGTGAAGGGATCAATAATCTCGTCCCGACAATCAGTACAGCGTCCACTGGTTCTCGCAAATCATCGTTAAATGCTGCCATAATTGCGGATTCGTCAGGGCAATTCTCTCCATACAAGAGGACTCTGGGTCGAAGGAAACCCACAGATCGTCTCCGTTTCCCCTCCCGTACACGTTGCTTTTGCAGGCGCTTACAATGTGGACATGGCTCCATCGCCCATTCTGTGAAAGATTTCGCAGATACTAGTTTCGTATGCGTTGGTGTTATGTGACAGACCATGGTATCGGCGCGACCGTGAAGCCAGGTAGTCTTTTTCATGAGAGAAGGAAGCCTGGCTTGCCGACAGTCGATGTTCTGCGTATAATGGCGACGAAGACGGCCGGACTTAGCCAGCTTCTCGGCAAAAAGATCGAACGGAGTAAATGAAGCTTGCTCTCCATGTTGAAGCTTGCTTAGAATATCGCCATTTAGCTGGTCGGCGGCCTCCGGTGATGAGTAGGCTGATGAGTCGTAAACTTGACGACTGGATCCCTTCGAGCGGGAAGAACTTTGATAGTCGGGAACTGCCAACTTCTAATCAGATAGCTGCATTAGATGGGTATTGACACAAACTCACTGCCTGTGTTGGTGGAGATTCCGGCACCAGTGATGAGCACGATATTCTTCTTAGTACTGAGCTTCTGGCTCAGCAGGAAGAGCTTCTCCGTTGCATTATCTGAGAAGCGTGCAGGCACTTGCGAGACCTTAACCCAAGATATCGCAGTTGATTCTTGATGTATCATGGACGGCTTCTGCAAGGGCTGTGCCAAATCATGAGGGACGTTGTCCCCGGGACATGGGATGCGCTTCCATATAGGATGGAGCCCTTCATGGTCGAACTTCGCAAGCGGGTGGCCTTGCTCCAACCATTTGGAGTCTGGGTGATCAATGCTATCAGTCTCCACGTAAGTCAACTCCCACTGCTTTTGGTGATTCCCGGTTCGATGAACGTGGAATGTACAATCGGCCGCACGGCCGCGAAGAAGACAAGATGCGCAGGAGAAGCCCCAAACACTCGGAAGAAAGACACAGTTCGCGAATGGAGCAGCACTTCCGCAATCGTCGATATTGTTGTAGCAATCGGTACATGGTGCGATGGCGAGCTGTCCTCTGGAATATGTGAGTAGGGCGTTGATAGCATATGGGTACCTGCGTAGCTTTTCTGTGATGTTTTGAGATTGCGCCAGGTAGGTGAGGCGCTGGGGCGGTAATCGTGCCACCTCAGCTTGAGTTTTGGTGGTGATGTAGGGATGAAGTTGATTATGCTCAATGACAAGTTGAGTCCATCCGTTGTAAAGATCACGATGGTCAAGCTGTTGCTGTTAGCTGTGTTGATTAAACATGCTGGCAGTCATACCATTGCGACTCTCCTCTCCGCGGTTTCTAGAGGTTCTGCACCGAGTATCGAGGTCTTAGGCCGGATGAACGTGTTGAAGAGCAGTGGGAAGAAGAAAACAGATCCAGGAATGGGGAGGATAACGGGTTTAAATATTCGGAACGTCCTTACACAGGGGGCGCAGCAGCCAGCACCGTGCGAGTTTACTGACATCAAAGAATGTATGGCGCGAATGTTCAGGGACGCACACCCATGAAGGATGCTGTGGCCACTGAATTGTTGATCAGAACCATGCTCTGCACCGCCAAACTCAGCCTGGCTGGTTGATGAAATAGGAAGGAGATCTGTACAACCGTCAGGCACACAGCATGGCCGCTGTGGTTTGCAATTGAGGAGGGAGAATGTGGCTGTTCTGGTGCTAGCAGTACTAGAGATAAGCATGAAGCTGTTGCTAAGCCCTTGGCTGTGCTGCCCTTGATGTCCTACTCGCTCATTTGACTCGATCTCAACCTCCAAGCTGTGTGAGCTCAATGCCGTCCTCCGATCCTCGTGGCCTTTGTACCACTAGCACCAGTGATACGAGCTCAAATATCGCTCTTTTGAGATAAGGACCTATTTCTGTTACCAATAACCAGCCATCCACACAAATATTATGGAAACTGGCCGCGAGAGCAGTTACCTAAATCATTAGCCACCACGAGAATTCGATATGAACAGAGAGCAGAGAGCCATACCACTAGCATGCCTGGATGAATAAGGTCGAGGTTCCACAGGCTGATGTAATAAGGGGTAAGAATATAAGCAACCGGAGTCAACAACATAAAGCCCGCTTCAATCCAGCAGCAACCTTTCATTTCGTAAAGTTCCTTTCTTGTTTGCGGGGAGTATGGCAAAGGTGCAAATCTTTGGATGATCCTTACGAACTTGATACACTCAAGTATCATCCAAACGCGAAAGAGTATGAATGATGAACAGTAAAGAATGACCCCAAGCAACTCGTCTTTGTCGGCGATGCAAACTCCATAAGTGAAGAATGTGGATGTGCTATGCAGGCCAACAAGCGTTAGGAGCAAGTGGCGGCCATTGCGTTGAGCATCCCATTGACCAGCCATCCATGTACACTATACGTGTTAGCTGTATTCTGTCTTGAGATCTGCAAGTTACTTGCCTGCCCAGCTGTGCTAATGGTCACTGCAGATATTGAAAAGATAATGGCCCAATAACCTCCTTTCGATAACGCAAGGACTAGAAATGTAGCCCCTGTAGTTGTGAAGAGGAGAAACTGTCCACTCATGATAAGCAAGAATATTATCTTATGCTTTAATATGATTGTTTCGTCTTGGGGATGCTCTGGAGACTCCCGATTTTGCCGGAAGACCAACCAAACACGACAAGTACGGCAAAAGGAAGCCACTGTATCCAATATAAACACGGTGATGAGGATGTATTGAAAGTTTGAAAGAGAAACCATATTGAACGATGATAAGGAAGGCAAGGCTAACTTGCGAATTTTTGGGAGCTGAACCCCTTTAAGTAGACGGTCATGGCCCGACAGAGGCATTCAGGGGCAACGAATTCATCCATTCACCATGCTAATTGGGCTGAATGCGACCAATTACATATGCAAGGTCAACATGGGCATCGCCCCAGAGGAGACGCATGTACAGCATGGCATACCATGGGCGTGTTCATACTTCAAACAAGATACACCCCTGAACTGGAGGATTTCGTAGTCTCGCCGAGCCACGCACCCACAATTGCCATCCAAGGCAGACAATATCACACAGGTGATGCTGTACACCACCGGCATATAGGTAGGGCTGCCTCGCGTCTATTGATCAGCCACTAGACGGCGACTCGGCTCGACTGTTCGAGGATGACAGATCCTTCACTTGCAAGACAGCCTAGCCAGTGCCTCATGGTGGAGTAAGTGGTCCCCTCAGCAGCACTTACATGGTGGTTATGATGGATCTTTGACAAAAACACACACGATTGCATAGCCTGAAAGACTCCTCCATCAAGGACAGCCTTGTGGCTTAGCAACGTGGGAGGAAGGATATAAAGGTGTATCCTATTCATTCTTCGCTCCACTTGGTGACAATTCACCGAAACAGAGCATCAAGACCTCCGTCATCCCATTCAATACAAACAATCGATCTGCAACTATGTCTATTCCCCTTCAGAAAAACAACACTGTCTCTGAAGGTGAGTCTTCTTTGGACTTCTTAAATCACTTCTGACATTTGTTAGGCCATTCTACGCTCCTTGAGAACCATAGAGAAATTCAAGCCGGCATAAATCAACAAAGTGGAGACTTGATTTGTGGGAATAGTGGAATCAAAACAAGCGAACCACCATCCAGTTCAAATGATTCGGACAGAGACCATCGATTGAATGAGCTTGAGCGCCGTTTCCCAGAGCTAAGCCCACTCGAGGACTACGAATTGCAGCTCTTAAAGCTGGAAAAACCGAACCGGGATCGTAAGAAAAAATGGCAGGAGCAAGTCAAGGCGAGAGGTGGACGAGATGTGGTTCGTAAAGGGCGTATTGGTAAGAGACTGTCCAAGCTGTAATGAGAACCGTTTCTTTTTCCAACTCGATAATACGAATGAGTTTGATGCTATGACAAGATTCTGAGGCAACAAGCCGTAGCATGATCGTAATATTATCGCTTGGTTGAATTTCTTATCGTGGATACGTTTGCAATATGAAGGCTTGAATTAGATTCATACCACTTAGTATTAGGAGTCAGGATGGTGGTATCACACCGCGATGTTACTCAGATGAGTCTCGGAATACGCCGCATCATCCCCGTCGATCGAAGGATGTTGGTCGCACACAAAGACACAGTGATACATAAGGATCAGCGGTTAGGCTGACAGGAGACTCCAGTTATCTGTCCAGCTTCCACGGCAGCTATACCATTCAGAGCAGGTCGAATGAAGTGGTGGCTTGGAGGAGTCACGAACGCTCCATCGCCACCTCAAGAGGTCAAATGCAGCGGTGAAGTGGCTGGTTGTAGAAATTGTATGGATGATGGACAGGAATGCTTTTATACTCGCCGACCCCGAAACCAAAGCCGCCGTCCAATGCATAAAGAGGCGGAGAGTCATGAATTTGGAGCCCTTGATCGCTAGTTCAGCACAGCTATTTTTGCGAGAGTTGCCACTGCAGGATTCGTGAATTCAGGACGGCAGAACAAGGTGCTTCGGATGATTTTCATTAGTTTATGTTCGCTGTGTATTCATCCCGTTCCTATCAAATTGGTCAACATATGTTTGAATTGATAGCTATGAGACGGTTAAAGAGTCAGTCGAAGTATTTGGAGATGGCCACTGGATGAGTTCCATATGTGTTTATAGATCCTAGAGTGTGAAACGGGACGCTCTAGACGGGCCTGAGGTTCACAATATAAGGCAGACGATATTATGCAAGGAAAGGCTTAAAAACGAAGCAAATCTATTGAACGTACGGAAAATTGAGAACAGTAGTCATCCAAATGGCTCTAAATAGAACAAACAACTTATTTGTCCCAAAAATCCGATTCTTCATCAATATCGCGCTTATGATCAAAAGAATTTAAATCTGCGTTGCACCCGAAAGTACTTGAGTCTGGACGATTGTTGTTTGTAGCATTGCCAGCCGCCATAGCAATATTAACACCGCTAGGGGCCTGGAAGCCTGCCTCTTCGTCGTCTTCGTATTCCAAATCAAGGTCATCTTCAATACCTAGCGCCTTCTTGGCCTCCAAGACATCAGGTATAGTCAGATTTTGATCTGGGAATTGATCACTGCTGTATTTATCAGCATCGGGTAACGTCATGTTATCAACCGAAGGGTTGTGAGAGTTGAGGATCTTCAAGAGGCACCGAGGGCTTAGAAAATTCTTCAGAACCTGGGACTCCTTAAGAGTAGTTATATCGTTAATGTCGTCCTCGCCTGAAGCAACGTCGTCGATCTGTTCGTAGCCTTTGATCGCGGTGGTGTCCAAATTCCCAATCATAACAACAGATTCGATGCAGAACTGGGTGCCGCGGCCTTCAATGTCTTCTTTAGCCTTCTGATCTCTGGCAAACAAGCCCCTCGTTTGTCTTTTGATGTCTGCTCCATCTTTCTGGCATTGCTGGATGGCATCTATTTCGGTAGGTTGCATTGCGGATGCCAGGAGGAGAATTGTTGTTAGCGGGTAAGCTTCGTCTCTACGCATGAGCCTCTGGTAGTGTTTTATCTCTCTTTCGTATGTGAAGCGGATATTGTTGAGCGACTTTGGTTGTTCGCGGGCCGCACGTATGGCGGAATTGTGAACTTTGACCAGTCTCTCTGCTGTGAGCTCTCGTTGGTGGTACCCATGCCAGTAACGAAGCATCTTTTGTCGCACGTAGACCAGCAATCGCGTATGCCTTTCACCATCACTCTCCTCGTTGTCGAAATTTGTCTGGTCGTTGATCCACGCTTGGATACCTAGGTCTCGCAGTTTCTTGGTTGTATGCACGAGTTGCTTTGCTTCCTGCCAGCTTTGGGTAACCCACAACTCCCTCAAAACCTGAAGCCGAGCCTTGTCTTCATACGAGAGTTGAGAACTCTTCTTGTTTGGATACCCGGTGAAGAAGATAGTCAAGTCACAGTCAATAGCTTTGGCCACTTGCAAGAGGTTCAGAGCAACTAGCCGTATAGCCATCATGGTGTCGCGTGGCAGCGTGTAGTTGGAGTCAATCCATACATGAAAATGACGCTGACGCATGATGTTGAAAGCACCCTTGAATCCAAACATTTGTAACTCGTTGGCGTATTTCCATGTGTGTAGCATCTTGATGGTTGAGGGTGGTCTGGGGCTGTATGCTGGCAGCTGTGCATCTGTTGGATTGGCTGAGGATGCTTCGCGTCTATCGTCCACAACGATCTTGAAGTCGGAAGTGGAAGAGGCGGGTTGATCTGACATGTTTTTGCCTCCAATGATATTTTGCCCATTTAAAGCCCATTCAGGGGTGATTTTTGGCAACTGGCCCAGACGAGGTTGTGGTGTTGCCTCGGCATTATCAGAGCTCGAGCTGCATATATTTCCCATTTCGAAAATAATAGAAGCGGAAGTTCGGTGAAACAAGACAGTGAAGAATATGATATCGCAATATAATATAATATAGGATTAAATAAAAAATGTAGAAGCATAGAGGCAAGAGGGATGAAGCCTTTATATAAGAATGATGCACTCTCTTTTGCTCACGGGGGGGCTTGATGTAATCTGTATCTCGACCACAGCCATCGCATCCCATGTAGTTCATGAGGGCAAGAAACTGGGACTCGGACCATCGCTTGGGCCCACATTACCTCAGCCCCCATCGCGGCTTCTATCCTAGGCTGACAGAGCAAATCTCGGGTAATGGCAATGGTCTTGAGAGGCTTTCTGGTGAGCCATTCATGCTGGTCCTTCTGGTAGTCCAAGTCGACCCCCGCAGTCCCACACAGCTACCCTTCCTCCTTCATGATGCCTAAGCCATCGGTAAGTTGAGATGGCGTCGAAATCTGGATTTTCCATCCAACGACCGAGGCGCAGCCCCTGAACACTGCTTCCCTAGCATTTAGGTATGGCCGTTGATCCCATAGCGTCGCCCTTCCGTCCACGTCCCTGCCACCCTTGGCGTTCGAGACCAAGGGGTCGAGAAGGCTCTAATTGTCTTCAGCTGTGCATTCATCCCGGTCCCTCCGTCGGCGGAACTATCTTGGGTAAATTGTGAGCAGATCACCATCTGTCAGGCTTTTGCCAAATCTAAGCTGCGTATAGTGTTTGGCTTTTTGATCGGAAGAACTCTGTCTTCGTACTCGGAGTTACTGAAACCAGGATCTAGCGCATGCCTCGGTGAGATGATGCAAGGAACATGGCGCAGGCTGACGATGGAGTGGCTATACCAAAACATTTTGAAGCTTCCTGTTTACCCATCAGGCTTATTTGACGTCGGCGTGACGCCGCAGCCCCTGAGTGTCGCACCCTGAGAAACTCTTCCCTTGAACCTTGAACGAGGGATCATCTGCTCCGCCTCGGCTCCTTGCTGGCCAACACATGCATGAGTGAGTCTTGGCCTCTCTCGTCACCGCTGCCGACCTTGCCGTATGCATCTTGAGAGTCGTAGAATGAGCGATGGAGTCAAAAGCCCACATTAGCCTCGGCGTATTCGATTCCACGTGAGCTCATGATGAGGCATTTTCCAAGGTAATGTTGGACCACCAATCTTCACTCGCGGCGTCGCTAACCCTATTACATACGTTTGAGATCGCGCTGACCTTGTTGATTACCGTTGATGGGCTTCATGTAGGCCAACATTGTCTTCTCCTGATGACAACTCGGCCCATCCCTTGACCTTGGCCTCGTCCTCGCAGGTGTGGTATGACCTTGATCCATGGATGCCTGTTGACGAGCTAATACACCAAATGCCCCTAAATCGATGCCAAGCGCTGCCGGTCCACGCCCGACTCATGCCACTCGTTGTTCCTTTCACCTCCTGTCCATCCTTGACAGCCGGAAGCCTTATTCATATCGGTGACTCCGTCGGCGAAATCACTTTGGGCAACTCATAAGCAAATCATCTTTTCCCGTTTGGTATTTGCCAAAACTCAGCAGTCTTTGGTGTAGTTTATTTTGGGAGAGTCATACACTGTCCTCGAGTTCTAAGCAGTTCCTCGGGAGGCCTCCAAGTGGTTTTTGAATGCAGAAAGCAGCCCATTCTCTCTGACGTGTGGTTCATCAGTACCAAAAAATGGGAACACGGCAGAAAATTCATTATTGACGAATGTTGGATATGGCAGAATGGAGGACCAGAACTAGGAACACCAATAGAGAAGAATGGTAGGTGTTTTTGTCCGGCAGAAAACAGTACCTAGTCTGGATCGAATGGCAGAAACGGCTACGCATCGTGAGCGCTTGGCCATGGTGCTGGGACTTTGAGCTACTTTGGCTTGATCTTGAAATGGAGAAAACAAAGTGGCAAAGAGATGGTCAGGATGTATTTAGTCGTATAGGCTTGTCTGCACACCCTTGCATTTTTGTAACTACCAGCATCAGCACCGTAGAGTATGGTAACTAGCAGCAACCTATAATAACCTTGAAATGGTTAAAATGCGCACATATGTCCAGTGGAGAATAGGTATACCCTCTCTTTCTTCTAGCCAATGGGAAAAAATTAAACCCTGGTTTGAAGCTGACCTAAGCAGCAATAGACGGTTGTAGTGTGCCGTAACGTAGGGAGTAACCGCCCCGAAATGGTTAAATGCGCACATAGTGGACTCACAGGAACAAACTGAGTTTAGTCCGAGTTAAGGTTCTACTCTGGATGGCATGTCAAGGTCTTGCTGCCCAACAAAGTATAGCTTGATATGCCGAATGACGTAGCATGTCTACAGGACTTGTAACATACCGCGTCGAAAGGATTTCGTTCTTATATGCTGGACTTTTGAGATCATTAAACCTTTATTCACCATGGATATACGTTTTTGTGAAACTTAATGACATTTTTCTTTCATTTTATATAGTACATACTCATTGCTGCTATAAGATATACTCAACACAGCTCTAAAATCACTCGTCTCTAGATAATAAACGCTAGTATTTTCCAAACTCTCAGTTGGACCCAACATTATCTTCTGCTGCTTTTGAACATATTCTCAAATTTAAGAATAAGTTCCGGGGCGTCGATTTCGTTCTCGGGCTCAAGTGTTGGTTTCCAGTGGATTCGGTAGTACTGGACCGCATCGACTACTTCTTTTGTCGGTTCACCATCGATGTCCCACTGCTCTACCAGGTGGTGGACCTCATGCTCAGGCACCAGAGTTGATTTCCAACGAACCAAATAGAAACTAACGCCGCCGATAATTTCCTTGCCTATTATAGCGTCAATTCCCCAATTTTCGTCTATAGGGGCTACTGATGAAATAGGTTGGCTCTCCTCAGGAGGAGCATGAGTCTTGATGACTGAGACAGTGATACAACTATCGAGGTCCATGGTCTCTTCTTCATTTGCGCAGCTTGCCCCGGGGTTTGCTATATTGTAATTGATTTCTTTTTGATCGCAAGTTCGGCCTATATATAATCAATAACAAGGTATATATTGCGACAAACTCTACTTACTGATTTTAGCTGATTTCTTTTTCTTGAAATCCAGCCCATAGCGGATTCTCTTCTTTCGCTTCTTCTGTTCTAGGAATATTACTTCACAGGAAGCATCAAACCCCGGTGTCGGACTGATTGTTCTTATAGTGGGTGATTGGTGTAGATCAAAATCTTGAATTGCTGGCTTTTGTAAGCTATTGAGAGATTCCTCTGCTGTAGCTAAAGAGTAATAAGTTTGTTCCATAGGGTTGTGGCTCGCTCCTGCCGCCTGTAGTAGATGTTCTTGAAACGAAGTTATATGGGATGGCTGATGGTTGTCTGTAATCTTAACAGTTTGGTCTGGTTTGTGTGCGGATGAGGACGGTGGCTCGGCAGGTATAGAGCTTCCGACTGTTTCCTCTCCTTTGTGTACATTTGAACGTAGCCCTGTGTCGCCGATGATTGCTTCCTCTGCATTTTGTTGTAATGCACGGCTCTCCTGACTACAGCATACGGTAGGGTCGGGTGTAGCCTCGCGTGCAACTGTATCCGCTTGAGTATCTGTGAAGTTTAGTATTTGTCGGCGAAACAGCATCTTAAAATATACCTAGCTGGTTTTGAATATTATTGATTGGCTGTTGCTGGCTATATTCTGGAGTTGAGAGCGGCACATTAAAGTCTCCAGTTAAGTCAACCAACTTGCTAGTAGCAGCAGAAGGCAGAGGAAAAGGACACTCATAACCGCTCAACTTATGGATTTGATTTGGAGGTCTTGGTATAGGTCGTAAAATCTTCTTTCGCAAAATATCGTGACTGAACTTGCCCGTGGTCGGGATGTAGGCTTTGACTTTGAGATCCATAATAACTCTCGTAAATGGGCTATTCCACAATTACCAAGTGCACATTTGGGACAGTGAGGTCAAGATGCAGGGTCTTATATTGTGAGATTCTGAAGCCGCCAACGCACCACCAGACTCAACTCTTTCCGTATCTAGCAATTTCCTTTTCCGGAAAATCCCAGACCACTGCTCCTCAGTGCTAAGCGAGAGACTTCCTCCAAAAGGCAATTTCTGGATATGGCAAGGCTCTGTGCAGAGCTTCACCCCGGCTGTGTACGTATTGCTCCGATGTCGTGAGCCGTAAGAGCGGATCCCGCCGGAACTCCGTGTTGAGACCATTTCCATGCAGTCTCTGCTTATCATTGAACCATGGTCCATAATCTAACACATTGCCGAGGCAGATTCGTCTAGGCCATGCCAATCTATCACTCAGCCTAAATGTTGCACTAATCACACGGAAAACTCGGCATTGATTGAAACAGTCTAATTCTTGGCAAGCTCCTCCGTCGTCGAAAGTAGGCAGTTGCCGATGTTGATCTAGAGTTTTATCAGCTTCTTGTGCTTGTCTTCTGATCAGCCGAATAATGAGCGATAAAATGACCGTGAACTCATGCAGCTCAGCAATCAGTATGTCTCACTTGGCTCGTCGTGATGCAACCTTAGTCTCAAATCACGGGTTGCCATTGGGAAGCAATGGAGAATTGGGCATAGTCGATGGTGGATATGTTGGCCCATCTCAGGGAAGGCTCCATCTGCAGGCAGAACCTACAGGGACCGTCTCCCAAGCTATCCAAAGTGGCATGTGACGAAGGTAAGCTCCCTGTCTCGTATCCATCACGAGGCGTATTTCGGAGCTTCGAGAATTGGTTTAGCGTTACTCTTTTTGCTTTGCTCTTGACGCAGCCGATCCTTGTTATGCCTGTATCGCCTGTTAGACTCTTGTCTGCTAGACCCCCTTGGCGCTGACGGAAGGCGAATCCGTCCAACAACACCCACACAGCCTCTGAATATCGTGTCCTCTTCACGGCATCGCTTACTTGTAGCGTATTCCAGACCCAGGCCTTGCATGTCTCGCCACCGGCACGGACTCGGAGGTTGTTGGTAGCCCTGGCCAAGTATTCCGTTGCGTCCGCCACTTCGGCGACATGGCTAAATTTGGATCTGATATCGTCTCCTGAAACCAAATGGCAAGGGACTTTTGTCAAAAGAATGTCTATCAAAAAGCCCTGCTTATGAGAGAATTGCGACAACGCCTGCTTAGATGACCCGCTATTAATCTCGGCGCATGATGAGTTGATGATCCAGAGGTAATATGGTGTTTGATCCCTTTGCGGCCGACATTAGGTCCGATTTGTAGTCATCTTCGTCTTCAACATCTGCCGCATCCTTGGCGCAGTGGCCATCGAGAGCTGAGCGGTGATGGACGTCATGTCGTACGTGTTCCATGGGCTGTGTACTCCTATTCAAGGGATGTGTTTCGTCGTTGCTGTTGTCCCTTGGCATCAATATCCAATCGTTCGCCGATATTCGGCGGCTTGGCTACACAGCCTGACACTGACCAGGGAAGGCGTATGTACAGTGCTGAACGCATCTAGCATGAAAGTTAGAGAAGACGGGAGGAGATTGGAATCGTGACGATACACACTGGGAGGCCTCCAACCAAATGTTCACAGTAATGGGTGACATTTTCGGGAACAGTTGACGTAGTTGTTACAGAGGTCCCAATACTGGGAACATGGCAGAAAACGATGAGCAGAAATAAATCCGGCAGAATCAGGTCCTAGAATATGGACCACGTCAGGAAACTGATTGGGTTTTAGATCCGGCAGAAAAGATACGTACTCTGGAATCAGATGGCAGAAAAAGAGCTTAGTGCTTACTAGTTAGACCGGGAGGGCAGAAAGTACGAGCGAGTATGTATCCCTGTGTGTGAGTCAGCAGGAAGAGTGAATTGCCTGAGATGGAAATTGCCGCGGTGGAATGCCTTCCACGTGGAAGAAAATTCCTATAATTATATCTAGTTCTAGTAGTCTAGTAGTAAAATCCTAATAACTTACTAAAAGACCTAGTATATAAATAGAATAATAAGTTAGTTAGAGATACTATATAATTAATACTAATAACCTACTAATAACTCTAGTATTAAATAGAAGAAATTTAATATCTAGTAGGGGTAATTTAATCCTAACTAGAATAGGTAGTAGTTATAAGATTACTAATAACTTCTCTAATATCTTTAAATAAAATAGTATTAGTAATTAGAATACTAGATAGAAATAGATTTAGAATAAATCTACTAGAATTTTCTTTTATATTACTAGGGATAGTAATCTTCTTCTTATATAGGTAGTACTTATTATATTATATTTTATAGATTACTAAATCTAGCCTATAAAAGGCCTAGATTAATATTAGTAGTACTAAAATAAATTAATCTTAATTAAATATTATTACTTAATCTTAAGTTTGCTTTTTCTTTATAATATATCTATCTTTCCCTTAGCTATATTTAGTAGCTATTATATTATATCTAAAATTAAGTGTAATAATAGATATAGAATATAAGATTAAGATCTATACTAATTACTAGAATATTACTTACTTTACTATAATATAAACCCTAATAATAAAATAAATCTACTATATAGAAATACTTATATTCTTTAATTATAAAATTATTTACTAAAAAGGATCTAAAAATAAATATATTAATATATTAAGCTAAAAAAGTAAATATAAGTAAGAAATCCCTAAAGTAATATAGTAATTACTATATCTTAATTTAAAAAGAAATTATAAATAAAAAACTATTAATTTAATTAAAATCTATAGAATTAAAATAGAAAATAAGTAATATAATAAAATTAGGAAATAAAGTAGAAAATATATTATATATATTATAAAAGTACTTATAAAAGTAAATAGAGAATATAATATAGTACCTATATATAATAATTAGATATAGATCCTAGAAGAAATATAAAAAGAAATTCTAATTAAAATCTATAGATATTATACTATTAGATATAAGGGAATTAGAAAAACTATAGAAGTAATATACTAAATATATAGCTATTTTAAAATAAAGAAAGATATAAAAAGAGTTATAAGAAAATATAATATTTATAATAAAACTAAAACTTTAAGATATAAATCTTATAAATATCTTAAATTATTACTAATACTAATTAGATCTTAGTAATTAATCTTATAGGACTTTATTATTAAGCTCCCTTAATTAAAAAAGCTAAACTTAAAAAAAAATTATAATAGTATTTTTATTATTATTAATAAACTTACTAAATATATTTACTTTATTATTTATAATAAAGTAATTAATACTAAAAATATAATATATTACTTTTATAAATATATTATAAATTAATATAATATACTAGAAGAAATTATCTCTAATAAAGAACCTATATTTATATTTAAGTTCTAATAAAAATTAGTAGCTCTCTTAAATATTAATTATAAGCTAAGTACTACTTACTACCTATAAATAAATAAATAAATAAAATATATAAATTAAATCTTAAAATAATATCTCTACTACTATATTAATTACTAGTAAAAGAATTAAGTAAAATAACTACTTATAATATAATATTACTATAATAGTACTAAGTTAAAGACTACTAAAGTATTACTATTTTATATAAATTATAAATTTAAATTAATAATTAAATATATTAAATATAAAAAATCTCTTAATAAACTAGCTATTATTAAAATAAAAGAACTTAAATAATTATATAATATAATAAAATAAGAAATTTTATTTATAAATTAAAAAATAAAAAAATATTATAATATAAAAAGATTATTAGAGCTAATTTTTAAGAAAAGAAATATAGTTTATTTACTTAAAAAAATATAAAAATAATATAATTAAGTAATAAATTAGATTATAAAAAACTTAAATTCTTTAAAATCTTATATAAAATTAAGAATATTAACTATAAATCAGAACTTCTAAATATAATAAAATATTACTTAATATTTTATATTATATTTCTAGAACTAATACTAAATAATAAATCTATAAAGAAATTTATTAAGGTATTTATAAAAGAAGAAAAATATAAAGTAAAATAAATATTTATATATAAATAAACTAAAAATAAAGAAGAATTATATTTTATTAAATAAAAAAATTATAATAAAAATAAAAATACTTAAAAACTACTTAAATATCTAAAAAAAATTAATTTAAAGTTAAAGAAATTCTAAAATTAAATAAAGCTTTAAAATCTAAGGCTTATTAATTTATATCTAAAGAAAAAGTAATATTAAAATATATTAAGAATTAAATATTAAAAATAGTTTTTATTTCTTTAATAAGAATCTTCTTCTTAGTTTTAATATTTTTTACTAAGTAAGTACTTTTATTCTTTAAGACTTAGTACTAATAATATAGCTATATTAAGCTAAGAACTTAAAAAGAGTAACTTAATAATAAAGTAATTCTTCTTTTATCTTAATGTTTTTCTTCTTTAGCTTCTTATTCTTATTAACTATTTAATAAACTAGCTATAATTAATAAGAACTAAAAATATATAGGAAAAGGAACTTATAAAATATTAAAGAAATATCTATTAAATTATAAGAATAACTAAAATAAGTATATATTTAGTAATATTTTAATTTAATTAGTATTTTATACTTTATATTCTATAAGTAATAATAAATATAAAATATAATAATAAAATTAAATTTAAAAATAATATTAGTATAAAAATAATAGTAAATAGTAGCTTCTAAGATTATTATAAGGGAGAAAAAGAAGAAGAAATACTTACTAGGCTATAATTAAGAAATCTAGGGATTTACTTAATTTATATAAAAAAGTAATTAGACCTCTAAAGTAGACCTTAGGGAGAGAAATATTATATTATAATTTATATTAATCTTATAACTAAATTAATATAAAATAAATATAATCTATACTAATTATAATAAATACTATATAAAAAAACTAAATAAATTTACTAGTAGATTATAACTTAAATATATATTAGTTCTTACTAAGAATATAATTATATAAGATTAATATAGCTAGAGATTTAAATAAATAATAGAGGAATATATTAAATATAATATAGCTACTATACTAGGGATTTAATAAAATATAGTCTTTACCTAGTAAAATAAAAAAGGAGCTAGTACCTAATTACCTTAGAACTAAGAATATAAGTAAATTCCTATATAATACTAAGTATAGGAAGAACTAATTACTAATTACCTTAATAAAGTAATTATAATAAGTATATAAATAGGAGAATTTTACCTTAGAATAGATAGAAGACTACTAGCTATTAATAATATATAGTCCCTAAAATAACCTTTATTATATTATTCTCTTATAGACTAGTAATAATCCCTTATATACTTTAGATACTTTCCTATTATTCTATCTAAGGATAAAATAGATCCTAATAATCCTTAGTTACCTTATACCTTTTAGTATAAGGCTTCTCTAATTATTATATCTCTTTTTTTATATACTTAGTTTCTCTTCTTATAAGTAATATTAGCTTAATATTAGCTTACTAAGCTTATTAGATTACTTTTAGTAATTTAGGTAAATTAGTAATCTAAACTTATATTTTTATAATAAAGATCTTTAAATAATTTATTTATAATTAATTAATTTATTTTAATTCTTAAAAATATTCTTATTAGTATTTTAGCTTTATAAGTTATATTAATTATATAAATCTTCTTTATATAAGGTTCTAGTTTTATTTACTTATATTATAGATCCTCTAGTAGCTAATATAGGTATTACCTTCTATTTCTTAGTATATAGCTATTAGTAATAATTATTTCTATACTTCTTATAAATTATAGGTCTTTTTACTATAATCTCTATTATAGTTTAATCTATCTTAGTGAATTATTAGTTTTTTTATTACACTTAGTTATGATTTTAGAATGGGCCGTAATATATAAAGTCCAACTTTTTCTTTACTTCTAAGTACTAAATAAGGCATTATTCGGTTTATAGTCTAACTGCAGGATTTAGGCTTCGGACATTCTTACTATATATCCATCCCATCTTAAGAACTTTCTATTAGCTTCCACGTCTTCTTTATATCAGGCAGCCAAGCACTGGTGAAGTGATGACCATTATGGCGCGAGGCATATTGATCGTTCCACTGGACATGGAGAAACACCCTACACAATCGGAAAGCGTAGAAGTTTTAAAAGTATCAAATAACAGTACTATCCTCATCCTAACGTGAGGGCCTTTGCTATCGGTCTGTATAATGATTCCCCGAACCCTTACAGAGTTATGGGACACTCTTTTAGTAAAAAGAGGTTAATCTAGCGGAGTCCATTAGTAGTAAATGATTTCTTCCTTTGCCTGAGATGCTCGCCATCGCTCCAGTGACCGTTTCATATTCGCAACTGCTCCCTCGGCGTACTCTCGGCTATAACCAGATGGCGGACTTATACTTGGATCACCCGCAATCCATGCAATCTCGCCACCTCTCTCGGCACGGTGCAAGCGATGTAATTCTAAGACTTGTTCAGACGAAATTCCCCGTCCTATCATGACGGCACCAGGTAGCTTGCTATAGTCGTGTGTGCCAACCTTGTTCTGGCCAGGTGATTTTGGACCCCGACCGGCGATGAGATCATTTAGACTCTCCTCTGCTTCTTCGTCCGAAGTGATGAAGTGAATGACTGTTTGGAGTTTCGTTAACATTGTTGTAGGATGCAGTATCGAAGGAAATACTCAAACCTTCAAACTCAGGCCTAGACAGTTCATCAACTACCTCGCCAATCGCCAAAAGCCTGCCAATCAGAATGACGGGAACGCAATCGGACCTCCCTCGCTTAGTTTGGTGCTCCATATCAACAGTAGTTGTAGTTGTAGCTATGAGATATGCTTTTGTGTGACGGTAGATACGGATAAAACTAGGGTGATGCAGCTTGTGACAGTTATGTGAAATTGCTCTGGTCAGCCGAAGGGATGTGGATTGAGCACGGTGAGGCCGTACTAGGCTTGAAGCAAATCGTCACCAGCTTGAAAAGACAGCTGTCTTTGGCGGCACCTTTTATGCCGCAATTTAGTTCTGCGTCTTACTTTGCGATGAGTTCCAGGTACCCGAGATTGGGGGCCATAGATATGCCACAAATAAGCAGATTTCTGGTTCTGGGTGTGGACCGAAGCCCCGAGGTAGTGTGAATGGATGCTACCCACGTCACGATACCCACAAATCAAGCCAAATGAGTGGCGCGGGGTCCACATATCTATATGAGCGGATTGTAACTGGCCAATAGCGGTGTTGCTTGTTTACCGGTCGTCCGCCGAAAGCCGCAACGCTGCCACTGTCCACGTCCGGAACGGCAGATGCCCTGTTTCTCCACAGCTTAGGTCGGTTGAGAAGCATTGGTTTTACTCCATATTATGAGTTTCATATTTGTAAATTATTGAACCCAATGAGGTTGCGGATGTTAAGATTCACGGCAGTCCACGGTGCACGACACACCATTCACTAAAGGATCCTCAGAGGCTTGACATCGTGAAGCCAGTGTAGATTCGCAAGTACATTCCGATGGCTGCTTTGTTTCTGGTGATAACCGGAGGAACAAAAACAGACAACCTCATGCCATTTAGATTCACTTGTGCGACCACCGCTGAACAAGCTCCGTCTTTTGTATCAGATCTTGTAAGTCCTCTTTAACATTTCTAATACCAGTTATTGACCACTCCACCGCTCGATTGATTGATTGATCTGTAGTTTTATTCATATTTGCACGATCAGTGTCTAGGAACTCATCGATTGCCTTTCTCACTCTACGCAAGTCGCCAAGGAGGAGCTCACGACGTAAACTCGCTTGGTCTTCCAGGTCCAGGTCAAGCGTCCCAATCTGTATCTCGGTTGAACGAACAGCGAACCGACTCACGACTGGTCCCCCCGGCTGCGATGAATTAGCCGCATCCCACCTATCATCGACGGTACAGTCACCAACTTCGGGGTCTGCTGAAGGAGAAGCCGGCTGCGTTGCGGCGATTCGGTACCAGAAGAGAATTTTGCCCAGAATAGACACGTAAAGAGTAAGCAGGTGAGGGCAATTGACACAAGAGCACCTCATGAGTTCGCGCCAACCGTTAAGCGCTGCTTTGTTGGTTGTGAGGACACGATCGAAGAAAGGCGTCAGATTGAGATTGGCATAGCGAATCTCCTCGCCTGAGCTAGGCATGGCAGCTTGTTGCACTTTGCCATGCTGCATAGAATGGAGGATAGAAATTGCCTGCGCCTCACAATCATGGCTGCTGCTGGTTATCGCCGCAGGACGTGGCTCTCCACCGTGTCTGGATGCGCATGGGAAAACACCAGCAGATTTGGATTCTGGCGAGTGGTCATGCCCTGATGATGAAGACGATTGCGGCAAGTCGGGAAGAGTCCAGGTCTCTAAGGAAGCGGTAATGGCGCTGGTACTAGTCTCCTCGTAGAATGGCCACGTGGACAGGGGAGCAGCAGTGACGCCAACGCCGTGATAGTGGTTGCCGAGCCAGGGTGCTATAGCCTGATTGGTCATGAAGGATGCTGACGGCGTGATAGTCAAAGAATTCCGTGGACTTTGGCTGGTAGCGGCTGGAGCTGTTGTTGCAGGGGCCCAGATTGCCAAAGCTCGGTCTTGATTTTCAGTGTCTGGGTTCGCAGCGGGCGTTGCCCGAAGATGCGTAGGTTTCCTCCGCCATGGCTGCCTCCCATTCTTGCGAGACTCGCTGTAAGAACATGGCGACTTGCTCTGCAGGCAACGGCCGCAGGTAGGATGCTTCTTATCGCACCGCACCTTGGCCGTTGAGCATGGATCGCACGCGGTACGGAGGCGAAGCTCTCGGATCTGCTCACTTGCGCCCATATTGTGGCACGATTGAGTCAGAACAATCGCAAGGACGACTCGCTGCTTTCCCTTTCACAGCAGTATCCGACAATAGGACGCCGGTGGCCAACCCGGTGTAGCCGGGATGGCAAGAATTGCCGCACACTGGTGCTGGCGTGAGATAACGTTATCATCGGCCTACCAGATTTCTAAGCGGACGAGATTGTTATGGCACGTCATTTTAAGCGCCCCACATCGGGCATGAATTATGCATTGAGTGCTTCATGGAACTTGACGGGTGCCGAGTTCTGAAACAAGTGCCGCCGGCTTCAACATGGTCGGACTTTTTCAACCCGGTAAGTCCGGTAGAGATGACTTGGGTTAGGCGATTTGCAGAGGCGACGTGAAGGTTGATCAGCCTTCGAGTCTGATTTGGAAGTGCTCGGGAATATAGAACCGCCGTGGTTGGTGGTTGAGGCCCGAGTGTGACCCATAGTCCTAAAGCAACCCGTTTTAAGAGCTCCGTGGTCTTAGAAGCAGACGAGTAATATCATCTCGAGCCTTCAAATGACGCAATGGTCCGGTATCTGTCTGATCAACTCGATTGCAGAGGTGATCTCGTGGGTGAGTCTTGTTTGACATCTCAAGCTATATAAGAATTTGTTCGCTGCCTTCCATGAAGCTCCAATCTTCTTGGCGAACAGCCACACACAAGGAAAACACCTGTACTCGGGTGTCCCGACATCTACCGTCATGGATTCACTCAGTGTTATAGTGTTTGGGGCGACCGGGACAGTGGGAGCTGCCACTGCTCTCGCCGCCAGAGAGCGTGGCGCAAAGGTGTTTCTGGCCGTCCGAGTTCTCAATAAGGCCCTTCCGGATATCACGCTGGAGCAAGAGTCAGCCAACGGCTTCGCCAGGGTGCAGGCAGATCTTTTGAGACCCGAAACGGTTCATGCCGCCGTCACCCAGACAAAAGCGACACGGGCTTTCCTCTATATGGCCCCTGGTTCGTCCGACCACATGAGGGCGTGCGCAGAAGCCCTCAGATCGGCAGGGATTGAGTACGTCGTTTTCCTCAGCAGTGCGAACATTCGAGGTGACCCCAGGTCCTCTTTACCGGAGACGGCTATCGAATGGGTTCACGCACAAATCGAAATCAGCCTTGAGGAGACATTTGGGTCGGATGGCTATGTGGCGGTACGACCTTCGTTCTTCAACACCAATTCACTGTGGTATAAAAAAATGATCCAGGCGGGCCACGTCAAGTTGGGCTTTCCTGACGCCGAGCAAGACTGGATTGCTCCCGGAGACGTCGGGAGTGTCTGTGGGAGCATTCTCGTCGATAAACCAACAGTCCTGGTTGGTAAAGATGGGGATTTCCATGCTATACGTCTGTACGGTCCACAACTACGAACCGTGCGAGAAGGGATCCAGGTGATTGGGGCAGCTTTGGGCAAAGACCTGGAGATAACACCCATCAGCGAAGAAGAGTACTTGCAGTTTCTCTTGATGAAAATGCCTGAAGACTGGGGGAGATACCTGATCGGCGGCTTGAAGGCGAGAGCAACTCCCGAGGGGGATGGTGGTTTTTATCATTCCCCTTTCTTTGAGGAGTCCGCAGCAAATATTGAGAGATATACGGGGAGGCCTCCAACACAGCTGGAGGAATGGGCAAAGCATAACAAGAGTTTGTTCTTGTCTTGAGTCGTCTGTTTAATTGTATTGAAATACTAGATTTCGACATGTTGCGCACAAAAGGACGTATGGATCTTGGTGCCGAGGAATTCTGAGTCTGTTGGCAGCATTTGGACTAAGAACAACCCTACTCTAGTATGCCCTACTCTAGTATGCCCTCTGGGAATGCGTCGACTTCCCATCAATCCCTCCTCTCTATTCGTTCATCACCATTCTTTCTCCATAAAAAGAATGTCGAAGCATTCCCAGACGATAAATCCATACGGCTGGTATGGGACGATCAGCTTAAGTCAGATTGATTTAGAGTGGTGCTGAACCGCGCGTTGAGGCAATTGTGCTTTATTGAAGTTGTTCCCCTCTCTAACCCCGCTTCTAGGACTCTTTTAAGAGATTTAATC
The DNA here is from genome assembly GCA_020881915.1 of Paramyrothecium sp. XJ0827. Lineage (NCBI taxonomy): Eukaryota > Fungi > Ascomycota > Sordariomycetes > Hypocreales > Stachybotryaceae > Paramyrothecium > Paramyrothecium sp. XJ0827. Next base: position 3,169,140 of record JAJFPB010000008.1, on the reverse strand, counting down.
TGCGCTACGCCTGATTGAGGCTCTATCTTGTGATTTCCCCTTCGTAACCAACCCACGAGGCTTGTTTCATCTATGCGAGCCGCGTCACGTGACTTCCTGTACAGTAGTATTGTAGATTCTAGCCTCACTGAACCAAGTTCAGAATCTGGCTTGTGGGATAAGGCAACTGTGATGCTCTCAACGTCATTTGGCTCATCAAGCGGGGTACGGTGATTGTTTGTTTGTATCACTCGCCATCCTTTCAAGACCCATTACACCTGTAAATTGTTAGCCTAGTCCCGAGCCATTCCCCTCTAGACATACAAGAAACCCTATGAGAGCACACTGTGGAATGACAAGAGAGACTATTGTGCATGTACGCGCAGTGCGGTAATTATCCTTTGTCCTCAATATCACAATAGCTGCGGTCAGGAGGGTGATCCCAGCGATAGTATGGAACACAAAACAGCAGAGCAGATATAGATGGAGTCGTCGTAGGTCGATCTCAAAAGATTTTGTGAAGGCTACTCCATGGGATCTCCACAGCATAATGGAGATAGAAAAACTGGAAGATGAGAATAATAACAAAGACGACAGAGACCGCTACCCAAATTTGTGAGATTGGTTCCATCATGGACGGAATGGCTGGTGAATGAATAAGGCAGTGGCAGGAAGGAGAATCGACAGTATGGATAAGGCGACCAGATTCAACCCAGACAGTTGGAAGGGGTTAAAGGCGGACAAGGCGAACCACAGGAGAAGGAGCTGGGAAGGTACAGGAAGGCAACCAGATGCAAGGCAGATGTGCAGATTTGGGATCAGGGGGATGGTCATATATGTAGCTCGTGCAAGGATAGTAGCATGGCAGATATTGCCATCTAATTAGGTATGCCCCGAGAAGCTGAGATGATCACAAACAAACGGGGGGCAGTAGCATTGACGTCTATGTTATTGTTCAGCGCCAGTACTGTATGGTCTGATTGTTTTCATAACTGCGTCTGGCTGGAGGCAGGTCAGAGTCGCGAGCAAGAAAGGAACAGGTGTTAGGGATTTCGAAGAGCTAGCCATGACTTGGTGAACTTGGAGATGCTAAGGTGAAAGAGCAAAGTTGGAAGAAGTGCAGGCCGGGTAGTGATTATGCGAGGGAGGACGCAATGGCTAGAAAGGCGAACAAGGCGAACAAGGAGAAAATGAGCGAGGAGCTGGGGGCAGGAAGGCAACCAGATGTAAGGCAGATGTGCAGAGTTAGGATCAGGGGGGCGGGCATATATGTAGCTGGTGCTCATTAGGTTAATGTTTGGTGCAATTGTCTGACATCGGATCGGAACATTATGTAATTCTTCTCTGGTGTGCTTCGTGTCCATAACGCTCGGTATGGACGCCTTTCTGGCCGCGCCTTACGCAATGGATATGCTTTCAACCATTGGAGCGATATTTCAGCCCTCAATAGAACCTAAATGACCCACCTCTCTGGTAACTGGAACGGGCCTCGTTCTAACTTCCAAGCAATCACTTCTATGAATTCCACTGCAGTCTGCCCAATCTTTTGACGAGAGTCACATTTAGTCAGTTCGTCCTTGCATATTGCTAACGGCTAGTGAGTGCGCTTTTCTTTTCTTTTCTTTTTTTTTTTTTTGGGGGGGGGGGGGGGAGGGTAGGAGTGGTTGGAGCTTGGACTGATGCATTTGAAAGCCAGCCAACATCCCCCAACGACGATGGCATACACAGCTCCTAAATGTGCCTTATTAATCGGCATCGACTTCTATTTCTGAGAAACGCAGAGGCCGATTGAATCCCCCCACTTGAATGGCTGCGTCCGGGATGTCTTGGCCGTTGAAGAGTACCTACGCCGTGTTGGCATCGGAAACATCGCGAAGCTCACCGCCTCTGGCGCCGGCGACAAGCCCATGGAAGACGAACACGTCCTACCGACAGGTAACAACATAGTACGTGAACTCCAGCGCAAAGCTGATGTCGCCAAGGAAGGCGACCTACTGTATATCCACTATTCCGAACGTGGAACCCGACGTGACGAACTCGGAGCTTCACAAGGCGGAGGGGATAATGTTTCGGTTATGGCATTGGCGCCTACGGACGTTTCCATTGGCGGTGCAAATCTTAAAGGGTACCGATTGGGAATGTTGATCAAATATATGGTGGAAAACAAGAAGCTTCGAGTGACTCTGGTTCTCGATAGCTGCTTCTCTGGACGGGGCATGCGCAAGACGGCTGGCTACGCGATTCGGACATTGCCAGGCAAGTTCGACAACAGCATCCTCCCAAGTGACCGAGATGCCGATTCCGCTGCCAACAGCATCTCTCAATCGGGCCACAGGTACGCTGCGATCAGGCGCTCTTTTCTGTCGAATCCTACGCGATGCACCGTTCTCACCGCATGTGAAGTCGACGAAACTGCTGGCGAGGATACGTTTGGGGGGTCGGGGGACAAGAGCGGCATGTTAACATTTTGGATGCTCGATATATCACGGAGACGCCCCGTGGCACAGCCGCCAACCTATGCAAGGGTTAAAGAGCACGTCGCCACCAATATTGGTCGCATGAGACCCAGCTTGAACCAAACGCCCGTGCTACATGGGGACGGTGACTATGCGTTCTTCGGCACAGAGTTGGTCATTGAGAGACCGGCATGTCATGTCTTGAGAAGACGTGGAAAGTACGTGGATTTGGACGTGGGGAGGGCGCAGAGCGATACTGAAGGTGCTATTTAGGATATCTACGCAGCGGATGGCGATGTGGTAATGGCTCAGGACATCTCTCCACATCAAGCCCGTGTTACGGAGGTATTCGACTTCGAGTCTACGGCCAAGTTGCTCTCCTGCGATGCTGTCGAGACGACCGTCGAAGAGGGAAGTCGCGCAGTCCTTCGGACATGAGCTCTTCATTCCGGCATTCACGTTGACTTCTGTGTACCGGGATGGCTTGATTGAGAGGCCATCAGGGATTCGATGAGGATTGAACTCAAACTGGCTCCTACGCTACAATGGCACTCAGACAATGCTATCAGTAAGACCTGGACTGTCTCGATTGAACGCCACAACAATTTCGAGGTTTAGGAGGATGACGCACGACTCACAAGGCTTCCCACGATCTCCCCAGGCGACAAAGAATGGTGTCGAAAACTTGGCCAAGCCCTCCGCAATGTCGCGCGGTTTATGTCGCGCGGTTTCAAGACATCGTGAGCCTCCGCAAGGAGATAAGAAGCCCGTTCCCATCCAAATGGTTTTCGTTCGAGCTACGGGGAAAATCGACACATCTAACAACGGATGCTTTCGGAAGGTACGCCGCTTTGGCCGGTGATCGTATTACAGTATCATTCGCGAACAAAGGTCCTCGGGAGTCCATCTATGTAGCGATCTTCAGCTTGAATTCATCTTGGGGCATCGAGAAATTGCATCCTGGTCCCGGACAGAATGTTTTCAAGTACATACCGAAACCAACCAGAGCAATTCGACATCAACATGGCCATTCCTGCTAAAAGTAACTAGGAAGATCCATTGGATATCATGGATACGATACGGGCCTTTGTCTACGATGGTGAGGATACTCCCTCGTGGGATGCGATAGCCTTGCCGGATCTCCCGGTGAAGGGTGGTTTGCTGTCGAATCTCCACGTTGACGTCGGCGCCAAGCCCCAGTTGGGGGTTTCCGGCAATCAAGGAAGGATACCGCATCAGTACGGACAGAAATGTGGATGACTCTAGACCTCACTGTGCACACATCTCCAAGGCATTAGATTGTGAAGGACCAATATTGGAGCATTAGGCGGGAAGCGCAACCTACAAACACCGCAAATTTATTTTGTAAAGACTTTTCGCAACACACAGAGGCACCTCGCACGACAATAAGGCTATAGATGACATAGATGCTGTGGACACAGTAGATAAGGACTGGGCTGAGCTTTTTAGTGCTTCTATTGCATTTGTTTGCAACTTGGTACCTTATTCTAGATAGCTATGTCAGGTTCCTTTGGGGTCTTGACAACACAGGTGTCTCATACATTCCTGAACCCCAGCCTCCAGCTCCCTTAGAGTTTGCGTCTCTTCCGTGAAAGGCTATCTCCAGTTCAGCGTTTTCTTTTCCCCAAGGTTGTTTTCAGGACCTCAGAGATTTCCACCAGTGTCCAACATCGATCGGTCTTTCAGGACTACCAAGCTTGCCGGGGCCGTCATTGATGAGAATATCAAAAGCGAGCTCTGCTCTATCGCGGGCGGCTTGATGAGGGTCACTCCCGTCGTCACTCCTCTCGCCAGCGCCAGCAGCATCGCCAGCAGCATCGCCAACGCAGGGAGAGCCAAACTTTGCATTGTTATTAGCGTAAGCATTATTAAAACCGATGTGAGGTATCTTTAGTCCATGAGCTTAGTCATTATATTAGCGCGGGTCATGACACTTCTGAAAAATTAGGTAGACCTAAAGGCCACACTGACCCATACAACATAATAGAACAAATACTGGCAGAAAATCCCCATAGAACGGCTGGGTGTCTTTCGACCCGACTTTATGACTCGTTTCGAGAGTGAGCTGGCTCGATTTGCTGGACTTAGCGGCTAGATGAACTCGGTCCCGCGGCTTAGATGTGAGGAATGCAAGCGGAGGAAACGGCGCTGCGACAAGAATTCGCCATGCTCGCCTTGTCAAGATGCTGGTCTCGACTGCAATGCTGTCCAGCGCCTTAGGCTCCCACGAGGGCGCAGTGGGAAAAAGTCTGCTGAGCCTCCTCAACTAGAGCTACGCGTCGCCCGCCTAGAGAATCTTCTTAAGACCCACCGAATAGGGGTGAGTCGTGATTGATTGATGCATATGCCTTCCTCGCTAATACAATCGAGATAGTTAGCTTCCCAGCCCCCGGCAACCCAGTCAACACCCTTGAGTCCACCAGAAGTGACGTCAACCAATGTCGTGGCTCATGACTTCTGGAAGTCGCTGAATGAGGAAGTAAGGTGAACCCTTCAAGTAGGCGTAACAATCACAAAAGCTGAGCGGCTCAAGGTCAAAGGATTACGCGGTATCTTGCAAGCCGAGGATGAGGATGCTGACGAGCCCAATGCCACACCACTTGAGGCGTCGGACATACACCTCGGCCCAGAGGGGATATTTTTCGGACACGAACCATCATATCTTCATACTTATCCTTCCAAGAAAATGCACGATGCCCTGCTGGACCTATACGTCCAGCGCGTAGGTTGTATATACAAGGTCCTGCACTGGCCGACAGCTCTCCCAGATCTGGAGGATTCATTTAATCAACAGCACGATGTCGGTTCGCAGGTCGCAATCTACTGCCTCCGGCACGCAATCTATTTTATGGCTATCTGTACCATCACTGATGCAGAATCGGAGCACATGTTTCTGAGCTCTCGACCCAGTCTGCTTCGCGGCTACCGTCAGGCCACGGAGGAACTGCTTAGAAGAGCCGGATTCATTTGCCAGCCATCTATAGTTGTCCTTCAGGCATTCGTTATCTACCTTGTACGTGCAACACCCAGGTGTCTTCTTTTTACCCTTGCCATTAACAATCCTCGTAGATGGGACTCCGAACTTGTGACACCGGGGCATCAAGCTGGTCGTTGGTAGCGCTGGCAGTCAGAACCGCCGATGCTCTGCGGCTCGGCGACGAAGACCCCGGCGAGTTCTCACCTTTTGACTTGGAGATTAGGAGGCGCCTGTTGTTCGCAATAGGCCTTCTCGATAGCTACTCTTCTTTAGATCGCGGCACCCTGCCTATAATGTCAGGAGCGCAATTTTCGCAACGACCCTGTATCGTCAACGACACCGATATCTGGCCTCGGTGCACCTCTATCGTCCCATCCCCCGTACCTCTGGATATGGCGTTTTCAGAAATTTTGTATGAGTCAGTTGTCCTGCATCGCAACATCATCGCCATGTCATGCAATGCCCAGGTGGATTGGAGCGCCGGACTCGCCCTGGTCCAAAACTTTGAGCGGCTCACCCAAGAAAAGTATTCTCAAATCCGGGAAACAGATGCTCCCATTCTGAGGCTATTGAAAATCGCAGCTCGGCAGATCGCAGTATCAATGCACTTGCTATTACGCCGTCCGCCGTATCGCCAAGTACGCGAGAAAGTTCCAGAGGACGGCTTCAGAGTACTGGAGGTTGCGGCAAGTGTCCTCCAGGTTCATATGGCACCAAAGGAGCCTGAACTAGTTCAATGGAACTGGAAAAGCTGGCCAAAGTGGCACGCACTCGCAGTGGTGCTTGCAGAGTTGTGCGCACGGCCTCCAGGTCCAGAGTTTGACGACTTCTTCCCGATTGCTGTCGAAGCTTTTGGAAAATTTGCGGGTGAGGTAGCGGATGGTAAGTCAGGGAGAATTTGGAAGCCAATGGCGAGGCTCTTCAAGATGGCGGAGCAGAGGGAGCAGGCGAAGGCTGATTCCATGCAAGTTATGCTTGGTCCCAAGCCCGGGACGTCAGCTTCAGCGCCGGAGATAACGAAGCACGACGCTGTGGGATCCACACCAGGCAGTTTGGACTTGGCTACTTCCTTGGACCAGATTGTCATGAGCGAGATGCCTATTCCCTATCAGTTTGATGGAGATTTAGACGCCGATTATCCAACACCCTGGGATAGCTGGGAGAACACTGTTCAGGATATGTACTTTTCGGATCATATGAACCCGTACGCTCACAACAACACTATCTAGATTTGCCTTTCGGGGATCGATTGCATTTCTAAATATAAGATGTTGCTAGAGGATCTGCCATTGCAATCCTGTTTAGCAGAGAATCCCATACCCTTCGTTGAATTTCCCAACCCTTTGCACTTCGCATAAATTGCGATTCCTTTTTGACCTGAGATTCGGAAATATAATGCCCATGAGTTTCATTCCCTGCAAGCGCAGCGTAGACCACCGCACGGCTGCCCTCCTCAGCTGTCCAACCAATCAACTTAAAGATCAGGCGTATGGGAAACGGATACTCGGGCTTATTGCGAGTCAAGCTTGTCACGCACCATCCAGGATTCACGTGGTTGATTATGACTTGCTGGGTCCCGTCACTCTGTCCATCAGAGACGCAGCGAGCGAGCTCGTGGGCGCATTGGTGGATCATGAGTTTCGACAGAGCATATCTCTGTGGCATGTCGGCTGTGTCCTTGTCGCTGAGGGCCTTGAACATATCAACACCTTCCGGGAAGTCGAGTTGCTCCGGAGGTGGCATGATATGGTACATGGATCCCACAAAAGTGACGTTTGTTTGGGTTTGGTGCGTTGTCGAGGTTTCCTTAAGCTTCGGGAGCACTTCAATGGCAGAGAGAAAGGTTCCCACAACGTTCACCTTGAGTGTGGTCTCCAAGTCCTCAGCCAATGAGAAATGACTGAGTTCAACACCTGCGTTTGCAATGAAGGCGTCGAGGCGAGGGAGCTCCGAACGAACTCTCTGCCCGAATGCGAGAATCGACTTATTGCTGAGGAGATCTATCTCCCACACTTCGATATTGACCTTTCCCTCGCAGTTCAACTCTTTTGTAATCTCCGCTTTCGCATGCTGGCCCTTTTTCGTGTCCCGACAAGCAATAATTACAGTGGATATGTTGAGCTTGATTCTGCCCCGGTTTTGTTAGCTCGTCAACTGTTATTCATTTTGTATAGTGCCGGTGTCCACATACAGGTGCTTGACGACCTCGAAACCAATGCCAACATTCGATCCGGTGACAATGATTGTCTTTCCCCACAGGTCCTTCTTGGGTAACCAGGGCCGTTGGAGTGCCTGGCCGTAGAGCATGTCACAGACGTCGGCAAGAGCGGGCATGGCGTAGTAAATGGATAAGTATTGCAGTGGAGCGATGATGAAATGAAAGTTGACCAACATAAGATTGAGTACTTTGAGACCCATCGGGATTTTCGTCGGTTTATATATCGTGGTCGAGGTCGGACTTTGAAGCACCGCGCTTTGGGCTTTTGCGTCGCTCATACACGAGGCCCCACCTCGCGCCTTTTGGACTTTTGGAGCCATCATAGGCCGCAAAACTCAAATGTCCGAAATGTCCAGTGAGCTAGCTAGTGAATACAAACGTCATTCTTCTTGGCAAATTTAAACATTGCATACCTTTTCCTTCATTTGTGGAAGGACTCACGTCAATAGTGGCTCTACGATAATTATTGTCCAGCATCCACCTAACATTAACCAGGTTCGTGAGGCTACCCTTTGTCTTCTAAGTAATTACTTCGAGTAGGTACCTTTACCACCGTAGCAGAAATACCTGCGGGAAGTGATCCAGGACCTGATGGCAGGCAAGTCCGTGGACGAGAAAGCCATCCATATCAATCACTGCTACGATGCGCTTCGGCAAGAGATTCAATGCCGCGCGAGTGATTACCCGCTGTGTGCGCCCTATCAGGCGAAGCTGACGGGGGATGGTCAGTTTCGGCTATGTCGGGACTGGGATGCTTTGACGGAGTTTGCGAAGGAGCATACGGCGTGTTGGCCTACTGGCCATTGCGCGGATCTTGAGGGGCTGTGAATGTGTAGATAGTATGTGACGGGGAAATTGCGTATAATTCTTTTTGGCTTTATGTACCAGTAGTTGATCGATTGATTAATTCATCCTTTTGACGTCCTTTCAAGTCTAAGACTACGCGAACAGACGGCTCTTTTCATGGGAGATGCGCCCCTTTGCGTATTCAAGCATTTGAGGAGCGAATGGAAAATGTGTTTTGTATCGTTAACACGACTTGCGAAAAATTCTATATACAGCATGTGTTTGGGAGGCCATCACAGCAGACCCGGTACAGGCATCACAGAGCCATTTCGAGACATCTTAGAGCTTCCTTGAATGCTGCTGCAACTCACTCCGAACATGAATTGCTCCATTCATCGGCTTCACCTGTGTCGCCAAATTATCAGAGTCAGTGGGTTCAACTGCAGCGCCTTCTCCGTCGGCGCATGGCGACTCCAATCGGAAGTCAACGCTTTGTGCGACTGATTGACAGTATCGAGTCGGTAGACACCTGATTCGAGACTCCCTTCAGCCTTTAGCGAGCGCGTTGTGAAGACGGATTTGATGCCGCTGATCAGCGAGCCTGGCGAGATGGCAGTGAAGAAGGTGCGCATGGGAGCACGTAGCGTAGGTAGACATACTACCACAAGTCCGAGACCGCATTCTATCATGGTCCAGAAGAGGAGATAGGTGATGATTTCTTCCAGATGTTAGTGTTCTTGGGTGAGCAGGGGATCAGGGAGGAGATTCGTGCTTTCGCCGTCGGATTGGGCAAATCGTTGACGACTTAGATGATGTAGATGGCCATTCTTGCGGCGGAAGCTCCGATCGTGCTATCCATCATGTTAGTCATGACTCCTAGCTCCAACCTGCTATCCAGGAGAGGGAGAAGGCTGACAACTTACAGCATACCGACAAGAAAGATGGCGATGACGATCAATCTCTTCCTGACAGCCATGTGCAACCACCAAATTTTGGGAATTGGCAGCGACCAGATGAAACAATCCATCATGAAATCGGAGAAAGCATATGCCTCGAGAAACTGTAGCTGCGTAGAACAATGCTCCGCAACGAGAGCCACGGGTGCCCACGCGTATGCAGGACGAGTTCCACAGAGAAAGATGGCTCCGATTCCGAAACTCAAAGTCCAGACGATAACTAATGCAACCATGGAAGTTGTAATGGTATTGAAGGCATCTTTGTATGTCCTGTTGACGCCGAAGATCTTGCGGTAGAAGAATAGGATGCTGAGCTTGAGCGCCCCGAAGGCAAAACCTCCAATGAAGTCGAAGTAATACTGGATCTGCGACAAGCGTTAGTAAGACGTTCTTTTAAGTGGCCCGGTCTTGATCGCCGAATACTCACTTGCTGAAGAATGGCTTGTTCGGGGGAGGTGAAGAACAGATAAGCGTCTGGACTTGGGTCAGTTGGGAAAGAGATATGCCCCCCCAACGCGCTCTCCGAAACACCCCATATCAGGAGCCCGGCCATCGCAAGCTCGAGAGCCTGGGCACAATAAGTTAGCCTGTACCTTGAACTGAATGGAACGTATTGCGTGTGTATACCAGCGCTGGAATACATAGCCAGTCGTCCCACCAAAATGCGCTCTTCGCTTTGGCTCTAGTATAGAAACGTAGAGCTACACAAGTGGCGCTAAGGATGGAAAGAAGATGCTAATGAAGATGATTAATGCCGGAGTGGTATAATAATCTTTCATGACTGAAGGGCCGCTCATGTCGATGGTGGTGTTGGGATACCGGGGAAACAGCTGTGAAGTCTTGTCGAACGTTGCGAAGCTTGCAACTCAAACACTGCTGCACGAGAGACTTTTTGGTTGTATCACGGTGCCTGACGAAGGATATCAGAAAGCGTTGAAACCATGGAAGACTAAAGTCGGCCGAGAAGCTGATACATGTAACGATAAGCGAGAGATACGCGAGGATTTTGCCAAATACCCCGGAGGGATTCAGATGGTTCACTTTTGCTGGCACCTCATATTTTGGCTGCATGGCCACCAGAAGATCTTGTACATAGTTGACCAGTAGGAGGATTCTTAGCGGGTGGTAGTACTGGGCGGTACTGTTGGTACTATAGTTGTTGTATTAATATATGGATTGGCAGCACTGTACGTCGATCAACGGCCAACAGGCGGCGACGGCCGACGTATGGTGACCGAGTTGACCGGTAGGAGGATCCTTGGTGGGTGGTAGTATTGGGTGGTAGTGTTGGTACTATGATTGAGTATAGATGCATGGATCAGCGTACTACATATCGATCAGCAGCCAATGGGCGCAATGGCTAACGTACAGCGACCGTTTCATAATGTAGATGTACGTATATAGTATCAAGGCGTGGAAGACAAAAGAACATGTATGTTGGTCTGAGGGCGCAAGCGGCGTTCGGCGTTCGGTCCTCAATACAACGTCGGCTGCCCTGTTAAACAGACCCATGACGTTGTGCATGCTAAGCAATCTCACCATTCAGGTATATGCAAATTTTATCTACTTTAGACCTAATCGCACGTCGCTCCATTAGGTAACCCTCAGTCTCCACGTTCGTACCCCGCATCTTACCCTCTCGTCTTCTCTCCCGTCCCATTCGTGTGGCGGAGAACTTGCCATGGCTGTCCTTTCAATCTTTCTGACGACAGTGCTTTTGGCCGCCCTGCTGACAATCGGAGGTGCCATACGCCGTTTGTTCCTTCACCCCTTGGCTCATATTCCTGGCCCGAGACTTGCGGCTCTCACGTGGTGGTATGAATTCTATTTCGACGCCATTCAACCCGGCCAATATGTCTTCAAGATCCAGGAGCTCCACAGACGATACGGTAAGCCAATACGTGCGCACGTTTAGTTCACTGCGCGGCATCACTCATCTACCTCGCAGGACCAATCATCCGGGTCACACCGGACGAGATCCACATCTCTGATGTTGGATTCCTCGACACCATTTATGCCCCTTCTTCGTCCCCGAGAGACAAGTATGAGTACCAACTGAGATCTTTGCGGGTTCCCGGTGGAGTTGGCACTACTCCCAGTCTTGAAGTCCATCGCAAACGACGTGAAGCTCTGTCTCCATTCTTCAGCAAACGCAATGTGGTCTCCCTTGAGCCGACAATTACCGAGAAAGTTCAACAGATTTGTCAATTGCTTTTGAAACATGCCTCCGAACAGACGCCAGTCAATCTTTCGGATCTCTTCTTCGCCTTCTCCAATGAGTAAGATGCCTTCAAATTCGGACGAGGAATGATCCTAAAAGCGGCTAGTGTTGTCAACAACTTCTTGTTCTCTCACAAGACAGACATCCTTTCGGATGAACAGAAAGCCGCCACATTACGCCATAACAGCTACGAGCTGATGACAGGAATGCATCTCAACAAGCACTTCCCGTTCATTCCCGACTTCCTAGAATCTCTCCCGAAATCCATCAGCAGGCCTATCATGCCACCTGGATTGATTGATCTGCTAGACCTATTTGATGTATGCGTTGTCCTGAAATTAATTGGCATGGTGTTCTAATACTAAAGACGCAGCAAGTCCGAGCCGAACTAGTACGCATCATCAAAAATAAAGCTTCTGGGGCCCCTAGTGATTCGTCAAGTGCAAAATCTGTATATTATACCGTGCTTGACAATCCTATTTTGCCCGCACCAGAGAAGGCTTTACTCCGGCTTGAGCAAGAAGGTGCACTTTTGGTTCTCGCAGGAACTGAATCACCAGCCAAGTCCCTCAACATGGTATTCTACCACCTGCTGGCCAATCCACAGATCATGAGCAAGCTACGGGAAGAACTCAGTACCGTCCCACGACCAGCGTCGTGGGCCCAACTTGAGCGACTGCCATATCTCACCGCGGTCATCGAGGAAGGGCACCGTCTCTCCTTCGGTGTCACGGCAAGAACAGCACGTATCGCTCGGGAAACACTTACATACACCCCTACGGTTTATGCAGCTCACTCTTCGAATAGAGGAAAGTCCTTCAGGATTCCCGCCGGTACTCCGATGAGCACAACTACCTTGAGCGCCCATACCGCACCGAGTGTTTTCCCCGACCCATTTGTCTTCGATCCGGAACGCTGGCTCGGTGAAGAGGGCCGCAAGCTCCAGAAATACCAGATGTCATTTGGCAAAGGCAGCAGAAAGTGCCTTGGTATCGAGCTGGCACGTGCCGAGATGTATCTAGTGACTGCAGCGCTGATTCAGGGCTTTGATATGAAGTTGTGGAAGACTAATGCATGCGATGTGGCATTTGTTCATGATTACCATGTTTCAATGCCGAGCATGGAGTTCAAGGGGTTGGAGGCCATAATCATGGCCTTATAGGGAAGTAAAATATTAAGTAGTATATAAGAATTTTAATACTTGTTTTTCTTCTTCTCTGAGTTCCTCTTCCCCTAATCCTACTATCTAAACCTAGAAATCTGCCTCTACTTAATTTATTTATAGCCCCTAGCCCCAACCTCCCGCCTCCCATCAACCCAGACTATTAAACATATCTCCATTAAGACACATATCCACCCTCGTTCCGTTGGCAAAGCTCACATCATGAAGAAAATATACAAGAATAAAGAAATGGACCCCCTTCCTTCTGCTCCAGATCAGAGGATATCCCAAGCCGTGAAAGGTGATGCGCAATACGACAGGCCAGGCTTCAGAGCCTCCGTGCAACCTGAGATATCGGTGCCCAGCGATGGATTTACTTGCATAAAGATTTCAATGGTAGTTTGACTCTCGAAAGAAATGTTGCGGCATGAATCGCCCTTTACCGCAACGTGCCAGATGCCACAGTTGAGTGTCGTCTTCTCCGCAACTGTGGCCGTTTCTCTAGGAGAGGAAATGGTCTTTGAGTAGCCATTTGAACGGTCGGGAATTGTCGCTGCTCCACTGTCTCCGACAGTAGCGTTGAAAACACCGTTTTGCGGAGAAAGACAAAGAATGTGGCCAAAGGCGGCATCGCTAGCAGTGTGAAGATTTGTGCAGCCTTCGTCCACCCAGCGGTTGAATCTCGTGACGAAGCCCATGGAGAAGTAGTTAGTTGTCATAGTCAGATTGGACTCGATGGAGTTGCACGTATCACCAGACTTAAGAATCCACGTCCTCTCACAAGGGAGAGGTAGGCAGACTTCCATTGCTGGTTCAATGTTGGTACAATTCTTGATCACCTCAGGGTTCTGTTGATAGAGAGCCGCCGATGCAACTTTGTGAGTTGCAGCTATTGAATCACACGTATCACCGGCAACTGTTGTGTATGTATTGTCCGAAACACAGAACATGGAAGGCTTCAGGAGGTCAATAGGCGAATTTGGTTTTGTCGTATTGTCCTTCAGCCCGCACTCCTTCACCGTAGTCGAGCTGAGACTGAATGAAGTCATTATAGAGAGCGTACTGAGATCTTTGCATAATCGCAAAATGCTCAACCCAACACTCGGAGCAGAGCTCCTGTTTGCTCATCTCCTCAATCGAATCGACGTCTTTGAAATTGTCAATGATTTCTGGATAGGGTTAGTTAGAGCATTGGCTATAGCCTCAATACACTGCTTCTTTACTCACCACCACAATATTTCCCAGTCTTGGAGTCTTTGAGGCATGTCTGATTCCAGCCTGCCCAGACTCTTCCTCCGGAAAGAGTTGGGAGAGCATCGCTAATACGATAACCGGCGCAGGCACCTGAGACGGTGTCAAACCAGCTCTTCAAGCTCTGTCCACAACCAGCATCGCAAATGGTATCAGTGGCATTTTGGTCCCCCAGCCAAGTCTGGATGCCAGCAGACTGAAAGTTCTTGGTGAAATCATCGCATCCGATAGTCTCGACCAGAGCAGATCGGCAGGTGCCTGGCAGCGTCACCGAGTTGAGGCTGTCTAGGGTTTCGTAGGTCCAGAGACTGTAACCATCAAATTTTCTCTCGCCGGTCACCTCTGAAGAACCCTGCAGCCAAGCGAGGACGGACGATAGGAAGCCATTACGTTGTCACGAGCGTAGGTCGGTTTGAGACGAAGAGGAGATATCATTTCCTTGATAGCCTTTGTGCATAGATTGTAAATCCAGATATCGCGAGTTTGCTCAATTTCAAAACCCTTTAATTGGCAGCACTCCTTCTCGAGGCAATCCTGGGAGTAGTCGTCGAACCAACTATATAGACCGGCTCCAAGGATGTAGATCGAGGCTGAGTCGATAATTCGTACTGCCCAAGAGACCGCGCAGCCGCGTGCAGAATTGGCGATGCAGTCGGTGAACGACGGATCATTGGGGAAGAGGCCGATAGTATTGGAAAATGGGCCAGGTGCCTTGGGTACTGGTTGGAAATACTGCAACAATTGGTTAGTTTACTAAAAAGTAGACTTTGGACCGAAGTTTATTCCCAAAACGTACCGGCGATTCTGTCTGAATCATTCCCATGACGACGTTCTTCGCATTGGATAGTTGATACTGATAGAAGATATTGTGTTCAACCGAAGTGCCCCATAACCAGGCAGCATCGCTTTCAACAAGCAAACCACGGGCTGCATAAATGTCAATCTGATCAAGACTCTCCCTATCCATATCATGGTCGGCCGTCCATAGCCAAGCATTTTCTAAGTAGGCTGTTGAGCCAGGCGTTAGATGCATTAGCATGGAAGCTGCTTTGTATTGATTCATAATGTGGCTGGACTTCTTGGGACACTCTTCTCTGGAGAGCCGACTTCCTTTAGCACCGCCCACTCGGATGTGCGAGTCTGATGTGTGTCCATGTCAGCGCTTGTTCCCCGAGTTTTAAATCCCCAGAGACCAGCAGAACCCTTTTTGGACTCATGAATATTCCACTCAACAAGGATTGCACCAGCCGCGGCACCCTTGACTGTGAACATGCGGTCCTGTGTTTCAACGATGCCCTTGTCGCCTTTTCTGCCGACCTGCACGACAGGCTGAGGCTTCGTTTCATCCGCGAACTTGAGTACTTTTGGTAAGCTGCTGATTCAGAGACGGCGATATCATGTACAGCTCACATATTCGCCAGTTGCCATAATTTGGGACCAAGCCTGGCCGATAATCCTTGAACCCGTTGGGACACGAATGGTGCCGGTGACAAGATAGATGTCAAAGGGCAAGAATTGCTCCGAGTTGCTTTACGTTCATGATCTTGTTGGCGGAAACTTCGTGGTATTTCGGGCGTCTCCGTGTGAAAAGGTTGGGCGCCATCTTGTCATAACTATCGCCAAGCAAGATGCTTTCCCTCTTCATAGGAGGTAGGTGCACTCCCTTTGGAAAAAAGGTCTCGCCCTCTTTGGCCGTGGCGTTGTTGACAAGACCAAAGCCCCAGCTCTCTACTATAACCTGGTCTCCTCCAGCAAGCAGAGCTTGGGGGCGTGAGTCATCGGTAATTGCGTCCTTCGTATTGAAGAACCCGACGTTTTGCATGAGCAGAGAGGTCGCATTCTCATTGATGAGGGTTGTGACGATACCTTTGTTCTTGTTGGCAATGATGCTGTCCGTGAGGACCAGGGATCCCACGCCCTGTCCGGTGCTACCGGGCCCACCAGCCTTTTGTGAATTTCCTGGTCAACATGACTACAGCATATAAGTGAGCAGGAACGAAACTTACACCGCCAACAATGACAATACCGTTGCCACAGCTCTCGATAACGAAGTCTTGCATGGTCCAGGCCCAATCCCAGTGAACCTGAAGAGCGTTGACTGAAATGACAAAGACAAGGTGGCTTGTTGTGAATTGCTGGTTTCCAAAATACGCGCTTAGCAGCAAGTTTTGATTCGTCCATGTAACCGAAAAATTGGTCAAAAGACTTACCCAAAACGACCACCAACAAAGGCCAGGTCTGATAGGAATCCTCCCGAGCCATTCTCCATATACACACCTTTTGTAATATTAGGGGAAGCTACTAAGAAGCTGTATCACCCTGGCAAGCACTGACCTGTTGATTGTGTCCTGGAACGTCCCACTCGTAGAGCATGTAGAACTCAATATTTTCTAACGAGGTGGCTTGTGCGACCTGCTGGTTGTTAGAGTAGGGGAGTCGGGACTTGAAAATGTGTGATCACGGACCTGCCAGTGAATGCCGCACATATAACTCCAAGGAGATGCAAGGCGAATATCAATCTTGAAGTTCCGAATGCTTCGAAGAAAATTCGCAGTGTTGAGTTACCTGGAGAAGGCATCAGTGGAACGGAGGGATCAAGTGAAGCATACGTTTTTCATACCACTGCTCATTATCGCTGACATATACGTCGCTGATGATAACGCCTTGGCCGACGAAACTTGATGCAGCTAATAGTGTCAGGACGTCGGTAGGCTATGAGATTATGTTAGCTGTTTCTTTACAACGGAGAGAATCTGTCTTACATCACCAAGAAAGATCGTGTTATAGTATTAGATCAGAGGGCTGCTGACCAGATACGTCCCAGGAGGGAAGTAGACTACAGCAGGATAGATGGTGCTGGAACCACAGTTGGGTCCGCATCTTCCGCTTTCGGAAATGGCTTTATGGATTGCCTTTGTGTCGTCCGTCTTTCCATCTCCCTTAGCACCGTAGTCTTTGACATTGCGCCAGACCTAGATTTTGTATTAACAAAACTTAAATTATGGCGGGAGTTGAACGGAGAAATAAACCTTGTAATCAGAAGGAGCGAAGGGACTGCGTCCATCTTTACCCATCTCAACCATCCAATGCGTAGCAGCGCGCTCTTCCTTTTCAGCCAAAACGTCATCTCCAAAAACCGACAGTCTTCCCTCAGGGGTCTGCTGCGACTCGGGTGAGTTGGTATCATTGTTGCTCAAGGCGTACTTCTTGCGCATCAGTGTGGCGACCTCGCTGTGATTTCCAGACGGAACCTGCGGCTCGGCATGGCGACAATGCTATGCGGCCTCAATGACTTCGGGTGGGAGGGAGTAGTTGAGCGTTTCAGCATCATCAGTTTCTTGCTCTTGTAATGTTGCATTGGCTTTCGTTAGGTCTAAGACAGGAGCAAGATCAGGCTTCTTCTGGTTGAAGTTGAACTCATGGCGGTTGAGTCTTGGATTCTGGACCCTAGCGCCGTTCATACGCTGCAAAGCAATCAACGCCTCTTTGACGATCTGAGCTGCTGAGCTCGAGTTTCCAGGATTTGTGTCTGTCTTTTTTACAGGAGTTCTTGGTTGCTACCATGATTCCCATGATGGAGTTTATGGTGATAGCCATGTTGATGAGCTTGACTGAAAATGGCAGCCAATAAGGCAAACAGGGTCAGCCTTACAGCAGTGATGCCCACGCGCTTCATCTTGACGTCTTGTGTTGCTCAGATGAAGGTGGAAGAGTGTCGACACCGCACCATTGCCGTCAAAAAAGGATTTGGGCATAGCGTGCTACTGGCCGAAGCCACTTCAGGGTTTCACGCGAGCACGTTTAAGGCAATCGAATAGTAGTAGATGCCAACAAACTCTACAATGCAATAAGTTGATTGAAGATATCCATTCTCACCGTTTTCCTGCTCCAAGTGCCCATCTTCCGAGCTCCGGATCTGATAAACAAAAGGTTAGATTGGACATAGCCCACGGCCGGAGAGGGCCCACGTTCGCTTAAGTTCACGATGAACGATTTGTGAGTCGTTGGTCAAGATGGCGCCACGAGTGGGTCTTGGCATATGACCTACACATTCAGCCGCACGACTGTTGTTTCCCGAGGACCCTTTGCCAAGGACCAAGGCCGAGTGTGGATCCTCAGGGTCTTTTCCTTGTGAGAGCGGCAGGCTTTGAGGGTTGAAAATTCACTGCCGCGTCCGTCTTGGCAAGATTAGAGATGAATGAAGTGGATGGTTCTGAAGTTTGACTTTAGGGTATAACGTGAAGCCTTCGATGGGTTCAAGTTCTCCTTATGATGCAATACAGATCGTGGACCTTTAGGCAGCCTTGAGTCCCTGTTATGAGAGATGTCGACATGTTTCTGACATGGTAGTTTAAACCGGAATTGAAATATTGTCTCATCACCCTTGGTAAAACATTGGAGAATAACGTCTTTGAGAGACTATTCCTGGAAAAGGGCAAGTATGTTTGCCCGCACTGATGGGCTGTTGACACTGCATTTAGATGGCGATCCTCGGCAAGAGCTAAGAGAGTTTCGTGAACTAGAGAGTATATTGTAGGGCGAACAGGAAGAGAACTCCGAGAGCCTACGACGCTTACATCCGTGAACCTCGTCGTCCTCAGAGCTAAGGTCGTCCCCATCTGAGGGTATATAAAAGTCCTCCCGAGTTTTGGATATCCTGGCTTGTTAGGGCCACCTTCCGCGTCTGAAGCATCGCTGTCTGATTCGTCGCCCCTAGACTGCGATCCCTCATGCAGCTGGGTGACTTTACGACGGGAACGGCGAAGGGACGTTGATATCAGCGATGCTTCGGTCGTAGAGCTGCCCCCGGTCTCCGTGATTTCGTGATCGACACGGCTGGACGCGCTGCTTGCATCATTCAACAGAAATGGGGTGCTGGCTGCAGAAATAGCTGCATCGCAAAGATTACCAGTGAGGGTTTAGCTTTCGCTTTCCTGAACTGTGCTACTGCAAGTTGAGGGGCAAGCCGAATGATTCTGAGTGTTATGACCAACTTCATGGTCGGCGGCGAAATCGAGTACATTCTTGCTCTGTTGGCTGGGTGGTTCAAGTTGAAGTTGTCCGTCTGTCGTAAATAGGTTTGGATTCCCTTCCGGGGTAAAAGGTGCTACAAGGTTGACACCTCGATGAGCAGGTGCGTCTCCTGCAATTGCTCTATTCGGGTTACAAGAAGGTCACTGCTTCGTAGCATTATTGAGTTGAGACGGTTGTGTCTAATCTAGCCAAGCCGAGGCGGCTTCCGTTTGTGTAGGGGATTCTGCTGAGACGAGGTCCAGGCCAGGGCTGGCTTCTACATCTGTTGCTCCTCTGCTTGAATTGCCTGTAGGCCGTTTCTGAAGCAATTTGATCATTGAGATGATTGATGGAAGACTTGAGTCCGAATCTCCATCATGATTAGACTCGGCATCAGATAGGATCGAGATTGGGTCGTCTTGCCTTTGGCCGCTCTACCTCCATGGCTCTTTAGACTGTTGCTGAGTTGGAAAAGACGATGGTTCAGATGAGGGATCAAGATATCATTGTTGAAGTTGAATAGGATCTTTCATCCCGTGAATGGGAGGCTTCCAGAAAGACAGGTTGTCAAGAGATACTGGCTTCATGTCGGGGCGACTGTGGGTGAATGTAACAGAGTGTGAACATGATGGTTTGAGGGGGTCTTAGCAGCCTAAACAAATAACCTGCCCGAGAAACTTTAAGTGGTAGTATCTCCCGTTCACTCATTGCCAGTCCTTACAAATCCATCAAGCTACAAAGAACACATCGCTGGCAACAAAGCGGAAGCCTAAGCCGAATCCCAAACATCCTAGGACAGTGGATCGCGGCACGATTCACCCAGTCTGCTAATCATATATCTGCCGAGACAGACCTCACCCCACGACGGTGCAATATTGTTCCAGGAAGCCTCACTTGTTGTGCCTGCATGCGGTCTGTGTACCAATCGACAATCCCGTCATTTTCCGGTGCAGAGCTGCCCTTGAGCATTCTGCGCACAAGCTGCCTCGACGAGTCCTTGGCGACTTAGCCGTCATATGAAACTCTCTCCGGCGCTTCGCATATTCTTAGGCTGTGTGATTCTTTGCGGACAAATGCCACGTCGAATGAAATGCGTCGCTGAGGCGAATGATCCGCCGCTATGTTGACAAAAGGGCCGCTGTGATACCTCCTTGGCTCGTATCCAGCTTCGTGGTCCGACGGATGCATCCCCCATCTCATGCATGGCGTGTGACGCATGGCGTGTGATCGTGTATGACCATCCACATCAGACAGGCAGGACCAACTCCGGCAAGAGGATTGCGGCCTAGCGAAGAATCAAGGTTCTACGCTAAACCCCGTAGACAGCGGTGTGGCTATGTCCCCTGTGTCGGCTGATAGTGATTCGAGGTTGAAAGCGGCCGACTTGCATGACCTGAGGGTTCAAAGCTCATCAACTCTGGGTGGCTGCGAGGAACCCCTGGATGGATCCCGAGGCACTAAAGTCCGCCTCGGACATAGGCGTCATCGTGATTTGCGACATTTTTGAACCTAGAGCGGGCTGAAGAGCACGCCCCCGGATCGTGGACTAGTCGACGGCCTCCGAGGGCAGCAGAAGCCGTGACCTCTGGTTAGTGCACTGCATTGCCAGATCAGCCTAAGGCCCTTTGGAGGTGGCATGAGGAAGGCATACTGTGTAGCGAATGCCTGCATTGAGGCAAGGAAGAAGAATCTTGCTTCTAATCAAGGAATGGGGGCAGTAGCATGAGCCGCAACATAAGCCCAGGGCGTAGGGCGTGAATGGCATCGATCATGAAGATGGTGCATAACAAAGCGGCAGAAGGCAGGAAGAGGCCGCGTCATGCAAGACGGCAAGGGCGCAGATTGCAGGGCGGGCGCATGGAGCATGAGGCCATCGGTCGCGAGGAAGCGTACAGGATTTGAAGGGAAAGAAGTCAAGAGTACATGTTTGTAGAACGGGCGACGTTGGAATATTTATAATGCGGTCAAGGGATGGAGTGCGACAGAGTGCGACAGGGATACAGCGGCGGGTGGGCGCTGCCTGATTGGGAACGCCGCTAAACTAGAGGCGGCAGGAGTGACTCCGCGATTACTTTAGGAAGAACCAGTAGTTCTGTTAACATTAATAAGTGTCGATAGTTTTTATCGTGCACGTTTTACAGAGGTTCCAATTTTATAATTTAGTTAAATTAATTAAAATTACATTAATACGACTAAAAAACCATTCATTATCTTCCAAGCAGTCTAGAAGCATCGCGCAAACCGCCGCAGATGGCCTTCATATCATCATCCTGAACATCAAGCAGAGAGTCCACGATTTTCTTTGTCGTCTTCAGCAGCGCCACTTGCGATGACGACCCCATGATGGTCATAGTCCGGGTGGTCTGGCTCAGATCTCGGGTCCAGGACGTGAAGTCGTCGGTTTGTTGCTTTAGCGACTGATACTCCTCGAGTCGTTGCTGGATTAATTTTCTGATCCCCTCGACGTCCGGCTCCATGTATTCTATGCAACAGCAAAGACTGCGAGCCTCCGATACAGTCTGTTCCAGAGCCCTGTACTGGCTTTCGATAGCCTCGAGTTCGAAGGCCAGCGAAGAGCATCTTGAGTTGGCCAAGTTGATCCGGTCCTGCAACCTTTCACGGTCTCTACGAAGGCCACTTTCGAGATTGTCAGCGATTTTATGAAGATTCTGCATGAGTGTTTCGAAGGATGGCCTACAGTGCGACAGCTTCCATGGCAGCAGCAGCGGGCAAAATAGGTGGGAAGAAGATACCAGCCCCCCACGCTGCGACTCGGGCCTTGTGAAAGCTTTAGCCACTATTCCGTGGTTCTTGGCGATAGAAGGGAACTCACTAGTCGCATATCATTGCGCACATTTCTCTCCTCCGACATCCTAGCCTCAAGTTCTGTCAGCTCAGTGCGAGACGCAGATTGGCTAGCCTTTGCCTCCACGACGTCTTCCCCCTTCTTCTCCAGCATCTCTTTTGCCGATCCAAGAGCGGCGCAACTGCGGTCCATCAGGACCTTCAACTTGGCGCGAATGTTTGCCAACTCGTCGTATATGCAGTCGAAGTCCTTCTTGATGGCCTCGGCATGGTCAAGGCCTACGGCTGCCGAGGTTTGCAGCCGCTTCAAGTTGGTATCCATATGCTTCAAGTGCTTCTTAACTGCAGTACCGGTGCTTGTGCTATTGGCGGTGTAAGTTGTCAGCGCGGTTTGGTCGCTCTCGAGATAGCGAGCTGTCTGTTCGACCGAATCGACGCTCTTTTTGAGGCTACCGAGCATGGAAGCATGATCGGATTTGATTGTCTCCTTGGAGTCGTTTTCGAACCGTTCTAGGCATGCTTTGAGCTCGGCAAATTCTTTCTGGATAGTCTTGACGTCGTGCTCGAGCCCCATGTTGATCTGGCTTGCGGAGGTAGACCTTAGGATACGGATTGTCACAGGACTAACTCAGAGGGGATCGCCGAAGAAATATACAACATTCATGAGAAAGCGACGGAAGATTGTTGATCGCGTCGCAGAAACATACTCGGTTGGTTTATATCACCCGAGCACTATGGTGTCGAGTAGTGACTACCACCCTCGGGCAGCAATTCAGACCCTCCAACCGACATTTTGCCGGGCACCGAATACCGCCGTTTTCTTGTGGGTGGCTTCTGTCATTGCCACATTTCCAGGATAGACGATGGCGGTATGCTGGCGATTTCACCAAACCCCGGGTCATAAGTAGACGAAGACAAAATGATGCCATGGCTGGTCGAGACCAAGCCAGCTACAAGCCACTATCATTTGATCCTCTCCACTGGCCGAGAATGCCACCAGTGTTGACCATAACATCATGGAAGGTTTATTGCATTCAGCCGCAAACAATAGCGCCTTTTGGTTTTTTTCCTTTGCGGCAGTGTTTGGTGTCGTCATGCCTTAATCGAACGGCTTCTAGGGCCCGCGCCTGATCCCACCTGACACAGCCGCATGAAGCACGTTTTATAACAGGTCGAAGAATCATGGCTTTATATGTGAGAATAGCAAGCCTTGCTTGCATGGTCGTGGATGGTACCTTGCCTTGCTTCATCGAGACTCAGTATTGCCCACCATTTTTTAACAGCTTTTGTCGTAACCAAATATCCAGCTGCGCCAGAATGGATGATTTTGTCGAAGACATCAGCAACCTTGGTGAGGACGTCGAAGACCTGAGCCTCATCGACGAGAATGGAGAAGCGGCTGCGCAACATGGCCCTGAGGACCAACTTGTCAATGAAGAGCTCATTAAGGTCGTGCGTGCCAAAGCTGGGTCGGAGTTGTTCGTGAACTCCGTTGCCAAAGAGATGCTCACAGTTGGGGCGACGGACTGGGGAAATATCCTCAGTGCAGCCCCAGACGCGATGGCCCGACTCGGCCAATGCTTCGTCGTGGCGTCCGACCCCATGGCGTCGTCTTTGGTGGTGTTGAAGAGTTACGGACTGCCGTGAGTGTGAAACTGGACAATGAAAAGCAGATCACAAACCTAACATACCATCCTTCTCGCCATAGCTATGAGTCGTTGAGGGCAAATCTTGTTCACTGTTCTGACATTGGTCGCCGGGCATTTCGCGAGACAGAGGCCAGCATGAGTAAAATTTCTCTTATCGCCCAAGCCGTCTGTGAGCCCGGTGGAACGGTATGTCGCGCCCTTGTGGAATGATCTGGCATCATGGGTGTACTCACTCTTGCAATCGTAGATCGACAGTATACTCGAAGCGCTTGAGGACGAGGATCTGGCCGAGCTGGACCTCCCTAACCAGCTCCAGACTCTCAAACGCGCCTCCAAAGAGTGTCACAATGACACTGTAGAGATTCAGAAGGAGTTTGAAGCATGGACTAAATTCGCAGAGCAAATTTACAAGGCCTGCGTTGATCAACATGGTATGGGAAGATAAGTCCTTACAAACTCGTTCGCTCCTAACTCTATGACAGAGGAGATTGACAAGAATGCCTGTAACCTTGAGGGCGATGTTCAGATGCAAAAGTTCGCCGTTGAGCGCGAGAAGGCGCAGTTGTCGAAGGTTGGGAGTCAGATAGCCGAGTATCGTCGCCAACTCGCTGGACGACAAGAGGAGTTCAGTCATGCCAAAAAGTCGCGTGACCGAGGTCTGATCCACTTAGCCTGATGACAATTCCAAAGCATCCACTGATCATATTGTGTAGGCGGTATCTCTGATCTGGGTATGAAAGCTGGCGAGGCCCTCATCGCCGGTGCCAAAGGCATCTTGAACCCGTTTGGAGATTCATTTAATCTTTCATTTGGATGGGGAGGTAAAGAATCTAAGAAAAGCCAAGATTCCTACTACACTCCGGATCCGCTGGACTCTGTTGGTCGCCAGGACGCCGGGTATGCTCTCGCTGACATACTCTCTGGAATTGTCTTGCGATTCAAGCAGCTCCTGATCGGTGGCGAAGTAGCTGGAATAAGCTGGCAGGCACTGTCTGGAATGGCGGACCCAAAAGACAACGTCGTGTTTATTATTGATTCCATTCACAGCGCCTTGAGACGTTTCCAAAAAGAGCATACACCAGTGATCTCGCAAGTACGCCACTCAGTCCAGCCGGCAGAGACGGTAAGACCAGTCTACTTATTCTATCAATTTAACAGACCACAGGCTAACAAGGATAGGTTGCCTTAACAATTAGAGACATGGCTCGCAAACAACAGACGGCCGGCCAAGATACTGAACATGTTGTTTCAGCACATTCGGAGACCTGGAGAGCGCAGATTGGCAGCGTAAGCATTAAATTACTCGACATAGTAGGCGAAGGTATCGAAAAATCTAAACTGGAGGAAAAGGCAAAGAGAGAGGTAACAAACAAGAATTGAACAATTTTTTTATTGTTCGCTTGCGTAAGTTTCGTTACTGACAGCGATGTTAGAGAAAAGAAAACCGCATCAGAAAGACAAGTAAGATGAAGCGTCCCAAGAAGAGTGCCCGTACCGTATAATAAGCTAACCTTCTTTGGCCAGAAATGTCTCCCATGGAACTGCGTTACGACCGCTATCGAGTCTCCCAGCAAGCGCTGTTTGACTCGGAGACCCGACTCAACCAGCGCCTCGAGGAAGAGCTCCGGGCGGCGGAGCACGCCAACGAGATGGAGCTCAAGCTGCACTCCCTGCTCCAGTCCAAGATCACGGCGACCCAGGCCAAGCAGGTCGTCGGTGAATGTGTAACGCATCTGCAGGAATTCTGTAAGAAGTTGCGCGACCTGGCTGACTTCTTCACGACGATGGAGAAGTACGTCGAGCACATCGACACCTTCCGCATCATGGAATTCACTAATCGTGCTGCGACTGTATCGCAGCAATTTAAGAAGGCAAAGGATAGTAAGAACGAGAAGAAACAGAAGAAGGTGCCGAGTAATCTCGACGTTAGTTCCCTCCCCCTCCTTTCAACAATTTCTTTCCTTATAAAATCTGATTTTGTTTCATTATAATAGCTTCTTCGCATCAAGTCGCTGGACATCAAGGGCCGGTTCCTCGTGGCGCAGACCATGGCCAATACTTACGTCGAGGTCTCGAAGCGGCACATTATCCCCGGCATTTACGAGATCGAACGGCTCAGCCTGCCTGAGGCGAAGGTCATCAGCGAGGCGGAGCGCGCTGGAAGAATTCTAGAAGTTGGTAAAAAGGCTAAAGAGGCCAGGAGGCAGGTGAAGCTACTCGCGAACAAGGTAAGAAATCCGGAGTCCTCTGTCTGGAGAAGTGTGTATTTTAAGATGCTAACGCTGTGGACTAGAGACGGGACCAGTTTCTGAAAACGATGGCTGATAACCGTGGAGAGCTTAAAGAACAAGAGGTAATTGGGGCTTGAGCGTACCCGGATATGTTACTTATTTGGCGGTCAGATTGTCCCTTTATTGCGTGAAAGAGAAATACAATGCTCTATTAAGGCTTGTATGTAATGCCCAGAATAGCCAGGACTTAATTAGTAATGTAGGATATATTAAACTATTACTTAGTGTGACTACGTACTAAACCAGTACGACCCCCCAAACTAGCAGGTAGAGTATAATATACCTAAATAAACTTACTATTATAATTATACTATAACTTAATTAATTTTAGTCCAAATTAAATTACTTAAAGAATATAAAAATCCACTTATACTATATTAGGCTGGGATTTTTAATCTTTAGTTTTACTAGCTACCCTATAGCTAGTAAAGTAATTTATAAGGACTACTTTAAAGGAAGGAATTTAGACCAGGCATTAGGTAGAATTATCTTCTATCTTTTATTTAATTTAAGTTTTTAAAACCTAATTCTAGAAGCTAACTAAATGATCTAGTAATTTGAACCTCCCTCGCAGTGATCTAGATATAAGATACCCTGAAAGATCAGTTATTCTGCTCAATCCTGCTCGTGACCGTGAAGACAAACGAAGTTCTTATCGTGCAATAATATGTATTGTAGGTCCATGTAAGCCGCCGTGGCAATTAAACTGATTATATAACCCATTACGTGACCTCAGTAATAGTAGTAATGATAGGTCTTTTATCCTTAGTACCCAGGAGGATGAACCGGATGAATATAATTCTTTAGTATATTTAGTAAAGGGCACTAGAGATTTAGTTTTTCTATATATAATAGCCATTAAGGATAGAGCAAGTTATAATTAATCCGTAGGCTTAGTTATAATATTAGTGCGGAACGTGACATTAATTATATCACGTGGTTGCACGCAATCAATGAATCAGGATTTCGTATTTCGTATTTCATATTTCGTATTAGCATCCACGACTATTTGACCGTGAAGTGAACCCCTCTGCCATATATTCTCTTCCCTTTTTTAGTCCATTACGTGAATAGTATTACTGTCTATCATTCGAGTATGTCACTGGTCCTTGCGCCCTCATTAGACGACTTAGATGCGTCGTGCGACACGTGCGGTCATCTTCGTCGCGAATCTCCCATTCAGACGGCCATAGTCAGCGCACTTTTCCCTGTCTTTGCAGATAGTGCGGCAAATGGGTGCATAATTTGTACCCTCATCTGTAACTCGGCTAAGAGTCGTTCGAGCACCTGGAGTTCACTTCCTCAGGGTAAGTTGGTCATTCAGATCGTCAAAGTCGAAGCCTGGAACGAGAATTCCGAAGTGCTTGAGACCCATGGATACGAGCTTCCCGAACCCTTTCCACCCAATCAATATCTCAGCTACTGGAATTCTCGGCGTTTTTTCAAGGCGACATGGTACTCTCCACTAGGAATGACTACCGGACACCCCCATACCCGTTGTTACAACTAACGTGTTAGAATGGCCTTGTCCTATCAAAGGAATACCAACGCTGCGACACATCGAGCAAGACCCAATGTCTAGTTCTGCATTAGATATGCTGAATAAGTGGCTGAAGTCCTGTGACGAGCATCAGGACTGCCGCTCCACCTTCGTTAACATGTTGCCGAAGAGGCTCATGGAGGTCTGTGACGAGGAGCATACTTTAGTTAAACTTATTACACATACCGAAAGCCTCCGTTATTTGGTGCTCAGCCATTGTTGGGGACTCGAGAAGACACCTCTCAAAACCACAACGATCAACGAAGCTTCCATGAGGCGCTCAATACCGTGGGAGGCGCTGCCGTAGTCTTTCAAGGACGCGATTCGAGTCACAAGATGGCTAGGCATCCGCTATATTTGGATCGACTCATTGTGTATCCTCCAGGATGATGAGAAAGACTGGGAAGAAGAGTCGGCAAAGATGGCGGGCATATTTGGTGAATGCCATCTCGCCATCGCAGCTACTCGAGCCTCTAGTTGCGACGAGGGGTTCCTGCAGACCCGGAACGACAGTAAGTTAGTTGTGTCTGGTATGCACCAAGGAGATCCATTGGTCATATATGTGAGAGACTAGGGGCCACAGCTCATGGCGAGGGGGAGTGCCTATTCCCTTGGACGAGCTGCCACTCTTTAGCAGAGGATGGTGCTTCCAGGAGCGCCTACTGGCTCCACGAACCCTTCACTTTACTCGTGACGAGTTACTCTTTCAATGTCGGACCGAGTTTCGGTGCGAATGTAGTGCCGGCAGCGTGTGGAGGCGTGGGAGACGTATGGACCATGCGTATTACGGAACGACCACCAGCGAGAGCCTCCAGATCGGTGCGTTTAACGAGCAAGAGCGGAGACGCTTTGACACGCATTCAGAAATCGATGAAGAACCAAGCTCAACACCAAGGAGAGACTCCAATGCGACAGAAAACCTTCTGCAGAGCAATAATAATAGTCTTATCCGCAGACTCTATGAAATTTCCTCCGACCTTACAGATGACCAGGAAAATTCAATCGACTTTGGCCAGATGTGGGCCAACATCGTGTCCGACTACTGCTCTCTTGACTCACCTTTCAAAGCGACATTCTACCAGCACTCTCCGGCATTGCCACTCTATTGCTTACATACCGTCCTGGCCGCTATTTTGCCGGCCTCTGGGAACTTGACATCCACTACCTGCTTGGCTGGACTTCCGTGAGAGACGAAGGCATATGTTATCGACCGTCGGAAGCTACTGCGCCGTCGTTTTCCTGGGCATCTCGCATCGGGCCGGTTAGCTTCCCGTGGCAATGTTTCATGACCTGAGTCAGCAAAAAAATCGAGGTCGAATGCGAAGCCAAAGGTGGGAACCCATACGGGGAAGTTCTCCAAGGTGGCTACATAGTCTTCCAGGGCAAGCTCATATCTGCCAGGTTAGGAAGTGGCACCAAAACCGGATCTCCTAGCATTTCGGTAGCAACTTGGTTTTCTGGGCGGAAAAAAATTCCACGCTTCTGGAATTTGACACTCAAGATGATGACGAATATTTCGCAAACGGCACTGTGGATAAAGTCCATTTATTCGAGTTGTTTCGCACAGCAGAATGGGACGGGACTGCCTCGGGCCACATACATGCTATCATTCTGAGGGAAGGGGCTGAGCCCGGGACATTCAAACGGGTTGGCGTCACATCCCCTATAGAAGAGCCACTGTTTGATGCTGTACCCCACGCAAGGGTCAAAATAATGTAGCAAAGCAAGACCCTAGCAATGGCCGGCGATACGTTCTGATATGATTCTCCCCAGAAGTCATTCTACACTGTGCTCTATCCTCACTGGTGACTGCATCTTCTCTACAGTCTAGGTCTTGCCTGCTATCGCGTATCAGGCAGTCTTCTTAGCCCTTTGCTAACACAGCTTACTTTGTCCATAATGGCCAGCGCATAGTATTCCCTTCAACCTTTTCGGCACGGCTATGGGGCGGATGAACTCCCCCGATGGTACATTCCAGCAACGTATCATGGAAGCGCTCGGCAGCAGACGCAATTGGAATGTTATGACTCTTCTAGTTGGTGATATGAATGGCAAGAAGAAGCGTGTGACTATGCAGGCACGGAATTGGCTGGTATTATCTTACTTATCACTTCTATTTGTGGACTACTCAAAAGACGCCCGCCTCGCCCAAGACAATGGAGGACTGGGTTTACGGCCCTCCGACGGACGAGACCTTGGCAGAACCATTAATAGCCGAAGAAGAAATCAGGAGGGTAGGTGTCAATAAACCAATAGCCAACTAACACGACCGGTGCTAAGCTCTTATCTCTTCAGTACGTGGCCATCTATCTTTGGCACAACATTCCAAATGTCCAGGACCGTTATCGCACCATCGCCAATGACATCCGCGTCATCACCCGCGAGGCCGAGTTACTGCATCAGCAGCTATTTGGTGTCCAGGTCCCAGCACTGGCTCATTTCGATGCCTGGCTTCAGTCCCATTTTGACCTTATGCGTCAGCGCGTCGGGGACTTTGCGATCTTTTGGCTCACGGAGCTGGAGGGTATTCGCCATCAGGCTTGATGCAGTCAAATCTGCCGAAGTCAGCAACATGCTTCAGGCTGCAATGAATTTGCCTGCTATTGATTAAAGGGGCTTCTATCCGGTCCTTCCTTAAGATTCGTCTACCTAGTAGTATCTTGGGTTAGGGTTATGCATGATGGGAGGGTCCTCCTTGGACGCGGCGGCAAACTGCTCGTATGCGACACCGTCGGGCACAAAGCCGCACTCGAAGGAGACACTGCCTGGCTGGAACTCATCCGAGCGTCCAGTATAGTCGCCGTAGATGAGCCCCATGAGCTCGGAGGCGCAGTTGCGATGGTAGTAAGGAGGTCTGTAGGTGTGCGAGGCCACATCCCATCGAGGGGAGAAAATTAGGAAGTCCGCAAGTGGGGCGCTCGGATCTCGTGATCTTGCGTAAGGACGCAGAAGATGGATGATCGATATGGTCGACCGAGATCGACCCCACGTTGACAAAGTTGTCAAGGCGTACTTGTACGGCACGTAGTTGCCGTGCCATGCGATGACGTCAAAGGGGCAGTGACGCTGGCTGCTCTGGAAGAACTTGCCTCCAAGCTTGTAACGACCGTCCAAGGGCTATTGTCGGTGACTTCATAAGCTGCCACAGGGTGTAGAAAGTCTCGGACGTTTGCCAGCCCATTGGCACCGAGGGGCCGAGCTCAGGCAGCTCAAAGTTGGAGCCCCAGATTTCCAGGATGTACCCCGGGGTCGGCCCTTGCACGTTCACCTTGAACCTCTGCCGCGCTGGATGACGCAGATTTCGCCGGGTTGGACGTATAGAAAACCGAATTCCGTCTGGATGTCCAGGGTGCCCTGCTGGGGATTGTACCGGGAACTGCCGCAGACTCAAACGAGTTGTTGAAGCCGGGTTGGTACTCGTACGGGTCATTAGCGCGGGTTCCAAACGAGGGAATGGTCCCGTCTTTTTGCGTAGAAGCCCGGTGGAAAATGTTCTGGTAGTTTTCAGCAGGCATGTTGAAGCTAACAAACGCTGCTGGCTCTGTTCTTTTTGGGATACAGGTTCAGACCAAGAGAAAGACGACGCCTGAGCAGGCACACTTCCGAAAGTTGTATGTTTGATCCATCAGATTTACTAACCATGGGCTCAGACTACCCCACATTCCCGTCCTTGGTCCTAGGTCTGCCTTGACTTTGATGTGGGGGAGTGTGGAGTGACAAACCGAAGCTACGCCATCTCCCCTATCATGGCTCAAAATATGAACTTGCTTCGTCACGGGGCTGCGGTTTGCGGCCGGGTTTGCGACATGCCAAGATTTCAATGCTGATCAGTACTGGCATTTTGGTAAACCTGCCACCCCTTTGAATGGTTGTGTGAATTAAACGCGCCTCTCCGAATTTTATTCAGGCTGACTGGCGTCGTAAAATTTCTTGTTGCTCCATAGGCCTTGTCCATGAAGCACTGCCAAGAACAGCTTGCGGCTGGTTTCATGAGTCTGTCTTTTCCATAATATTGGTGGCCATTTATCGAAACTTACGTTGGGCTCCTTCTTGTCATCACTGGCGTGTGTTTATGTACTTTCCCTAACTCAATCACCGTGAGGATAGAAGGTACTCTGAATCTCCGGCACAGGGATTGCCAAGAATTGCTCAACCATCGACCAAGGCCCGGGTAGAGAATTTCTACCCTGACTGATCCGGAAATGAAAGGAACCGAAAGATTATGGCGCAATCCATCACCTTGATAACACTTACGCCCGATTTGCGGCCCGATAAGTTCATAAAAGCGAAAAACGACACTTCACGAGGACCGGCTTCTGGATGCAGGCCATGGCTGCGAGTAGGCATAACATGAGCACCACGCAGCTGGGGAAACTAGCCGACCAGACTGGGAAGGACTGTATAATGGTTATTCATGTTCATGACGACCAAATGATGGATCCAAGCTTGACCAGAACATTGGTCTAAGGTCTGCAGCCTGCAAAAATACACTGCAAAAGTACACATGATACCTGAGCTGGGATATGCGCCCAATGTACAGAAAGCAGCCTGGTTTGATGAGATTTCAGAGCAGCACATCAAGGATGGCGAGAGGCTGAGAGGGCTTTTAGTGGAAAGCGTTCGGATGACCAGCGATTCCAGCCTCCATGTTAGGTCGAATCTAACGGGACCTTCAGAAAACAACCCGCCATCAAAATTCTGAGTGACCCGTGGCCACAATTGCCATGGTAAACCTCGGCTAGCTCGGTGGAGTCACACATGTTCAAATGGATAGGAAAGCATGTAGAGGTTATTTAACTAATAGGCAGATTCGCATAATGGATGGGTATACGCTCAATATCGAGTGCTTCAATATTATTGGTTATTAATTCTATGTACTGTTTCAACGACACTCTTGCGACCTATTTTAAACCAGCCAAGAATTCCTACGGGCGCACAATGGATCAAAGACGGCTCATAAACATTCATGCGACTTTATTTGCCTGGAAACCAGCATGTGCCCGGTGGGAAGTGGTTCGGATCCTCACTTGTGGGTCCATAGCGAATTTGGAACGGAGTTGTCTCTGCAACCATCCAGTCTTCATCTTTTGATTCATCACCGAAGATGCGAAGGTATTTAACGACAATCTTGTATCTCCCGGGTGGGGCGAAGTCTCCGTTTTGCAGTTGGCCGAACCAAACCCAGTCATGAGTGTCTCGGTGTATGAACCTGTCTGGGAACCCGAACACCTGACCAATTCTTTTCTCGTTACGCCCAGGGAGTGTTGAGTTCCGCAGACACGAGCCGATCCGAACGACTTCGGCTGTAAGCAAAGTTGAACCCCACACCAACTCAATATTTAGCCTGGGAAGAGGTGTCAGGATAGGGTCTCGATCTTCTCCTGGAGGAGGCAGCGTGAATGTCGTATTGGCAGGAATCCAAGGACTGTGGTTGGGGTGGCAGGCAGAGTTTGTGATCCAGGTAAAGCCAATTGCAGCTGGTACGTTGTGAAGAGACCCCGTCAAGCCTTGGTAGGGCAGGGAAAGTGAACTGCCGTCAGAGCTATTGACGGCAATGTAGCCAGACCAATACGGATAGCGACTATCATCAACGCCAGTAGGAGGAGTGGCAGTAACCTCAACTGTGACTGAGTCACCCGGCGCGATGCTGCCCGTGGAAGGTTCGAATGTAAGCCCAGCGTAGCGAGCCACATCCTCGCCGTGCGTTTTGTAAGGGTAGGGGCCCCACTGATCGAACGTGTAAAATGTATGCGTTGGGATATGGCTAAGCTCGTAGGATATTTTGTCCTCGTTTTTGTTAGTGATGACGAAAGAAAGCGTTTCCGTGAAGTGATCCGTGTCGTTAAAGGAGATGCTAGATGTTTCTAAATATGTGCCGGAAAAGGCCGCATCAAACACTTGGATCAAGCCGGCACCCTGCTGGGCGGCTGGGGAAAGCCACTCCCTGAACCCGTCGTAGTAGTAGTATCGCTGAGGCTTCGCGGTGGATGCAAGCAGGCTCTCAAAGAGCGCCGGTTCTGGCTTGATGCCTCGGGCCTCTGCAACCAAAGCGTAGGCGCCGGCAGCATAAGCTGCGGCAAAATGACTGCCGCTGACGAGGGAGTAGGAGCCCATCTCCAAGGGGGAAGTAGATAAGAGCGAAATCCCGGGGGCGCCGAATTGGGGCTTGAAGTCCATCTCATACGTCGGACCCCAGCCGGTAAAAATGCTAGGTGCGCCTGCACCGAATGTATTTGGTTCGATGATGAAGTAGGATAATGTGGCGTCATAGTAGAATATCTCGGCCTTCACCTCGGAGCCGTTCTCGAGCGCTCTGACCCAAGCTTCTCCAATGTCTTGGGGAATCATGCCTGCGCCAAGGATGTTCTCGGTCCCCTCGTATCCTTCCACGTCGAAATAGTCTAGGCCAGGCTGGTTGTTGTAAACAACAAAGTAGCGGGCCCCTTTTGCGGCCACGTTGATAGCCTGTGTGATATAATCGCAATCACCCCGACGAACAAGAACATAGAAATCCGAAAGATCAGGCGTATCGTTGGGCAACGGCTCGCATGCATCGTTGTTGTTGCGCCAATCGTACCCAGTGACCCACACTGGACGCTCAAGACCGTCAAATTCTGTAGGGAAGGACCACTCATATGGGAAAGATGTACGTGAACCATTGCCGATAGTGTAGAAGCCCTCTCTGTACGTTGTCGCTTGAATGGTGTTTTCAAAGGTGGCTACGGCTGTGACCCCACGACCATCCCCAGGACCAATTGTATCGAAAAGACCTCGAAGGCCCTCCCCTGCTCCTAGAATGCAAGGAACTCCCTTGTCAACAATGCGGCTGATGGCACTCACCCACGGCTCACCCGACCAACCATTGGGTGCTCCCACTGAAGCCGTGATAATGTCTGCTCCGTCTTCGTAGGCCCTGTTGAAAGCTTCGATCACGCTCGGTGGTGGTGGTGCCAGGACAGCCAAAGATACGGTATGCCGCGAGAGTCGCTCCAGGTGCGACTCCAGTGAAGCCCCATCGATTCTCCCCAGCCGCGATGATACCGGCCGTATGGGTGCCTAAGCCACCACACCGATCATCAGGGTCATCATCAGGAACAGGAGCGCTGTCACTGCTGTAAAAGTCGCCGACAAGATCGTAACCGTCAGCGACGAGGCAGCCCTCGCCGAAACAGCCGCCCAGAGCAGGGTGGTGATAGTCGATCTAAAGGACTGGTCAGCTCACATTCAACTACCGCGGCAGTGGTGCAATAATGTACTCCATCATCAACAATAGCAATCTTGACACCCTTGCCAGTTATTCCTCGGCGGTGCAGCTTGTCTACTTGTGTCATGACATGAGCTGCATCCGCATTTATCGTGTTGTTGTTTCGCTTTCTTAGATGAGAGTCGTTGTTTCGCTTTCTCAGATGAGAGTCCTTGGTACGCAGTGGAGAAGGCGTTGAGTTATTGCGTTCTTGATGGGTTTCTCCTTCAAACTTAGCACGTGAAAGCACCTTCACAGGCCAAATGTTCTTCACGGCTGGCAAAGAAGCCAGTTCAGCAGCTCTCTCCTCGGCTGATGAGACGTTAATGAACTGAATAGAGACGCCTTTGAACAGTTGGTAGTTGAATTGCAACCGCACATCATAATCTGTTTCCTCCTGAGCACGAAATTGATCAGCAGCCTGAGAAATCACCTGTTAGCAGCGTCCACCTATGTCAATTGATTGCCAAAAGCGCCGTACTTTGTCACCTCCAAATTCGATGATGTAGGCACCGGGAACTACGTGTGTGGCGTTCTCTGAGGTTTGCAATGCAAGCGCAGTGGCGACTGCTGCAACAAGCGATAAAACGTGCATTGTGTGAACCATGTTTGCCAACGTTCGTAGTAGATGCATGAAGTGTCCTGGCAGTTTCCTTGACCCCGCACACACAAGTGACAAGATGTCATTCACCGCGATGGGCAAGCTGGTCTCGTGCTACTACCGTTGTCTTATATCTTCACTCTTGGCGAGATCCTATGACGAAAAGGGGCGGAGCTATGCTACGGAAGTCCCAAGCAGTAGGCTATAAAAAGTGAAAATGCGCCCACTATTGCCATGCTACATGCAGGATTACGGCGTACCTTGCAAGCGGAAATTAAATGCTCGCCTTGTGTTACCGGGGTAGTCGATCTAATAGGCTAAAGAGGTGGAAGGCAGGCATGCTCTGCAGCATCAGCTCGTATTCAAAAAGATAAGGGTATGGATTGATCAGTATTTTGTCAACTGCTAAATAGCCGGTAATTGACTGATTATGAGACGAACAGGATTGTTTAGTGCTCCAGTAGTAGAAGGTTCTCAGCCATTACTCAACAACGCCAGGACAGCCTAAAATACGTTATTTGTTGAATATTGCCATTATTCGGACTTGAACCCTTAAGCCTCTAGGATTGTGCAATGTGTGGGAATTGGAGCAGCAGCCTTGCCTAATTAGTAGAGCAATACAGTAAAATGAGCACCTTGAAATATAATAATTTGTTTACTTAATTATTAAATTCCTACAAAATTAATTATTATAAATAAAATTTAAAAGAATGTATAAATTTTTCTAAAGAAACGTAGTTTTTATTCATAAATAAAATAAATAAAAATTATTCTCTTACTGCTTAGAATTTCTCTTAAGTAGGCTAGATTTTTTATTTCTATTTTTATCTAAAAAGGGAGCCAGGGTTGACAATTCTTTGATCATGACTTCCCAAATCGTTCCGCAATATAATAGTCTTAAACAATCTCGAGAATCTACTTGCCTTAGCTATTGTCAAACTAAGTGAGAAATACAATATCCGGCCGAAGATTTGCAGACAAGATTGATGCTATGATTTAACGCTCGAGCTCATCCCAAATGCCATAATCCGAGAACTCATTACCGAGTGTGTTGTAAAAGAACAATGCTACCAAGGAACGCATCTATTTTTGACTGGCTGGCATTTCGTGTCCAAGAATACGTCCTCTACTGCTGTGGCGTCGAAAGAGTTGGAACAGACCTGCTCTTTGAGAAACGATTTGCTTTCAGCAACTGGTAGTAAATATGCCTGGTTTGTATAAGCCTTAGAGCGACCTTTCGTGCCTACTGCTTACGCAGCCGAATGTGTGTTTCGTTTCAAGATAACCCGTCTATAGCTCGTCAGTTCCATGTCTCGCTCATCTTCAACAGACAAAATAATGTGCATGTCCTGTTTCGTGTTAGCTATTTCCGACACAGTGTATGCACCAAACTTACTAGATTAGCCAGTGGCGTCACGCGCACGATGCTTCCCTCGTTATTGAGAGCTTCAATAGTTACGTTCTTAGATACAGGATCGATCTTCCTCCTCAAGTTCATGGTGATCTCACGGTAGTGCTCCCACTTGAAGACGAGATTGTCATTGTCGGGGTCCCAGCTCTTCGACGCATCAAGCACGAGGGAGTCGCCGAAGGTGTAATTGACCTCGTACGGCTCAGGTCCGCAGGTGTTGTTCAGAACAGCGACCGGGTTATGGTTTGCGTCTGTGTAGTTGCTCTTGATGGTCCACTGCATGCGGGCCGCGAAGTCGTGCTGAAACGCACGTCGCCATCGCCAGATAGGCACAAACATGCTCTGATATCCCCTGCCGTCTGCGCCAGGGTGGTAGTCAGCCACAGTGCTGTATACTTGGCTTCGTCCGGACCTATCTACAAGCTTATTGCGACCGCCCCAGCCACCCCAGTCCGGACGGTTGGGGTCTCCAAGACCATTCTGGATTAGACCAAGGAAGGACGGCGTATCTCCCTCCATGGTGAACAGGAACTGGGGATAGACCTTGCCCAGCTCTCCAATTCGAATGTGCTCATCTAACCACTCGTTTGTCTGCAGCTCCGTTGGGGGTCCTCCGATGTCGTAGTTGCGGAAAAGCTCTCCTGATATTCCGTTCCATGCAGCGACAGTGTATTCACCGTAAGCATGAAGCGCCACGATGTAGAACAATCTAGGGTACTGCTCGCGTATCCATGACCCCGTGTCATCTTGATCGGAGATTGAGTATACTCGGATTTTCTCCACAAAAGAGTCAGCCTCGGCCTGCATCCGGGTCTTGGTGATATGGTGCAATGACTCTGCCAGGATATTGCATCCACCCCAGCATAAGAACCATACAGGGTCACTCTTTTCCGCATCATCAACAGCTGTGATGAATGCCTCTGCAGCCTCGCTGAGCCTGTCCATTTCCAACGCCTCCAGTCCAAAAACGGTATGGCCACGATATGTCTTGGTGTGGAGCTCTTCAGCGGTAGGGTACTGGGCGTACGATGGGACGTGGACGTTGAGATTGTCAACAATCCGACCATAATGATCGATGACCTTGTGGATGGTATCCGAGTCGATCACGTCCTCCAGATGTGATGAAGTGGCACCACTGATGCCTTGAACGTTCCATTCGTTCGTGTAAGTGAGGAATCGCACCAGACTCATCTGATCATCTGGTTCATTGCTGATATCCGTGGTAGCGAAAACGCGAGGTTTTCGCTTGTACCGCGCATTTTCGCACTTTTTGCAACTGGCCGACACCAACCAAGGCGCAGCCAGTCCGGCAAGGAAGAGAGCAGATTGGATCTTCATGACTTCAACTAGAACTCTCGCTTGAACTCAGCGTGAAAGAGGACGCGGAGATTGGGAGGCCGGTAACCTATCAAGGACTGGGTAGCAACACAGACCGATATACTTCACACCAAGGCCCTAATCATCTCATTTCCGGCTTTCAAAATGTGCGAGTGTGGTTTAATTTGTGCGATCAAGTAGTCTATTCTCGGGTGCCTAAAGTTGCCATCGCGGGCCAACCCCACAGCTTCGACGCATTTAGGATCAATGAAGTTGCAGGGTTGGATTCGTTCTACTGGCCAGATCATGGTTTATGCAAGGGCAAGTGGTTGAGATGTGATGTTCGATGCTTGGGGCTGTAGCTGATTGGTGGATCCAAGATATACCGTCATAAGTATGAAAGACTTACTGTTGCTATGACGTCTATAGCTGTCCAAGTTTGGAAATCCTAACCACCCGCGTACTCAGCCTGAATATCGCAGAACATCCTCTTACAGCAAGTCTAAGCCCACGGCCATCAGAGTGGTTGCAATGTAACGAGAAACCATAATCGGGCTTGCCCTGTTTGTCTAGTCTACTGCACCACAGCTCTTAGGATATTGCCAAGGTTTATTCTTCCAACTTCTGTGATGACGAGGACTAGGACTACTGTAAGGCATCACCTCATTCAACTGGTCTTTTCTGGGCAGACCCAGCATTCGCCAGATAGCTCAAAGGACCAAAAACCTCGTCATAGCTATTTCCTGAAAGATCAATGTGAAGCGTCCAATGCCACTCTGTCATTCTGTGTAGGCGTATAGGCCCGCATGTGTGTGCAATTCCCTACTTAGGAAGGTCTAGGCATTCGGAGGAAGGGCCTCAATTCTGGATTTGTCAATTCCGTTGATTCAAGCAAAGCGCGCGCAAGAAGATGCATCCTAGTGTATCTGTAAATAGGAACAGTCTAGAATCTCAATCCTGTGCTGCTTATCATTTTTAAGCCGGCCCAAGACTTCCGTGCACCGATCTGGAGATGGTGGTTATGACATTGGATTTGATCACTATCGTCACTTTACACTTTGCCTTCAAGAGCATAGACCTGGAAACAGCATCCCCTCTTTCCCCCTTGTGAGACTGCTTAGAATCGTATCGACTACATAACACTAGACGCGCAGATCCAGCACTACCTCTGTGGGGGTTGAGGCAGGTCTTGATTCCGTGTCCGAGTTCGTTAAACCTCCGTGTCTTACTCCTCCACTTGTGTTTGCTCCCCAACATGAGGTTCTCCGCTCTTTTTATATTGGTAAATGGGACGTTCAGTTTCAGTGCATAATTAAAAACTGCAAGTACTATCGGTGACCGAAGAGGGTTAACTCAGTGCTCAGAGATTTCATGCAAAGGGTTAAATTGAGCTGATGCGGACCACGGAGCAAACGAGCTATTTCCACCAATTCTAGACCATCGGAACTCAACCCATTGCAACAGTATTCTCGTCCTTCTTTAAGAAACTATAAAGTGGCATGATACCCTCAACAGTTTGCACTGCCAAAACTGCGACTCCGCGGCCATCACTTGAGTTAAAAGTCATCCTATCTTCCTTCACAACCCAATCCACCTCCCGAGATGAAATTCCATATAGCACTGGCCGTGTCTGGCCTTGCTATTGTGGCAAATGCCCAGTCTCCATTATGGGGCCAGTGCGGTGGGTGAGTCGATCTATTCTTTGGTTCTGGCTGAGGTATACTGTCATGATAGACTGACTGATAATCTACCTCACCAGTACAAACTACAATGGACCCAAGACCTGTGTTTCGGATTCCTGCTGCGTCTTTACCAACGAATGGTACAGTCAATGTGTTCCCTGCACCAACCAGCCTCCTCCGGCATCAAGCCGAACTTCGACGCGTGCTAGCCAGTCGTCTACGAGGTCCTCCAGCGTATCCACAAAGGTACCAAGCACCACGCAGCCTCCGCCGGCTGGCGGCGTTACGACCACACTTCCGCAATCTTCGGGTGCCGTTTCTACAAACGCGGCCATTGTTGTGAGAGGCTCATATGACGGCGGCATGCGACGTTACGAAAGAAACAGTGAGTCAGGGGGCACAAGCGACTAGAACTAGCACATTTACTAATCAACTACCTTTCAGCCAACGTATGCCAAGAGCAAGAGGAGACCGGTGAGGCTGACGCTTCGTTCATCCTTGAAGACGGCGCCGTTCTTTCCAATGTTATCATTGGTGCAAGCTCTGCTGAAGGCGTCCATTGCCGTGGCGCATGGTAAGTTACGACTTGGTCTTTCAACGGTCAATTTTCCTCGCGGAAATCCGCAAGATATGCTATAGTTTGGCACCCGTGCTAACGCATTTCTTCACTTCATAGCACCCTAAACAATGTCTGGTGGGCTGATGTATGCGAAGACGCGGCCACCTTCAAGCAGCCCAGTGGTACATCCTACGTCAATGGCGGTGGCGCCTTCAAGGCTGCTGATAAGATCTTCCAATTCAATGGTCGTGGCACAGTCAGCATTCGCAACTTCTACGCCAAAAACTATGGAAAGCTCATTCGCAGCTGTGGTACTTGCACCAACAATGGAGGCCCCCGGAACATTATTGTTGATGGAGTCGTGGCTTCTGGGGGTGCTGCGCTCTGCGGTATCAATGTCAATTACGGAGACACCTGCCGCATCACTAACTCCTGCCAGAGTGATGAAGAATGGTGCGACCGCTATACAGGCAATGCGCAGGGCAACGAGCCCATCAAGCTAGGAGAAGGTCCCGATGGCCGCTATTGCACCACATCCAATGTCCGCACAAACTGCTGAGCTTGTCCGCTAATCGTGATTTATGCTCTTGGCTAGGGGGTGGCTGAGATGGCTGAGACTTGAAGGTTCAGGTCAGAATTGCTCCTTGAAGCAAAATCATGGTGCCCCCGAACCTTGACTGGATTAAGGAAGAAACTATCTAGCTTTAGATAACTAAGTTCTTTTTTCCTTAATTTGGTGCTGCTTGAACTGCCTTATCAACTTACGGTAACTACATTCTTGCCTCATGTCACCCATGTCCATGGTACCTTCATTTCTCCCAATTGGGCACTTCCAAGTCATTAGTCGTCTGATACACAAGTAGTCAAAGAGCACAAGGTGCTATGTGGAACGTCCGACAACTGCGAGTCTTCCAATTTGTCTGTTAGCCTATTCCATTCTTGCTCATCTATATCCACCCGCGTGTGACAGCCGCTCGGTTTTCTTGGATAGTTCCCCAGCTGCCATGCCATTCACACGAGGTAAGAAACGCTTTCTCATGGAGCTGCCTACTTAGGGCAGGTGTGCCTTGTGCAATATACCGTTGGAAAACCCTCAGGGTCCGACCGCATGTTCGCATGTGGGTAGGCCGAGGCGACGATCAGGATAAATAATGAATTTTCTCACTTCGATAGGCGCGTGTGTTATCTTTTCAAATGTTCCTGTAAGTTTGCTCCGTCAGGCGTCTGTCGTAGAATTTGGGAGCTGCGTCCCCATGCGGCAAAAACCATCTGCCGGTGTCGATTTCAATCCGCATGGGCCATGGGATTCCTCGGCCATCGTCTCGTGGCTCTATCGGCTGTACCTTTTTCGAGTCAAGGAAAGGCGACATGGATACTGGCCTTCCGTTTCCCTTAATGACCAAAGTAGAAGATGTTTACAGTAACCACTAATCAGTGGCACACGGGGCTGCCAGCTTCGTACGATAATGACCATCCGTCTACGACGGGGGAAAATGCCCAACAAGGCGTGTGTGTTAGTTATGCCTTCGGCTTATTTGGAACGCTTATTAGTGCATCAAGTCTATTGTTAATTTTGTGCATTGTCCTTCTTTCTTTGGCTGGTGTCTGGTCTGGGTTGGACATTACCTTGAGATACAATCAATCTATTGAAGACGCTTGGATCCTGCAGTTGTTTTATTAACAAAAGTAATCATTATAATGTAATGTGATTAGGCGGACAGGGAATGCACTTTGTTTAGCTACCCTAGAGCTTAGCAGGGCGAATCTGGAGGTTATATTAATTTTTGTATATATATGGTGGGAAGTTCAGCTTCCCTCTAGGACGGCAGGCACAAATTTCACATCTTCTTTTTCAACAAGTTCAGATTTTACTTTGATCAAAGGATTCCATACCCACTAACAAGTTGATAGGCATGGTGTCTTTGAGTCAAATCTTAGAAACATGAGCTCGTCTACTCCTGGCTTACTCGGTATTGTAATTGTTTGCGGTAGCAATGCAGCTAATTTAGAAGCCACGTGCTTTTTTCCCGGAGATTAAGCGACAACTTATATAATCATGCTCTGAGTTTCCAGGAGGTGAAGCTCAGGCTCAAAATTGGAATCATAGGCATAGTCCATCCTGCTATTTACCAATGTTTATCCATATCCTTCTGGTCTAATCATCTTCATCCAATTTATTCCTCACTCCTTTAATGAGCTTGACGGCACCAGCCACTTATTGTTCTCAATCTCAGCTAGAGCCCATTCTTGAATGATATGCTCTACGCCTCTTCGCCTCGCCCTTGGCGGGCGTAGACCTGTGCAACGATAAATTGGGAATGAAGCCGACTCAAACTGACCTCGGGTAGGGCTCGGGATGATTCGTCAAGTGTATGCTCCAATAGTCCTATTGCTCAGGTCACCCGGCCTTGTTTGTTATAAAGTATCTATAGTATAGGGTATACCGGAACAGTGGAGACCTATCACCCAGGGCCTCAAGCTCCTCACCAGTGTACTTGACCCTAATCTCCGACTCAGACAACGCGTCCTTCTTCTTATTACTCAGATAGTACAAGCTTTCAAGTGCAAGGCACGCCCCGATTCCTGCCGAAGCAAAGCCCAGAGAGGCGCCAAATCCGGTAGGATACTTCGGACTCTCACTCTCAATGAAGATGTAGCTTCCTACAATACCGCCAAGGTTGCCGAGACAAATCATGTATGCGATTCCCATGGCCCGCTTGGTCGGTCCAGCCAGGTTGTTGACGGTCCACGCGTTACCACCGGGGTTAATTGGATACAGACCGATGCAGGCCAGGACAATGGCAAAGAAGCACGCAGGGATGTTATTCTCAATGTCGGCAGCAAGAGGGAACAGGATGGCGTAGGCGCAGCAGACTAACAACTGAGGGCCGACGATAAAAGGCATGCGCCACGTGAATTTGTCGGATAAGATTGCTGAGAGGTACGCGCTGACTGCGCCGGCGCAGTACGGCCCGATGGTGAGGAGTTGCGCGTTGGAGGACGTGTATCCCATGTTCCTAATGATCCGGGGCATGGTGAACTTGAGGGCATTGTTGGGAACAGTGTTGGACCAATAGATGAGGGCCTGAAGGTAGATCTGCCCATCACACACGACAGAACGGAGGATCTTCCAGTCAACGCCCTTGGCCTTGTTTTCGGAAACTTTGTTGCCGTTCTGCGCGAGCTGACGCAGCTCAAGATACCTGATCTCATCGGCATCAAGCCATTTGCCAGAGCTGGCCGGGCTGTCGATCAAAAAGAAGAAGGTTGCGATGCTGGCAATTACAGTCGCTAGACCTTCCAAGATGAAAATCCATCTCCAGCCTTCGTAGTTTCCGACACCGTCCATTCTGGAGATACCAAAGGCGAGGAGGCCCGAGAACGCTCCTGCAAGGGCACTCGCAGTGTAAAAGAGGGCGATTCTCGTCTGCGTTTCGTTCTTGACATACCATTTCGAGATGATCAAGACAGCCCCAGGAAAGAAACCTGCCTCTGCAACACCAAGCCTACGCCTGTTAGCCCCACGGTCGGCTCATGGCCAGCGGAGAGGCTTACATGAAGCGGACAGCGACAAGGCCGCCGAAGTTTTGGACCACGCCGAGGATGGTTGTCATGGAGCCCCAGGCTATGATGATGGAGCCGACGTAGCGGGAGGGCTTCTTGAACCTATTCAATATGTAGTTGCTGGGGACCTCTGCCATGCTCGTCAGATCTCGCCCATATAAACATCGTTGTTACATTGTTAACTTACCGAGAAGAACATAAGGAATGAAAAAGATGGACAGAGCTATGTTGTACTGCGTGCCCGTAAGCCCAAGCGTCTCGGACATGCCTTCAATGTTGGCATTTCCAATGTTGGCTCTATCGATAAAAGAAAAAAGGTAGAGCAAAGTCAGCAGCGGGATGAGTCGATAGTCAACCTATTGCATCTCTTAGTGTCTTGAGAATTGTTTGACGCATTTCAGAAGACAGCGAATGCATACCTTTCGGACTGCTTTCTTCTTCTTCTCGTCGGGAAAAGCGGCAAACCATCTGGCGTCTTCTTCCGACAGATTGGGGAAAAGAGTGGGAGCCTCAACCTCGGAGGCTGAACCATCCTTCTTGTGGGTGCTACCGGCCGGGCTGGCGCTGCTGTCTTGCTGTTTCTCAGCCATAATGTAAGAGATGATACTTGGTGAGTGATTCCGAAGGTGAATTAAGACCGAGAGAAT
Organism: Paramyrothecium sp. XJ0827; assembly: GCA_020881915.1. Lineage (NCBI taxonomy): Eukaryota > Fungi > Ascomycota > Sordariomycetes > Hypocreales > Stachybotryaceae > Paramyrothecium > Paramyrothecium sp. XJ0827. Next base: position 3,124,791 of record JAJFPB010000008.1, on the reverse strand, counting down.
GTCGGAGCACGCCGTTCCTGTACTAGATTCGACGAAGACGGCGAGTCCTAAGCTTTATACTCCTTCCGCTGATGACCTTGGAATATGTTCCGTTCCTCCAAGGTTCTGCGTCGGAGGACGCATGGATCCCCACGGGGTTGTTGGTCGAAATTTGGGGACCCCAGAATATCCCCGGTCCGTGAGCAGTCTAAAGTCATGGCGTAGAGGAATGGCGGAGGCACAGAAGTGGGGCCTCGGAGACCCCCGGTGGTTTCAACCTTGGTAATGATGGTTGCTGTGTCCGCTAGTCCCAGCATCTTGAACGTAACGTACGGGGGTAAACTGACTAGTCTAAGTGGTGGCGGCCTTTGAACTCGAGTGGTGGTCATCGGAAGGTACCCAAGTGGAGGACATTAATTAAGGTAATTGACAGATCCTGCTTGTCTAGTGCCAAGCAGACTCCGGAGGTGTCCTTCGGCTTCTCGGACATGTCCGAAATGTCAAAACTGCGACGTTCAACTTTGCCCGATAGCGGCGAACACAAGTATGAGGTTTGAAGGTACGTAATATCATGGTATCAACATGTCTAGACTTAAATCTATACCAGTGTCCTGTTGGGATAGAAACCATCTCACCTTCAGAGTACCTCATTTCATATAGACAAAGCCGCAACAACAGCAAAAATGCCGGGTAAGAATATCTTGGTGCTGCCTGGTGACGGTGTTGGGCCTGAGGTGGTGCGGGAAGCTCTCAAGGTCCTCAAAATTGTGCAAGACCATTCAGAGGCCGAATTCAGCGTCGAAGAAGCCCTGTTTGGGGGCTGTAGTATCGACGTACACGGCGTTGCCATCACCGAGGAAGTCCTTGGCAAGGCCAAGGCCGCGGATGCTGTGCTCGCAGGGGCTGTGGGAGGCCCTCAATGGTATGATGCCCCCCCCCCCGACTCGTCAAGGAACCAGACGATTTAACGAGACTTAGGGGTGTTGGTAGGGTGAGGCCTGAAGAAGGGCTTCTTCAGCTCCGGAAATCCATGGATGCCTACGCCAACCTGCGTCCGTGCCGTTTCCCTTCAAAATCACTGCATCATCTCAGTGTCTTGAAAGACTCGGAGAAGATTGCCGATGTGGACTTCATCCTTTTGAGGGAAAACTGCGGTGGTGCCTATTTTGGCGTCAAGGCGGAAACCGACAACTTTGCCTCCGATAGCTGGGCATACACAAGGCCAGAGGTCGAGAGGATTTCTAGGGTGGCCATTGCACTTGCAAACGCCCATGATCCGCCTCTCAATGTCACGTCCACGGACAAGGCCAACGTCTTGGCTTCCAGCAGGCTTTGGAGACGGGTGGTGGACGAGACATTTGCCGCCGAGGCCCCCACCATCACGTTGAAGCATCAGCTAGCTGATAGTGCGGCGATGCTGATGATGAAGATGCCTCGCCTCTTCAACGGAACCCTCCTGGCGGATAACACGTGAGTCGAGTCAAAACAACCGATCAAAGGCCCAAACCCGCTGACAACGTCCCAGCTTTGGGGATATTCTTTCCGACGAAGCCTCGATCATTACTGGCAGCCTGGGTCTGTTGCCCTCTGCGTCTTTGTCAGGGATTCCATCGGACGGAGGCGTGAAGGGCTTCTATGAACCTGTGCATGGAAGCGCTCCGGACATTGCTGGTAAAGGTTGATAGTACCATGCCGCCACCCTAACACCGGTTGATGATTGCTCACATCTCTTTTAGGTATCGCCAATCCCATTGGCACAATACTTTCAGTCGGCATGATGCTTCGTTATTCCTTCGATTTGAAGAGAGAAGCAGACGCCATTGACGCGGCTGTGCGTGCTGTCCTGGACGACCGATCCAGTGGCGGACAGGAAATACGCACGGGGGATCTCGGTGGAAGGAATACGACAATTGAGGTTGGCGATGCGGTTGCTAGGACCGTGGCACAGCTTCTGAAATAGTATATCATGTTCCTCAATTTTTTTCTTGTGTAAGTTTATCAAGAATATCAGCATAATCGCATGGCGCATCCTAGTGGCACAACAAACCCTTTCAGATTAGACATGCCGTACGGGACGGATGTAACTACTGAACTAAGTCAATGACAAGGCCTAACATGCGAGGAAAGTATGTCTGCCGAAAATGGGGACTGCATAATAAGGTTGAAACCAGTCAAGCGGAAAAGAGTTAACAATGTCATTATAAGGTCATACTGTTAAAAACCGTGGTATCAAGATCTACGCAGGGTAGTTAGAAACAGAGCACGAGACGACGTGTGCAATCCTCTACATTAACGCACATTAAAATTGCGTGACACTTGCCTTCTGTATTCTGAAATCTTTTTTATTAGCAGTGGTTTTAATGCTTGAATCTTTGGGAACCATTTGATTTTGGTACAAGGTCGATCCAGCGAGCTTACTAGCTAGGAGTCACACTGGGAATTGTAAGGAGTATTGCTGCAAATACCTGGAGTCTAGGACGAAGCTTGATCGTCCCCCCGCCGTGTGTGAATCGCTGAGGCACAAGTTTCAACCTTAAAAAGCTGAGATATACTTGCCCCTTCCTATTTGCGCCGTCTCGCACACTAGCTTGGCAGTGTTTGGGACTTACTCAATCCCACGAGCGTTCGAACAGCGTTCCGGCTGCACTTGTTTCCTAGAACCTCCCAATTGCACGACTATCAGGAACGTGAGTCAGCGTCATATTACTTTAGGTAAGAGAGCTTGACATACAGCCGTCTGGCTTCGTTGGGGGGAAATAACCTGCTCGTATATGAGGGCAAGCTCCTGGAGGCCTCGGAACATACGAGACAGGCTGCCAAGCAGGGCTGGAACCGTTTGAAGCGCGAGATTCGATTTTGCTGACGACAGGTCATGTTCAAGAACACAGCCCGGCTCCCGTTGTATCGTCTGTAGAGCTGATGCACACTTAATAAGCACAGCCGCATGAAAAATGGCATATGCGCATGTCCAGGGAAGCGATGAATGCTTCTGAACAATTTCCGCATGCGAGTGTGCCAGGCAAGATAAGTGGACGTGGAGCAGCTGGTCAAAGCTGCTTAGGCCTTGTACCATGCTTCCCCGCATTCTCAGGGGGCTGGCAGCACTCCAGACGGCCAACTGAAAGGCGAATGTCTTGAAGAGGGAGGAATTATCTCCACTGACTCGCTCGTGGAGAAGCCTCTGGCCATCTTGTGAGAAGCTGGGCGCCTCGGGCCCTGAGTCTGGCTTCGACGCGCTACCAGCTAATGACACCAGGACATGCAAGCAGGCAGTCTCTTGTCGGTCTTCCGGAACCTACCAGCCTTTTAGCCGCCCATGATGTAATGGTCACATAATCAAGGATGCGTTGCCTCATGCCCACCTTTGTGCTTATGTCGGAGTCGTGAATGCCAACTGGCCTCCCAAGAGAGATGGACACGAGCCTGCCGTCATCTGTCGTGAGCTTCAACCTATATGCCTAAAGGATCAGTCTTTCTCACCTGTCCAGTCAAATGAGAAGCCACCCCTCTTCGGACCCAAGTTCAATGCCGGGCCACAGGCATCGCGCTCCGTGCTTGTGCTACCCTGCGTCGTGGCAGCCCGTTCCTCGAGGGAGGCCAGCTCGGCTTCCAGGCTTTCAAGATAGCTTGGAGGAAACAACTCGTCAGTAAGAAATCGGGCAAGACATTGAGAACGATTCCACCCACCCAGGCGGGAGAGCGCTCGTGGCCCGGCTAGATGTCAACTCGGAGCAGATACAAGGAGTGTCTGCTAGTGCACAGTTGCCGCATTTCGGCGCCCTCAAGTCGCACTTTGACAACCCATTAGCCCTTCCAAGGAAATAAAAAGGGGTGTTTTCCGGCAGACTGACCTTGATCTTCCGCTTCCTGCAACGCTGACATGCAGTGTTCATGATGTGGCTGCCCAGCATGGGGATCACTGCGCCGGCAATGCCTGGCACATGGCTCTGTGGGACAGGGTGAATAGGATCAGGAACTCGCCTGGCCAGTAATTCAGTGCGGTTTAGTAATTCCAACACTAGTGCCGAGGTGTGTCCGCGGTTGGGACGGTCGACTGGCTCGCTGTGGGATCACGTGATATCCGAGAGGACCACCTAAGCCCAGCTGTTTTGTCTTTCGCACAGCACCATGTTAGACATGCAGTGACAAGAACGCGCACTCGCATTTCAAGTCAGGACACTGTCCATTGAAATCTATACTTAAATTCAGAGGCCCCGAACCGAGGGCCGTGAGCCTGTTCGTGAAGATGTCGGACAAGCCGATCCTGGCATGCAAGCGCTGCAAGGTCAAGAAACTCAGGGTTTGTCCGGGATGCCAGTGTCATTAGCGGAATCTTACTGACGATTTATTTATGTGTACTGATAGTGTGACGACGATCCGATAACATGCGCAAACTGCGTCAAGACGGGCAATATCTGCGTCCAGGTAGATTCAAGATCCAAGAGGGAGTATCCTCGAGGGTGAGTTCTGGCAAGATCAGCGCGTGCTGCATGATCAGTCGAGGCTGAGGGCTGGCGCAGATATATCGATGACCTCCTGCGCCGCATCCAGCTTCTCAAGTCAGCCGCCGAGGAGCCTCATGAGATGTCACCTGCGACTACTGTGAGCCTCGAGACAGAGGCCATGTATCATGAGGTCGGCAGTGTCATCAGGTAAGGTTCAGCACATGAACTTTACGCTGCGAAGACTCATGCCCGAGCAGCATGGCCCGCCTGGTTGAAGCTGCCGTGACGCCGTCTGATTCCGCCGCCGTGTCTTTTCCCCCGGGAGTAGACCGCCCAGCGCCAATACAAGACCCCCGACCACCACTTGCAGAGCCCGCAGCCCTCCCAGCAGTGGGAACGGCGCGATATTTATGTTCTTCTTAGTGAGTGTGCCTTTGCTCCTTCCAGGATGGTCGCTGATTCAATCCAAGCCTGGACGGGTTGCATCTTCTGCACCCTTTTATGCAGCGGTCGAAAGTTCTTCAGGAGCTAGACGATATCTACGCAGACACACGGTCCCAAACGAGCCCCTGTCTATTCCGAATCAACATGATCTTTGCAATTGGGTCGGTTGCACCGTTCAGATCTGGTCTTCACGGAGTATCCCCACTCAACTACTATGCAGCAGCAGCTATGCAACATGCCCATAAGTCGTTCGAGTTGGCTGGCCTGGAGCAAGTCCAGGCGCTCTTGCTGGTGCTTATCTTCTCTCTTCAGCACGATGTTGCAGGTAAAAACGCTTTCCGGGCCACGGCTCGTAAGCAAAACGAGAATGAAGACTAAACATCGGCTCTAGTGGGGAATAAATGGGACCTTGCCCGTACCGCCATGCGCATTTGCATCGAAAACAATTTTCAACGAAACAGGCAGTGTCTTCGGCCGCTTGACGAGCACATGCGTCGAAGAGCTTTTTGGGCGTGCTACATTAATGATCGCCACAGCAGCTCAGTTTTGGGCCGGCCGATGGCTATTCAGGATGAGGATATCGACATAGAGGTGTGCACGAACGCGGGACACGCCATGCTCTTTGGCTGACTTCTTGTAGCTTCCGGTAGATGCCGACGACGACCTTATCGAGTCTGGGAATGTGGAGGATCAGCTGCTTCGTGGTATGTCCGAGGTATCGGCGCAACTTCGTCAGATTCATCTGAGGAAAATAACGAGTCGCATGAGGTCCCGGCTCTATCGGGGTTTGCCTCATCAGTCCGTCGCAGGCTTGCAAGCGACTGCCAGCGACATCATAACTGATTTGGATGACTGGCGCATGGCCTTTCCGATTCTATCAGAACCTCGCAATGCCTACGAGACTATCCAGTGGAGAGACCTTAACTACTTCAGAGAGCGCCTCAAGTGCTACCGACTCATTGTGCTAACGAACAAGGAGCGCGAGACCACCGCGAGCGGGGACTTTGCTATGAACTTGAGCCACAGTATACACGCTGCTGGCCAGATTGCCGCCTCGTACCGGGCGCTGCGAACGGCAGACAAGATTATTCTCAACTGGACATGCGTCCATGATATGATGTCGGCAGGATTCTCCACTTTATACTGCGAAATTGCCCGCAAACAGCTGGTTGCCTCGGGCAGTGTCGGGACCCAGCCGTCTACCGATATCACGGAAACAATCAATTCCATCATCGGCACTCTACAATACATCGCGGAGAAGTGGCCGACAGTCAACAGACACTTTCATGCTTTTCGGACACTTGCCGCGCGTGTTGGTCTGGACGATGGCGGACAAGTCCGAGCCGGAACGTGGGCGTCAGCCACGTCCGAACCCGCACCCATCAACACTGAGACCGTCGACTGGGAGAACTCATTCGCTGGCACTGCCGACATGTGGGACGCGGCCATGGCTGCGTTTCTGGATGAGCCCTTGGATCTTACCAACATCGAATGGGGCGCAATAGATTGGGACGCTATGGAACTCTTGTCTCACGAACCGTCAGCCCCATCGGGGTAACGCCACACCCGCCGGACATGTCCGATGCCCAACAACCACCACCACGAACCCCACACACGTCCTGCTTGATCTTCGTTCCGATTCGGACGTGTCCGCGATCGGCCCCAAGCACATTGTCATACTTGGGCATGGGTCACAATCATCTCTTTAGACAGGGACGTAAGTTACTGTCGAACGGTGGCTACAACCCCGAGGAGTGAATAGATATATTTCCCCAGCTTCTCTACCCCAGACCAACCCCAAAGGCTCTAGATCATTCGTTCAATCGACCATTCTAACCATCCCTTACCTTTTCTTCAAAGTACATCTCCCCCTCTTTCCCCAACACCAACTGTGTCATATTGAATCGTCAATCATGGCTCCTTCATCGACGACCGAGCTTCACAGCGCCACCGCCGTGGCCAACGGTGCCTCCCTGGACTCCAAGTCTGCCGTCTTCAACAAGGCTGGCACGGATTTGAAGTCCATGGCCGTCGGCGCGCAGACAAAGGACGGTCGCAGCGCGGTGCCCACAATTCCCAACTTCAAGTCCAAGGAAGAAGAGCAGCGCTACTGCAAGGAGCACCTTGTCGCTGCATTCCGCGTCTTCGCCGACAGGGGCTACGACGAAGGCGTCGCCAGCCACATGAGTCTGCGTGACCCTGTACGTCGGGACCACTTTTGGATCAATCCGTAAGTTGAGTTGGATTAAGTACCCCGCGGCAAACTGCTCACAAACGACATTCAAGCTACGCCATGCACTTTGCCGACATTACCGTCTCGGATCTTGTGTTGGTCAACGAAGATGCCGAGGTCATTGAGGGTAACCACGCTGTCAATGCTGCCGGCTTCTCCATTCACAGCGAGATCCACAAAGCGCACCCCTGGATTAATGCCGTGTGCCACGCCCATGTTTGTCTGCCCCTACCTACTCTTTTCTCCGCCCTCACTAATTCCCCCTCTTCAGACCGTTTACGGCAAAGTATACTCCGTCTTCGGCAAGAAGCTCCCGCCCATGATGCAGGACTCACTCCGCTTCTATGACTCCCATAGCGTCAACCTGGACTACGGTGGTGTGGTCCTTTCGTCCGAGGAAGGCAAGAACATTGCCGCGACGCTAAACCCTCAGGACAAGGTGTGCATCCTGCAGAACCACGGCCTGCTGTCTGTGGGCGAGACCATCGACGAGGCGGCATACTGGTTCATATGCTTCGATAAGTGCTGCCAGGCTCAGCTAGCCATCAACGCCGTCGTCCGCGCCCAGGGGGATGATTGGCAGCCAAAGGCATCTATCTGGACCTCTGGTAGATAGACGAAAAGTAGATAGATGTGCCTTCTTCTGCTTTCTAATGGCATCATAACACTCTTTTGCTACTTCTTTGGCTCAATCTTCTAGGCTATCAATCTGTTAACCAGCTCAACGCCGGGCCCTCACCAGATTCCTCCAGAACGTATACGTTCTACGGAGATTCGTGAGATCTGCCGTCCACCATCTCTTCGCATATGGTGACGGCTTTGCTCTTGGTACCTTACAGTTATGGGAAACGTCGGCTAGTAGACGACGATTAATTTTATATAGGAAAAAAAGAGATCTACTTGAAGGCAAGGGGTAAATAATAATTAAATCCTTAGTAGCTAATAATTAGCTAGAAAAATAGAAAGGAAATTTCCTAGATTTCTTAGAATTTTACTAATAATATTTAAGAATATTAGAAAAATAATAGTATTTTCTAAAAAATTTCTTAGAATTATTTTAGAGTTTTATTAATTAAATAAAATACTAGTAATAGATTTCTTAGGGTTAATCTATATAGAGGAAGCTAACTACTTAAGGAAAGGAAGGTATATATCTCTTTTAGGTATTTCCTAATTAGGTAATTAACCTTCTAGCTACTCTAATCTTCTAGCTACCCTAACCTTCTAGCTGACCCTCTGGCTGCCTTGTGCCCTGAGCCACTAGGTACCCTATAGCGCCGGCTGCCCTAATCTTCTAGCTACCCTAATCTCTATATGGGCCGTAGTATGTATTGGAGCCCTGTGCCCTGACCCTCCGGCTGCCCTAACCCTCCGGCTGCTCTGACCCTCCGGCTGCCCTGACCCTCCGGCTGCTCTGACCTTCCGGCTGCCCTGATCTTCTGGCTTCCTTGTACCCTAATCTTACTAATTAATCTTCTTGGCTAGCTCCTTGGTAATATACTTATTCCTACCTCTAATCTTCTAGCTACCTTAAAGAATTAATAATATCTTAAAAATACTATCTATAATATTTAGAAGAAGTAGAAATATAAGGTCCTAATCTTCCTTATATCTTAATATCTAATCTTCCTTATGCCTTAATATCTAATTGCCTTGTGCCTTAATATCTAATTACCTTATGCCTTAATATCTAATTGCCTTATGCCTTAATATCTAACTGCCCTAACCTTCTAGCTGCCCTAACCTTCTAGCTACCCTAAGAAGTAGTATTAGATTATTAGATAGAAGTAAAGCTTATATTTATAATACTAACTACCTTATACCTTAATATCTAACTACCTTATACCTTAATATCTAATTACCTTATGCCTTAATATCTATATTTTATTTAAGGTCTTAATATAATAATTGGGGGTAGCCTTATACCAAAGGTATAGGGTAACTAAGGATTATTAGGGGTATATTTATTCTTAGATAAAGTAATAAGAAAGTATCTAAAGTATATAAGAAGTTATTACTAGTTTATAAAAGAATAATATAATAAAGATTATTTTAGGAACTATATATTATTAATAGCTAATAGTTTTTTATTTATTCTAAGATAAAATTCTCTTATTTATATACTTATTATAATTACTTTATTAAGGTAATTACTAATATACTTAGTTTAATATACTTAATTATAATATATAAATATATATATATAATTAGTTCTTTTCTTATTTAGTATTATATAGGGATTTATTTATATTCTTAGTTTTAAGGTAATTAGGTACTAATCTTTTTTCTACTTTACTAGGTAGGAACTATATTTTACTAGATCCCTAGAATAGTAGCTATATTATATCTAATATATTTCCCTATTATTTATTTAAGTCTTTAGTTATATTAGTTCTATATAATTATATTCTTAATAAGAACTAATATATATTTAAGTTATAATCTACTAATTAATTTACCTAGCTTTTTTATATAGTATTTATTATAATTAATATAAATTATATTTATTTTATACTAACTTAGTTATAGAATTAGTATAAATTATAATATAATACTTCTTTCTCTAAGGCTTACTCTAGAGACCTAATTATTTCTTTTATATAAATTAGGTAGATTTCTAGATTTCTTAATTATAATCTAGTAAGTATTTCTTCTTCTTTTTCTTCTTTATAATAATCTTAGAGATTACTATTTACTATTATTTTTATACTAATACTATTTTTAGATTTAATTTTATTATTATATCTTATACTTATTATTATTTAAAGAATATAAAATATAAAATACTATTTAAATTAAAGTATTACTAAATATATATTTATTTTAATTATTTTTATAATTTAATAGGTATTTCTTTAATATCTTATAGATTTCTCTTTCTATATATTTTAAGTTTTTTATTAATTATAGCTTAGTTTATTAAATAATTAATAAGAATAAGAAATTAAAGAAGAAGAAAATTAAGGTAGAAGAAAAATTACTTTATTATTAAGTTACTCTTTCTAAGTCTTTAGTTTAATTAATATAATTATATTATTAGTATTAGATCTTAAAAAATAAAAGTACTTATTTAATAAAAAATATTAAAATTAAGAAGAAGATTCTTATTAAAGAAATAAAAATTATTTTTAATATTTAATTCTTAGTATATTTTAATATTACTTTTTTTTAAATATAAATTAATAAGTCTTAAGTTTTAAAGTTTTATTTAATTTTAAAATTCTCTTAGTTTTAAATTAGCTTTTTTTTAAATATTTAAGTAATTTCTAGGTATTTTTACTTTTATTATAGTTTTTTTATTTAATAAAATATAGTTTTTTTTATTTTTAGTTTATTTATATATAAGTATTCTTTTTATTTTATATTCTTTTTTTTCTATAAGTACCTTAATAGATTTTTTTATAGATTTATTATTTAATATTAGTTCTAGAAATATAATATAAAATATTAAGTAGTATTTTATTATATTTAGAAGTTCTAGCTTATAATTAATATTCTTAATTTTATATAAGATTTTAAAGAATTTAGGTTTTTTATAATCTAATTTATTACTTAATTATATTATTTTTATATTTTTTTAAGTAAATAAACTATATTCTTTTTCTTAAAAATTAGGTCTAGTAATATTTTTATATTATAATATTTTTTATTTTTTTTATTTATAAATAAGATTTCTTATTTTATTATATTATATAATTATTTAAATTCTTTTATTTTAATAATAGCTAATTTATTAAGAAATTCTTTATATTTAATATACTTAATAATTAATTTAAATCTATAATTTATATAAAAAGTAATATTTTAGTAATTTCTAATTTAGTATTATTATAATAGTATTATATTATAAGTAGCTATTTTATTTAATTCTTTTATTAGTAATTAATATAATAATAGAGATATTATTTTAAGATTTAATTTATATATTTTATTTATTTATTTATTTATAAATAATAAGTAGTACTTAATTTATAATTAATATTTAAGAGAATTACTAATTCTTATTAGAATTTAAATATAAATATAGATTCTTTATTAGAGATAATTTCTTCTAGTATATTATATTAGCTTATAATATACTTATAAAAATAATATATTATATCTTTAGTATTAATTACCTTATTATAGGTAATAAAATAAATATATTTAATAAGTCTATTAATAATAATAAAAATACTATTATAGCTATTCTTTAAGCTTAATTTCTTTAATTAAGGGAGCTTAATAATAAAGTTTTATAAGATTAATTACTAAAATTAAATTAGTACTAATAATAATTTAAAGTATTTATAAGATTTATATCTTAAGGCCTTAGTTTTATTATAAATATTATATTTTCTTATAATTCTTTTTATATCTTTTTTTATTTTTAAGTAATTATATATTTAATATATTACTTCTATAGTTTTTTTAATTCCTTTATATCTAATAATATAGTATTTATAGACTTTAATTAGAATTTTTTCTTATATTTTTTTAGAATCTATATTTAATTATTATATATAGGTACTATATTATATTTTATATTTACTTTTATAAGTACTTTTATAATATATATAATATATTTCTTACTTTATTTCTTAATTTTATTATATTATTTATTTTTATTTTGATTTAGTAAATCTTAATTAAATTAATAATTTTTTATTTATAGTTTCTTTTTAAATTAAAATATAGTAATTACTATATTACTTTAGGGATTTTTACTTATATTTACTTTTTTAATTTAATATATTAATATATTTATTCTTAGATCCTTTTTAATAAATAATTTTATAATTAAAGAATATAAGTATTTTTATATAGTAGATTTATTTTATTATTAGAATTTAAATTATAATAAAGTAAGTAATATTTTAGTAATTAATATAGATCTTAATCTTATATTCTATATTTATAAAGTAATATTAAAATTCTTTAAATACTTTAATAATTACTATAAATTCTTTATTATAAATAAAATAATAAAGTAAAGATCTAGTAATTTTCTTAAATTAAAAAGTAATAAGATATAGAAGTTTATTATTTTTTATTTATTTAATAGTAGTACTAAGGGTATAATTAGAAATATTAGTTTCTAAAATAATTTATTTTTTTAGATTAAAAGTTATTAAAATAAATTTATTTATAATTTATTTTTTAATTTCTTTAAAGGCTTATTAGATCTCTAAGATTTATTTAAAAAATATATCTTTTTTAATTAGATTTATTAGTAATTTAGTAATTTTTTTAAAGTATTTAATAAAGTATTTATAATAGTTTATAAATCCTAAGAAGCTCTAAATATTCTTAATATTATTCTTAGGGGGCTTTTATTTTTTAATTACTATAATTTTACTTTTCTTTATTTAAATCTTATTAAATTAAATAATATATTTAAGGAAATCTACTTTATATATATAGAAATTACTTTTAGTAGATTTTACTAGAAATTTAGTATTTTATAGTACTTAAAGTACTTTATATATATACTTTTTATATTATTTTTTATTCTTTAAAAAAATAAATATATTATTTAAGTAAATAATAATAAAGTTATTTATAAATTTTCTTAAAATATAATTAATTATATATTAAAATATAACTAGTATATTAATTAAATTAAATAATATTACTAAGGTTTTAAAGAATTTAAATTTTATATAAAAGGTAATCTTTTATTTATTTTCTTTCTTTATTTTAATTAAATTATAAGTACCTTTAAAATTAAATATAATAAAAAATTATTTTATTATATAAATAATCTCTTATTTTAATAATAAGAAATAAAGGTATTTTATTTTTAATAATAATATTATTAAGTTAATAGTAATTTATATATAAATAGAGTTTTTTATTTTTATTTAGAATAAATATAATAAGATATTTAGCTAATAATATTAATTATTAAATATATTCTTTCTTAAGATTCTTATTAATATATTCTTTTAATATTTTTAGTTCTTTAGTATTAAGATTATAAATTAGTAAGAAGTAGATCTTTTTTTTATTAATTAAGTAGATTTTATAGTTCTATTTTAAGTAATTAAGAAATCTACTTTTTAGATTTTTTATAAATAGCTTTATATATTTATAGTACTTCTTTAAGATATTTATAAATCTATTTTCTACTTTTTATTTTACTTATATTTACTTTTTAATACTATATATAAAAATATAAATAAAATTAATTACTTTTTATTTATAGGTAGAAATTACTTTACTTTATTTATATTATATATTAGATTATATTTTATTATTAATTAATATCTTAGCTTTTACTTAATAATTTTTTTACCTTAGGAAGGTCTTTTCTTTTTTAAATAGGGTTTTATTATAAATATTTATTTCTTCTTTTTTTCTTTATTTTCTTTTTCTTATTTAAAGTTATTATAATTCTACTATTATAACTTAATTAGTATTCTAATTAAAAGTATATCTTTAGTCTTTTAATTATAATTTACCTAGAAATATATTAGATTAGGTACTAATAATATTTAAAGTAACTTTATAAATAATTCTTTATATTATTATATTAAGAATAACTTCCTTATTAACTTATTCTTAGTTATAAATAAGTAAAATACCTTCTATACTTATAGTCTAATATTTTCTTATTTTCTCTCTTTATAGAATTTAATATTAGTTTATAAAATCTAGATTAATATAATTTTCTTTAGTACTAGTATTTACTTTAGTATTAAATATTATACTTTAAATTATAAAATTAATATAATATTCTTATTATTTTACTTAGTTCTTTTTTTAAATTATAGCTATAGTATATTACTTCTTTTTATTATTTTATAATTTAATTATAAATAATAAATCTTATTTTTTATTTAATTACTTTATATAGAGATTTTATTAATTCCCTATTAGGTTTCTTTAATATTAATAAGTAAGTTATTATATATTTTAGTTATATAAATAATATACTTATAGTAGATTTAATATAGGTAGTAGTATTCTTTATATTCCCTAGTATACTCTTCTTTTATAGTACCTATTATTTTTAATTCTATTTCTCTATAGAAATATATTTTATTTATTTTATATTTCTAATAATTATAGTAATAATATAGATTATCTTTTATATAGCTAATTTCTATAGAACTAGATTTAGTTCTATAAAATATAGGTACTTTTTTTCTATAATTATAAATAAAGTACTCTCTTCTATAGTAGTACTTCCTTCTTAGGAACCTATTAAGGAACTATAAAATTATTATTTTAATATATTTATAGTCTTTATTAAGAAATATATTTTTTAATTAAATATATTTCCTTTTATATTTACTTTAGAGCCTATAAAGTTAATTAATCTTTATTTAGTAATATATTTAGTATTTATTAGTTTTATATATCTCTTCTACTTTAAAGTAATATTCTTTAAGGTATTTTCTTCTTAGTTTAAGAATTATAATTTAGTACTTAAGGTAATATATTTTAATCTCCTAGTAAGGTATTTCCTTAAATATATAGGGGTTTTTTATTTTAGTATTTTATATATATATAAAGAATATATTTTATTTTATTTTAATAATAAAGTAAATTAAATATTAATATATTATATAAAATACCTATAAGATTTTATTATATCTAATATAATTAAAATTAAATAGGGGATTATATTATAAGTTAATAGTAAATCTTACTTCTTATAGGCTTATAGCTATTTTTATAGTTATTACTTAAATATATACTTCTTAATCTCTAAAACGTAGATTATATTATTTAGTTCTAGTTTTAATTAATATATAATTAAGTAAAAGTAAGATACCTTTAGTAGTATTTATACTTAATTTTAATTTATTATCTAAGGGTTTATTAATTATAGGGGTTCTTTATAATAAGTTAATTAGGCTAGTAATATTAAATATATTTTTAATTATTATTTATTAATTAGGGATTTCCTTAGTAGGTTCTTATTTTTTAATAATATTAATAATATATTATTCTATAATATTAATACTTTATTTATTTTCTATAACTAGCTAGAGATATATTTTCTTATTTTCCTAAGGCTTTAGTAATTATAGATATAGTATTTCTTTTTTTTATAGTTATAATAAGTAAAGTTCTTACTTTTTTAAATAATATTAATTTCTATAGATCTAGAAGTAGTTCTAAAGAAAGTAGAAGTAAATTTCTTTTTCTTTTTAATAAGTATATAAGTAGATTTAATTATTTATTTTTTATTTTCTTACTTATACTTATATTTCTATTCCTAATTATAGTTATTAATTTTAATAGCTTTCTTTATATAATTAACTAAACTTTTCTTCTTATATTTAATTTTAATAAGTTTATTTTTTACTTTAGGCTTTATATAATTATAAAATACTTTTTTAAGTATATTTTCTAGTTAATATAGGGGGGCTATAATATAAAGGAACTTAGTAATAAATTTAGTATATAACTTAGTTTATTAGAGGTAATTAAGTATTTACTTTATATCTTAGATTTTATTAGTAATTTTAAAAATATTTTAGAGATTTCTTTTAAATTTCCTAAAGTCTAAAAAAATAAGTTTAGTTTCTTTATATTAGAAAATAAATATATTATTTATATAATCTTATAAAGTAGACTTAAATTATATTTATATTTTACTTATAAGGAATTAAGCTATAAATATAATATACTTATAGTCTTTTATAAAAAGTAAAAAATATTTAAAGAAGAAGGCTTTAAGTATTATAATAAATATCTAAAATTTCTAGGGAGATCTATTAAAAGCCTTAGATTTATAAATATATAATATAGCTTTTTAGTTTTTTTAGGCTTTTATTTCTTTATTAAGGTTTATACTTTAAAGTTATTTAAGTATTTCTTTATTTTTCTTAGATTCTTCTATATAAAGTTATATTATATTAATTATTTTCTTCTTTAAGGTCTTAATAAGTTACTTAAGTTTATAAGCTTATTAGATATTAAGGATATTATCTTAGAGTTAATTAAGCTTCTTATTAATTATTTAAAGATCTTCTTAGAACTTAGCTTATAAGGTAATAACTTTATTATTATTATTAAAATCTAATTATAAAACTAGATCTTTACTTATAATAATATTATTTCCTAAGAAGATTTTTTTAGAAGTAATTTTAGTAAGTAGAGACCTTAGTACTATAGAGTAAATTACCTCCTTTTTCTTAGGGTTTAATTTAATTAATTTATTTACTATTTTAATATTACTTTAGGTATAATAGTATTATCTAGAATAAGAACTATTAATATATAATAATTAGAAGTAGTTTTATATTAAAGATATAAAATAACTAAGAATTATTAGAGAATATATTTATTCTTAAATAAAATAATAAAAAAGTATTTAAAATATATAAGAAGTTATTATTAGTTTATAAGAGAATAGTATAATAAAGATTATTTTAGAGACTATATATTATTAATAGTTAGTAGTCTTCTATTTATTTTAAAGTAAAATCTTCTTATTTATATACTTATTATAATTACTTTATTAAAGTAATTACTAGTATACTTAATTTAATATACTTAATTATAATATATAAGTATATATATATAATTAGTTCTTTCTTTACTTAGTATTATATAGGGATTTACTTATATTCTTAGTTCTAAGGTAATTAGGTACTAATCCCTTTTCTACTTTATTAAATAAGAACTATATTTTATTAGATCCCTAGAATAGTAGCTATATTATATCTAATATATTTTCTTATTATTTATCTAAGTCTTTAGCTATATTAGTTCTATATAATTATATCCTTAGTAAGAATTAATATATATTTAAGTTATAATCTACTAATTAATTTATCTAGCTTTTTTATATAATATTTATTATAACTAATATAGGTTATATTTATTTTATACTAGCTTAGTTATGGGGTTAGTATAGGTTATAATAATAAGCTATTTAAACCTTTAAGTAACTTATTACTTATTAGCTTAATTCTTAGATAATAGCTTTTCTATTATAGTAGGTAATTATAGCTAGGTATTAATAAGAATAAGGTATATATTAATATAATAATTCTTATTTCTAATAGAAGACTAGCCCCTACAGGCCTACTAGTAGGCCTTTTAGAATAAGATTTTTAAGTTATAAAGAGATAGATCTAAATATAAACTAGAGTAATAAGATATAATATACTATAGACTTAATTATCTAGCCCTTTCTAATTATCTAAGGTTAAGATTAATAATTATATATTAAAATAATCTAATCCTAGTTTTAGTTTATAGAATTAGATATATATCTCTATTAGATTAATAGCTTTATATATCTTTCTTATAGTATACTAGGTATATACTAGATTATTTATACTTATTAGTATATTAGAATAGTCTTCTCTAAGCTTTATTTTAAAAGTCTCTATTATTTATATAAAAAGCTTCTTTACTTCTTCTTATTAGCCTTAGTTCTAAAATATTAATATAAAATTAATTATATTTATTAGTATTAAGAAATAATCTTCTTTAAGCTTTATTTTAAAAGTCTTTATTATTTATATAAAAAGCTTCTTTACTTTCTTCTACTACCTATATATTAATATAAAATTAATTATATTTATTAATATTAAGAAATAATCTTTATTAAGTTTTATTTTAAAAGTTTCTATTACTTATATAAAAAGCTTCTTTACTTTTTCCTATTAGTTTTAGTTCTAAAATATTAATATAAAATTAATTATATTTATTAATATATTAAAATAATCTTCTTTAAGCTTTACTTTAAAAGTCTTTATTATTTATATCTTAAATTTCTTTATTTTTTTCTATTAGTCTTAGTTCTTATATATTAATATAAGATTAATTATACTTATTAATATATTAAAATAATCTTTATTAAACTTTATTTTATAAGTCTTTATTACTTATATCTTAAGCTTCTTTACTTTCTTCTATTAGCTTTAGTTCTAAAATATTAATATAAAATTAGTTATACTTATTAATATTAAGAAATAATCTTTATTAAGCTTTATTTTAAATTTAGTCTTTATTACTTATATTTTAAGTTTCTTTACTTTCTTCTATTAACCTTAGTTCTTATATATTAATATAAAATTAGTTATATTTATTAATATATTAAAATAATCTTTATTAAGCTTTATTTTATAAGTCTTTATTATTTATATAAAAAGCTTCTTTACTTTCTCCTATTAATCTTAGTTCTTATATATTAATATAAGATTAGCTATATTTATTAGTATATTAGAATAATCTTTATTAAGCTTTATTTTATAAGTCTTTATTACTTATATCTTAAGCTTCTTTATTTTCTTCTATTAATCTTAGTTCTAAAATATTAATATAAAATTAGCTATACTTGTTAATATATTAAAATAATCTTTATTAAGCTTTATTTTATAAGTCTTTATTATTTATATTTTAAGCTTCTTTATTTTTCTTTATTAATCTTAGTTTTAAAATATTAATATAAGATTAATTATACTTATTAATATTAAGAAATAATCTTCTTTAAGCTTTATTTTAAAAGTCTCTATTACTTATATCTTAAGTTTCTTTACTTTTTTCTATTAGCCTTAGTTCTTATATATTAATATAAAATTAATTATACTTATTAATATATTAAAATAATCTACTTTAAGCTTTATTTTAAAAGTCTTTATTACTTATATTTTAAGTTTCTTTATTTTTTCCTATTAGCCTTAGTTCTTATATATTAATATAAGATTAGTTATATTTATTAGTATATTAAAATAATCTTTATTAAGCTTTATTTTAAAAATCTCTATTATTTATACCTTAAGTTTCTTTACTTCCTCCTATTAGCCTTAGTTTATATATATTAATATAAGATTAGTTATACTTATTAGTATTAAGAGATTATTTTTATTAAAGAGCTCTCTTTAAATCTATAGTATTTTTATATTAAGTACCTTTATATTACCCCATTTTCCTTTAAAATTAAAGTATACTACTATACTATATAAAAGAGATATCTTTGCCTTAGTCTTATCCCTTAAGGTAAACTTTCCTACTTATAGTATAGTATTTATATATAATAGATATATAGTATATATTATTTATATCTTATATTAGCTATATAAGTAAAGATATATGATAACTATTAATATTTCCTTCCTAAAATAATTAACTATACTACTACTAGTAAGCCACTTATATATTACTAGCTAGATAAGCCGATGTATATTATAACTTCTATTCTTATCTTTAGCAATAAAAGAAAAGGCCTTTAAAGCTCCCAAGCCCACATGCAATCTAGACGCCTCCGCTTATTGCTTGCCCTTCCGCCAAGGTTTGCACGGAGCACCACATAGATACTTTACTACCGGTCCATAGCTTAGACCGTACCTTATCTCCTTAACATAGCCTAGATGCTTTCGGGCTCTCTAAGTCTTATTCTAACCTTATTAATATCAATATATTACAGGCAAGACAATAACATTTTATATTCTTGGGGTAAGTCCTAAAGCTCTAAATAACTTCGGTAATTATATCTAACTACTAAGTAACCCTTTACTTAACATCTCTAATATAGCAAAGGGGCTCACCAATCCCAGAAGACCTCTCCAGCCTATCACAATATCCATTCCCAATTCCGCAAAATATCAACTCAAATAGTTCTAGCCAAAGCCAGTTCTTGCCTCCTAGCCCGGATGTATATGCCTCTTCGATCGCTGGGGTATAAAACATAGTAAGTACTTTAATTATGGTAGTGTTATACTTGACTCTAAGCGGATGCTATTTATCTTTATACTATTAATGTACTTCTAGAACTCCAGACATTATATTCTTTATAACCTCTATAAAAATAAACTTATGCGGCAATTCTTGCAAGATATACTTTCCAATACATTTAGCGTACTTCTTAGCTAGAGCAGGATCTCTATAGTAATCTTGAGAAAGTGCTAAATAATAGTTGCTGACCTCATGTAGGTAGTAGGTAGCGGAGTGTTCTACGATGGCTTAAATATAATTCATTAATGCTATAAGTTCAGTTAGAGTTCTCTCTATATATAAACTATCGGCCAAGGAAAGGACTATAAGATTTGGGGCGTTGACGAAGAAACTCCTTGCCGGGCAAATAGCCACAACAGCTATGTTCACTTTTGGTATGAAAAAAACGGCCGAAGTAGCCCCAACCATGTTGTATGGCGCGAACGTTCGAGCGACTTACACTCGTGAAGGATGCTGTGGGCACTAAATTTTTAATTAAAACCATACTCTGCACCACTAACCTTAGCCTGGCTGGTTGATGAAATAGGAAGGATATATATAACCATCAGGCCATGGCCGTTGTGGTTTGTAATTGGAGAGGGAGAATGTGGCTGTTCTAGTGCTAGTAGTACTAGAGATAAGTATAAGGCTGTTGCTAAGCCCTTGGTCTTGCTGTCCTTGATGCTGTACTTACTCCTTTGACTCGATCTTAATCTCCAAGCTATATGAGCTTAATGCTATCCTCCGACTCTTGTGGCCTTTATACTACTAGTACCTATAATCTAAGCTTAAATATTATTTTTTTAAAATAAGGCCCTATTTCTATTACTAATAACTAGCTATTTATATAAATATTATAGAAACTGGCTACAAGAGTAGTTACCTAAATTATTAGCTATTATAAAAATTTAATATAAAAAGAGAGCTATATTACTAGTATACTTAGATAAATAAGATTAAGATTCTATAGGCTAATATAATAAGGGGTAAGAATATAAGAAATTAGAATTAATAGTATTAAGCCCACTTTAATCTAGTAGTAACCTTTTATTTTATAAAGGTCCTTTCTTATTTACTAGGAGTATAGTAAAGATAAAAATCTTTAAATAATTCTTATAAACTTAGTATACTTAAATATTATCTAAATATAAAAGAGTATAAATAATAAATAATAAAGAATAATATTAAGTAACTTATCTTTATTAGTAATATAAACTCTATAAGTAAATAATATAGATATACTATATAAGCTAAAAAGTATTAGGAGCAAGTAGCTACTATTCTATTAAGGATCCTATTAACTAGTTATCTAAGTATACTATACTTATTAGCTATTATTTATCTTAAGAAATGTAGGTTACTTATCTACCTAGCTATACTTATAGCTACTATAGATATTAAAAAGATAATAGTCTAATAGTCTCCTCTTAATAATATAAGGGCTATAAATATAGCTTTTATACCTATAGAGAGAAGGAATTATTTACTTATAATAAGTAGGAATATTCTCTTATACTTTAGTATAATTATTTTATTTTAGGGATACTCTAGAGACTCCTAATATTACTAGAAGATAAACTAGATATAATAGGTATAGTAAAGGGAAGCTACTATATCTATTATAAATATAGTAATAAGGATATAATAAAAATTTAAAAGAGAAACTATATTAATTAATAAGAAGAAAAAGAGTACTATAATAAGATTAACTTATGAATTATTAGGGGCTTAACCCCTTTAAGTAGACGGCCATAGCCCGGCAGAGGCATTCAGGGGCAATAACTTCCTCCCTTTACTATATTACAGATCATACTATTGGGGCTAAATGCAACTAATTATATATATAGGGTTAATATTAGCATTGCCTTAGAGGAGATATATATAGTATAGCATATGATTGGTGTATTATTATATTAAATAGGAGATACCCCCCTGAACTGGAGGATCTTGTGGTCTTGCCGAGCCACGTACCTATATTTGCTTAAGGTGGCAGGGCAACGTCGCGAAGGTCGGCCACGAGGTTTCCTACGCTGGAAGGCGAGTCGGCTCGGCTGGTCAAGAATGGGTGACCCTTGACCAGCAAGATGCTTCATTCAGTTTTTTATGTTCCTATGTCATCGAAGGAACCCGTACGCCTGTTTTATCTCTCTTTTCGGGATTTCTTAGTTGATCCTGAGATATAGAATAAAACACCGCTTTGGATAGATGAAAACCAGATATAACAAGATATAGTGGTCCATTGCCTCCGCGTCATGGAGGAAAAGCTTCGAAGGGATATGTGCGATTTGCAAACACTAGGAATTGCTCGATCCGATATAGATTAACAAATAGTTACTAACCATATTCTACCAGAGCTTAAATATGCCTGTCTTTATTGGGTCGACTACCTAAAGAAAGGAGATATATATATCTCGGATAATAAGCTTTATCTATTCCTATCTAGCTACCTACTGTATTGGATTAAAGTACTGAGTCTATTGGGGCAAGCATTAGATAGCC
Organism: Paramyrothecium sp. XJ0827; assembly: GCA_020881915.1. Taxonomy (NCBI): domain Eukaryota; kingdom Fungi; phylum Ascomycota; class Sordariomycetes; order Hypocreales; family Stachybotryaceae; genus Paramyrothecium; species Paramyrothecium sp. XJ0827. The sequence goes on along the minus strand of JAJFPB010000008.1, from coordinate 3,102,528 downwards.
TTAGAATTCTACGAATATTGTGTTCTATTTCATAGGTGCGTTCTGCCTATATTAGTTAAAGAGCAAAAGATACTGATTGCTATATAAGCCCTAGAAAAGCGAAAAAATAATAATACTACTTAATAATGCTATTAGGTTTAGCCTTACCTATCTATCTACTATCGATTCTTACCTGCTTTAGATCTACGCTCTTATTGCCTTCTTACCACTTAAAAGCCCTATACGAAAGGTGTTCTTAAAGAGTCAATGGACTTGGTTATCTATCTCCGGGATTTTAGAATAGAGTTGGGATTTATACCTGCAGATACTTGAGGGCCATAGCAGCTCGGTAAGCTCGGTGGCGTTCTCGTCGGATGCGAAGCATCTTGCATCGGCCTCAGATGATCAGACTGTTCGGCTCTGGGATGCGGCGACCGGCCAATGCCTACAGACGCTGGATAGTCTACACAATATGGCCACCCGTCATTTCTGCTCGGCTTTACATTGAGTATTGCTTTACATAATAAGCCTTTAAACCTATTGACTGCTACTATTGGAATTAGACTGAGAAGTTAAGAGTAGAGAGGTTAATAGAGGTTATGTGAGTTTAGGGAGATAACCATAAGATATATAAGTAAAGACTTAACCTAAGGAGTTAAATACTTCATTAGTATCCCCTTCCTATTTACTTCTAGGTCTTTCCTGGAGTATAAGCTTCTTAATAGTTATAGAGGTATATCTTATATTATCTTCTATACCCTTAAGTAAGAGCACTAATAGTAATACTAAGATAATTAATAGTCTAGGTCTTCTAGAGTCTATATAATATAGTATAAGTTTACCTAGCCAGTAGTATTTAATATTAATCTACTATATATAGCTAATATAAATAATATTAATAATAGGATATATAAGGTAATTAAGTACAAGTATTAATAAAGTAAATATAAATAATCTTTATATAAGTATACTATTTATTAAATTAAGCTTAGAGTACATTAGACTTTCTTAATTATCCCAGGGTAGTATTTACTTCTTATAATATATTCTAGCTAGAATACCCCCATATAATTTATCTAAGTTAGCTTTATACTTATTTAAATACTTCTAGGTAATAGCTATATTAATTATTCTTACTATATAGTTATTAGAATTACTAGTAGTGTACTTAATTAGGCTTATTAATTTAGGCCAGCCTTAGATTAAGTGGGAGAAGTAATAGTAGTTAATAAGTGCTTGTGATATTATTGTATTATAGCTGGCTTAGGAAAGAGCTTCCTCCTAGTTAGATTAGAAATAGAAATTATTACTGCCCTATAAGAGAATATAATTAGTTTAATAATATTAGTACTAATATTAGTATATAAAACCTAGTTCTAAATAGGACTTACTACTACAATATAATTTTTAAAAGCAAGATAAATATTAAGATTATTATTTAGATCTAGTAATCCCCTTGTAGCTATAAGGCTATAGATACTATATAAGTGAGTTTTACTTTATAATATAATCTATTCTCTAAATAATAATTTAAAGCAGTATATAATACTTACTACTACTAATATTTTATAAGCTAGCTAATTACCTACATTATCTTCGCTACTAATTATATATTATAGACTTCATAGGGCACTACTATAAGCCCTTAAGTTAGCTTTATTAGACGAAGGGATATAAGAGATCCTGCCCCAGAATATGTAAAATAGGTTAATTGTATTATGTAGCGCCACACTGGACCCGAGTCAGGTAGCTCTACATCCTTGAAAAAAGGATCAAAAGCCACCAAGATAGCTCGCCAACTACTTTATATAAAGTGGTTGACTTGCAGGCGAAAGGTATCTTAAAGCTAGCACATAAACTAGCTATTCTTGAAGATAAGAATCGGGACCTTCGTATGGTAAATGAGATACTAAGCAAGCGCTGTAGAGCCAGAAAAGCGGAATTATAGCTTGGAGGATTACTTAATGCAGCTGAAGCAGAGGCAATTCAAGTTCAGAGGGGGATTATTGATGCATCAGAGGGAACCCATATAATAAGAGGGCTTAGATAGAGGCGGCTAAACCACGCGCGCGATGCTGTAGCAATTGTGGAGAGACTGGTTATAATGCACGAACCTGTCAGGTAGTTTCGGAGACTTCTGAAGAAGAGGATTTAGAGCATTTATGATTGATCTAATGCGTTGTAGTTGTATAATATTATTAAAAGTGTGGGAGGTTTATTGAAAGTGCGTCGCTCGCTATGATGCGTCGCTCGCTATACATGTACGTTATATATATATTGATTAGTACCAAAGAATCTTGACTATCGTTTCTCCGAATGCTCAGCATCCTCGAGTCGAGACAGCGTAGTCCGGAGATGGCGAATGTCCTTGAAATGGCCGGCCGACTCGAATTAGAAGGCGAAGAACGGTCTAGACGCACGTTCCCGGCGTTTAACTCTATAGCCCTTCTAGGCTGACTACTAGAATAGAGTTCTCTCTCATTCCACACAAATCCCTGATGGTGCCACTGACGTACCTATGGGTTCGCAATCAAAGAACGCCATGATCCACGCCTGCATCCAATGTCACTTTATGTAGTAGAATATAATTACAGTAAGCTCAACTAAAGAAAATCTAAAAACTTATGATGTTCCGACGAAAGCGAAGTTTCAATAAAAGGAACTTCTCAATATGGCATCGGCTGCAAGGTGGTGATCCCATGCCCAACCTTGATAATCAACAAAGTTGGAACTTAGTAACGAATATCCCTCTCGATCATGCTTTTAATCACTCCAAAGCTATCAATATATCTAGCAACTCATACTGAAGGCTTATTAAAGCTGTCTACTACAGCTTACGTACAGCCACTAAAAATGCTAGAGCTACCAAGCACTTGAATCTGGTTCTCGATAACAACAATACGACGGAGTTAAAACGATAGGATATGTATCGAAGGACATGCCGAGAAGTGGAATCAAACAGTCAGTTGAGTTCTTTTAAGATGCTTGGTACTACACTAAGTTGGGTTCGCAGCCGAACCAAGCCACACGGCCGCCAGAACCGGCAGCAACGGTGTGCATGGCTAACTCTATGACGGGATCTGGTCCTTCAAAGATTGTCATCGGACTGCTTAAGATTGAGGTTGGCAAAGTTTGTCTCAGCCTCGGGCACTTAAACTTACGCATCGAGATGGAATGGATACAGCTAATTATTAGAGGTTAGGTGCACTCACCCCTACTAGGCGATTGAGAGCAATTTATTACGGCAGCATGTAATACAGAAAGATGGCAAAAGCCTCGAGGGGCGTTCACTCGCAACGCCCTGTTATAGCCATATCGCGCTCAACACAGGACGCGAAGTCTAAACCGCGACTGGTTTTCTATCATACTTGATAATAGCTCCTCCGTCCCTGACTTTGACGGCTCCCGGGCCTTGAGGTAGATGGCGGGGCGTTCCTAGGGTCATTAGTATAGTCAACCATCGATAGACCGTTGTCTCGGGTAGAAATATGGAAAAGCTTCAACGGCGTCGGTGGAAGTTATATAAAACGTAGAGGCTCCTAAAAGGTATGCAACCGACGAACTTTTTTGGGTGGGAAATGAAAGGGCATGTCGCTGTCCATATATCTGAGCCTTGCCCAGTCTCGAAAGCTTGTGTTTCCATGCTCTGCAGAATGCCTAGTGCATTTGTTTTATTAGCGCGTGAAAATCCGCGTATGCTTTGGCACACTAAGTACCTGAGGGGAAGGGTTCTCGTTAAAAGTAGTGATGTCATACCTAACCTTAATAACTCGGCGAAGTTTGCATCCAATCTTCTATGTTACTATTGTTCGCAGGTTGCCAGAAGATTACTTTATATATAAATACCCTCGCTGACCAAACCTGAAGATGCTGTGACCTTATCCGACTCAAACAGAAACGCCCCAATTCGCGCATCCCACCATGAGCGAATCTTCCACAACCCACGTGCCAGAGGCAACTGTCAGCTCCATGCGTAGACATGGTGAAGGGCTCCCCGAGGAGGAAGTCGACACACTGGATGGTTATGAGTTCGTCGTGGTCGGCTCAGGCGCCGGCGGGGGACCATTAGCCGCCAATCTCGCCAGGAACGGCCACAAAGTTCTCCTACTCGAAGCAGGCGATGATCAGGGATCCAATCTCAACCAGCAGGTTCCTATCTTCCATGCAAGATCCACAGAGGACGAGAAGATGCGCTGGGACTACTTCGTCAAACATTACGCAGACGAGAAACTTGCGCAAAAGGACTCCAAAATGACCTGGGAGACACCCACGGGAACATATGTCGGATTGGATCCACCCAGCGGATCAAAGCCGAAAGGAATCCTCTACCCGCGCGCAGGGACGCTTGGTGGCTGTACAACACACAATGCCATGATCACCATCTATCCGCACGACAGTGATTGGAAAAACATCGCCGACCTGACCGGCGATGCTTCGTGGGACCCAGATAATATGCGCCAGTACTTCAAGCGCCTGGAGCGCTGCCAGTATCTCCCAAATGGCACCTCTGGTCACGGCTTCACTGGGTGGCTTGATACAAATCGCGCTGATCTCAAACTGGCACTGGGGGACTTGAAGATCCTCTCTATAATCGGTGCTGCTGCTACTGCTATGGGTAATACAATCCTCGGCCTGGTTCCCGAGATAGTTTCCCAACTACTTGGACTCCTACGGCGGGACTTGAATTCCATTGATCCTCGCCGGGATATGACTGAGGGTATCTACCAAGTCCCCCTGGCCATGAGTCACGCAAAGCGAAGCGGTACTCGCGATTTTCTTGTAGATACTGCCAAGGAGTACCCGCTGGAAATCAGGACAAACTGTCTTGCTACCCGTGTGCTTTTCGACGAGAATTCTGGCGCCAATACCACTCCGAAGGCGACTGGTGTTGAGTTCCTCGAAGGCAATAGTCTGTATAAGGCCGATCCCCGGTCAAGTTCATCCACCAGCGGCACCAAGCATCGCGCCCTCGTCTCTCGAGAGGTCATCCTTGCGGCTGGAGCATTCGGCACACCACAGCTCCTGAAGCTGAGCGGTATCGGTCCAAAAGACGAGTTGCAGAGGTTTGGGATTCGTGTCGTCAAAGACATCCAGGGTGTTGGAACCAATCTCCAGGACCGGTATGAGATTCCCATCGTTACTAAAATACAGGATGACTTCCCAGTCATAGCAAAATGCACGTTCGGGAAGCCTGGGGACCCGTGCCTCGAGGATTTCAACCACCAGCGTGGACCCTATCTATCGAATGGAATCATCATTGGCATAGTGAAGAAGTCCAGTCAAGCCGATGTTGATCCTGATCTCTTCATCTTCGGCGGTCCTACACTCTTCCGGGGGTACTTTCCTGGGTGGTCAGAACTCACCACTTCGGACAAGAGACACTTCACGTGGGCCGTACTCAAGGCTCACACGCATAACAATGATGGAACAGTCATGCTCACCTCAGCCGATCCTCGAGACGTTCCAGATATCGATTTCAACTACTTTGCCACGACTCCGGACGAGATTCAGGCATCTGAGCGGGATCTCAGCGCCATTGCCGAAGGCCTCGTCTTCGCTCGACGCATTATGGACGATGTCGTACCGAATTTTACTGGGCCTCTTGAAGAAACATTGCCTGGCCGTCACTTGGCTTCTACTGAGCAGGTGAAAGAATTCGTTAGGAATGAGTCCTGGGGTCATCATGCTTCCTGCAGCTGCCGTATTGGAGCGGAGGGAGACTCTAAAGCCGTTCTTGATTCTCGCTTTCGTGTTCGCGGTGTGAATAACCTGCGCGTTGTTGATGCTTCTGTCTTTCCTCGTATTCCTGGTTTCTTTATCGTCCTTCCCATCTATATGGTTAGTGAGAAGGCAACTGATGTTATTCTTGAAGACGTTGGCGAGAGTCGCCATGTCTGAAGCGCCTCGGTGTCAGATATTAATAGCAGCTGTCGGTCTTTCTCCTTCCAGTTATGTAAATGAGCACTTCATTTCTAGCACTAAGTACCTCTTCGAAGGGCAGGTATCCGTTATGGCAGGTTCAGTGACGCAGGAACTGGCCGGATGGGCACTCCTGCCCCCTGCCCCTAGACTAGCCAGGGGCATGATCTAGTACATAAAGGTCCCTAAGACCTCATCCTCTTACATAGATGATCTATCTTTACTTCTCTTTTACCTGGCCTACGGTCCTACGTCACCTACCTGTATCCATTCAGGCAGCTCAAGTCGCCTCGAGGACCGTAATAATAAGCGCAAAAATGCGCTCAGCATTATAGCAATTGTTTACACTTCGGAAGGGCGATGCCAAACTCCACAGCGGGAAAATGAGCCGTGCCCACTTTTGGCCACGGAATAAGATCGAGATCGGCACAGTGGGTCCAGGCGAAAGGCCGAGAGCCGGAACAAGGACGTCGAGAGGAGATGGTGGGTTAATGGGCTTGGAATTCTTAGTTGGTCCCTGATTATTACTTAAGCCTGAGGGTTTAGTTGTACTAGTGTTTGTGCTTAGTCCCTTACTCTGTTGCGATAAGAGGTTCTTATTATAAGAGGAAATTAAGGTATTAGATCTTATCTTAAATCCAAATATATTTACTTAATTCCCTATATAAATTTAGTATATATATAGGATAAGATAGTATATGCTTATACCTTAATAATTACTGGCTGCGCTATTATTATATTGCTAGCTGCTGCACTATATTAGAAGTAGAACTATACTATCCTTAGTAAGATTAATTACTCTATTAGTAGTAACTAAAGCCTATTCTGCTATTAGGTATCTATTATTAACCTATTTATATAACTTATTAGATAGTTTTAACATAGGTCTTATTCTTATATTATCTTAGTTAAACTTATCTGTAGTTAGGTTATAGGTCTAGAGTTTAAAAACTAGAATAAAATTATAAGAGTAGGGTAGTTATATAATAGCTACTTTTTAGGGAATAGATATATATATTAGAGTATCTAAATTAGGGAGTATTATTCTTATATATATGAGGCTATATAGGACTTAAGAAACTAATAGGCCTTATTTCTTCTATTTATAGAAAGTTCTCCTTTAGGAAAGATAAATCTAGTATTATTACTTTCTTAGTAAAAAGCTAGTGGTTTCTAAAAGAGTACTTTCTTAAAATAGTAATAATATATCTAATATAATATATAGCTAATCTTAGAAAGCTAAGGATTACTTTAAAGGCTAGGTAGCCTATAAGCCTATATCTCATACTAGAGTTATACTATAAGGAAACTCTAGTTACCCTAGGTAGATAGGTAAATCCTCTTGCCCTAAGGGATAACCTAGTAGGACCCCTAACTTGAGCTACTAGCCTATAGCCCTCCTCCCTGGCGCTAGGTATGATGACCGGGCCTAGACCTAAGTATAGGGTAGGTGGTTTTATAGTTTATTATTTAATATAGAAAATAAGATTCCCTCTTAAAGTAATAGATTACTTATTACTAGTTTATAAGACTTTTTCTCTAGAAGCTAATTAAAAAATATCTTAGGGACTATATATTATTAATAGCTAGTAGATTCTAATCTAAATATAATATATAGAATCTTCTATTTATATATATAGTTTCTTTTCTAGAGTATATAGAAAAGTACTTCTTAAATTATAATATATAATATTTCTAGAAGTATTATAGAAAATAATTCTTTTAGTAGTACCTTTATATTTCTAGTCTTATTTATAGGAATCTTCTTCTATATAGGTTTCTATTTTTATTAAATATTTTCTTATTTTTATTTTTTTATTTCTAGTCTTTAGTTTTTAGTTTTTCTTTTATATTAGTATTTAATTTAGGCTAATATATTAGAGCTAGTTTATAGATTATATTAGTAATATAGGGACTAATTTATTCTAAGGTTAGTAGTCTAAAGCTAATATAGTATTTATATATTTTATTATATAACTTTCTATAAATTAATTATAATCTTAGATTAGATTATAATATAATATTCCCTTCTCTAAGACTAAGTCTTATAGCCTAGTATTAAATATACTTAAGATTATAGATCCCTATTATATATATAGGTCCCTTTCTATTTCCTTTTTTTATAAGTATACTAATATTATTTTAGATTATATTAAAAAGTCTAAATCCTAAAAAACTCTTAAGAATAAGTTATTATTTTATTTTATTACTATCTTTAAAAAGCCTACTAATATATTATATTTTTATTACTTTAAGTATAAATATAAGTATAAATTTCCTTATAAGAAGACTTATTATAGTAAATATACTAATTATAGCTATTCTTATAATAGGGTTCTTATTACTTCTTATTATTTATTCTTTATTTCTTTTTACTTATACTTATATAATTTCTAACTTCCTTAGTTTTAATAAATTATTTTCTTAATTAATATAAAAATTTATTTTATTAGAAGAAGAAAATAATAATATTAATTACTAAAGTAATTATAAAATTAAATTAGATTTATATAATATATACTAAGATTAAAGTAAAGGGTACTAAGCTATTTAATTATAAAGTAGCTAAGACTAATACTAAGGCTTTTTCTATAAATATCTAATAGTTAATTAAATTAGTTTAGTTAGTAGGGGGTTTTAATATTATTAATTAAAATATAGTTAGTTTTAATTTTAATTTCCTATCTAAGCCTATATTTAAAATTAGGTAATTTTTTATTTAGTATTTTCTAGGTATTCTAGGGATGTTTAAGTATTTTTATTATTATTATAGTTTTTTTATTTTATAAAATATATTATTTTCTTATTTTTCTTAATTTATTATATTAATATTCTTTTAATTTTATATTTTAGTTCTTCTAATAAGACTTTAATATTATTTTTTATAAAATTATTATCTTTAGTTAGTTCTAAAAGTATAATATAGAATATTAGATATATTTTTATTATATTAAATAAATATAGTTTATATATAATATTAGAAATATTTCTAATAATTAAGAATAGTTCTAACTTTTTAAAGTTTAGTTTTTTATTTAATTATATTATTTTTATATTTTTTTAAGTAAGTAAATTATATCTCTTTTCTTTAAAATTAATTTATTTAATTCTTTTTAGTTATAAAATTTAATTATTTTATTTTTAATAAATAAAATTTCCTTTTTAAATATATTATATAGTATTTTTATATTTTATACTTTAATTATAGCTTTTTTATTAGTTATTTTAGTTTAGATTTCTTATTTAAATATAAATTTAAATTTATAATTTATAAAGTAAGGTAATTATTAAGTAGTTTCTAATTTTTATTTATTATATATAATTTATATAATTAATAGTAGTTTAGCTTAGTTATTTTACTTATAGTTAATATAATAATATAAATATATTTTAATAATTTAATTTAAATATTTTATTTATTTATTTATTTATAGGTAATAAGTAGTACTTAGCTTATTATTAATCTTAAGTTATATTATTAGTTTTTATTAGAATTTAAATATAAATATAATATCTTTATTAGAGATAATTTCCTTTAGTAGTTTATATTATAAGATAATATATTTAATAAAGTAATATACTATTATTTTAGTACTAATTACTTTATTATAGACTATGAAATATATAAACTTTATAAATCTATTAATAATAATAAAAATACTATTAAAGCTATCTTTTAATTCTAGTTTCTTAAATTATAATAACTTTATAATAAAATCCTATAAGATTAATTCCTATAATTAAATTAGTACTAATAGGGGTTTTAAAAATCTATATAGTTTATATTATAATATCTTTATTTTTTAATATATTATATATTTCTTAATATATCTTATAATATAGTCCCTTAATCTAGAGATATTATAAATTTAATAAATTATCTAATATATTTTCTAAATACTAAAGTATTTTATTAGGAGGTACTTATAATATATATAAATAACTTCTTTTAAGTATTCTCTAAGTAATATTTAGATTTTTTTATTATAGGTATTATAATTTAATTATAAGTCTTCTAAGTAAATATACTTACTAGAAGGTATTTTATATTCTTATATTAATTTATTATATTTTATAATCTTTTATTTAAATTCTAAATTAAATTTTATTATTATTTTTAATTTTCTAAGTTTATATAATTTATAGTTATTAGTTTTTTATTTATTATAAATACTTAGCTTATAGCTTTTAGTATTTTTTATTTATAATTACTTTATTAACTTAAGATATTAACTTTTTTATTTTTTAATTCTTTTTTATAAATAATTTCTATATTAAATTCTAATAGTATTTTATAGTAATATACTTATTTAATTATTAAGATTTAGATTATAGTAAAATAAGAGATATTCTTATAATTTATATAGATCTTAATTCTATAATTACTTCTTATAATATAATATTAAAATTTCTTAATAGCTTTAATTATTATTATAAATTTCTTATTATAAATAAGATATTAAAGTAGAGATCTACTAAGCTTCTTTAATTAAAATACTATAAATTTTAGTATTTTATTTTTATTTTATTATTTAATAATAGTACTAAGTATAAAGTTTAATATATTAGTTTCTAATTTAATTACTTTATTAAAATTAAATATAATAAGAATTAGTTCTTTTATAATATATTTCTTAATTTCTTAGAATACTTACTAAGTTTCTTTATTTTAATTTTAATTAAACTCTTATTCTTTCTTTATAAAATTAATTAATAGTACTATAATTTTACTAAAGTTTTTAATAAATTATTAGTAGTAATTAATAAATCTAAGGAAATTCTATATATTTTTATATTTTTTAGAGATTTTTATTTATATATTACTATAATTTTTTCTTTTTTTATTTAGATTTTATTAAATTAAATAATATATTTAAGGTAATTTATCTTTTAAATATAAAAATTACTTTTTTTTAATTTAATTAATAAGTTAGTATTCTAAAGTACTTTAAGTACCTTATAAATATATTCCCTATATTATTTCTTATTATTTAAGAAAATAAGAATATTATTAAGATATATAACTATAAAATTATTTATATATTCTCTTAAGATATAATTAATTATTCTTTAAAATATTATTAATATATTAATTAATTTAAAAGATATAATTAGGTATTTAAATAAATTAAACTTAGTATAAAATATTATTTTTTATTCTTTTTTTTTTTATTTAAATTAAATTATATATTTCTTTTAAATTAAATATAATAAAGATTATTTTATTATATAATTAATTATATATTTCTATAATAAGTAATAATAAGATATAATCTTTTATAGTAATTTTATTAAGTTATTAATAATTTACTACTAATTAAAGTTTCTTATTTTTTTTAATATAAATATAATTAGATATTTTACTAATAAAATTAATTACTAAATATATTCTTTTCTAAGGTTTTTCTTAATATATTCTTTTAATATTTATAGTTCTTAGATATTAAGATTATAAATTAATAAAAAGTAAGTTTTTTTCTTATTAATAAGGTAGATTTTATAGTTCTACTAAAAGTATTCTAGTAATTCTAATTTAAACTTTTCTTAAAATAACTTCTTATAAATATAATATATTTCTAAAATATTCTTTATTCTTTCTTTAAGTTCTTTTTTTTTTTTTTAGAATCTTCTTTTTACTAATTTAATAGATCTTCTACTATTTACTTTAGTACTTATTATAATTTCTTAAAATATAAGATTCCTTAGTTTATATTAGCTTAACTTTATTTATATTATAAATTAAATTATAGTAATTCTTTCTTAATTATAGTAACTTTTACTATATAATTTCTTTTAGTTTTATATTATTTATTTTATTTAAATAGTAATTTATAATAAATATTTACTTTCTCTTCTTTCTTTTAATCTTTAGATTACTATTTTAATATAAGTTATAACTTATATATTTAGCTAATAATCTAATTAATTTATAGATTTTTAAATTTAAATTATAATTTCTTAAGAAAAATAGATTTATTACCTAGTAATATAATATTAAAGATTATTTTAAAAGTTATATTATAATTATAAAGTATTAGGGGGTATATTTCTTTATTAATAAATCTATTATTATATATAAGTAATATTTCTTTAATTAACTTTATAATATAATTTCTTTTATTTTTTTTTCTCTATAATAATTAAAGTTAATTTATTAATTTAAAATTAATAAAACTTTAAATTACTTTAGAATCTAATTTTATAATAGTTTTATATTTATTAATTATTACCTTAATTATAATAATTTTATATATTACTTTATTATAGTTTTAAATTATACTAAAAGTTATTTAATTATTATACTTTACCTATAGCTCTTTTATAAATAAGTATTTTTATTTTTTATTTAATTTATTTTAATAAGAATATTATTAATATTCTATAAAGATTTTTATTTTACTTTATTTTAGAGATTTAATATTTAAATTATAGTAATAAAATATCTATAGTAGAAGTTATTTAGTATATAGTACTTATTATATTATTTAGTATAGTAACTAGAGGTCCTTTTATAATTTCCCTTTTAAAAAATAAATCTATATTAGGTACCTTAATTAATTTATAATTATTAATAATTACTTATTTCTTCTATTAATTATTTTTATATTATTAATTATTATTAGATATTTAAAGTATATTTCCTTAGGTATATAATATTTTTAGTATTTTTCTTTATATTTTATTAAAGTAATACTATTATAGAGATTTAAAAATCTATAGAATCTTATTTTCCTTTTTTCTTTATAGTAGAGATATTTTATAGAATATTCTTAGTAACTTTTAGCCTAATATAACTTAGCTTTCTTTATTTTATTTAATAATTTAGCTTTATTTAATTACTATTATTTAGTTTCTTATAGATTTTAGTAGTACTAGAGTTTTTTAGTAATATATTATTTATAGTAGATTATAAAATAATTCCTTATATTTTATTTATTCTAGTATTTCTATAATTAATATAGATCTCTTTATAGAACTATAATCTTATATTATTTATATATTACTTTTTTAATCTAGTACTAGAGATCTCTTATATTATATAATAAGATTATATTTTATTTTCTTACCTTTATTAAGAAGATTTTATTTTTTATTTTCTTATTAAGATATATTATATATAAGTACTATAAATATAAAATCTATATAATACTATAGTATTATAAATAATTAATATCTATATATAAATTATTCTTTCTTTAGATTCTTAGTAATTATATATATATAGGGTTTAGTAGGGCTTCTTCTATTATAACTATATAAATAAAGATATTTTTATTTATATAAGGGTTCTATTATAACTTCCTTACTTCTTATATTATATAATTTATTATTCTTTCTTCTATATTATTATTTAAATATTCTTATTCTTTATTTAATTTCTTTAAGAATAAGTTATTATTCTTATTTAATATTTTATTAATAATAGTATTAAAGTCTTTAGAACTTAGTATTTATTTCTATAATTAGGTATCTAAGATTTCTTATATATAATTACTTTCTATTATTTCTTTAGTTATTTTCTTAGGGTTTCTTATATATTAGTAGTTCTATAAGTATATTTTATATTTATAATTCTAATTTAACTATAGTAATATAATCTTAATATATTTTATTATTTTAATAATATAGATTATAATAATCTTATTTAGTTATAGCTTATCTTTAGTAATTAGAATAAATCTTTCTCTTTTTTGAGATTAGTTTTATTTAGATTATTAATATTTTTAAGTAAAGTATTCTTTTTTACTATAGTTATAGTAAGTAATATCTACTTTTTAAATTACTTCTAGCTTTATAGAACTAGATTTAGTCTTATAGGAAGTATTTACTTATTTCTATAGTTTTAAGTTATTAATATAGTACTTAATATATAAAGTATTTTTATATTATTCTTTTTCCCTTTTATATTTAAAGTTATATTTATTAATTTTAATTACTTTATATATATATTCTTCTAGTAAGTATTTAAATTATTTAATCTTAATAAATTTATTTTTAATCTTCTTCTTATACTTATTATAGAAGATCTTTTTATAAACTTTCTTAATTTATTCTAGCTTTAAAATAACTTACTTAAATTAGGCTATAAAGCTAATATAGGATTTTATTTATATTATTTTATTAAAATCTTATTTTATTTCTTAGATTTTATTTATAATACTAAAGATTTTTTTAATATATTTTTTAAACTTATTAAAATTATAAAAGATTTTCTTTATATCTTCTTTATATTTAATTATAGATTTAATAATATAATTATAAAGTATAAATTTAAATTAAATAAAAGTATTATTTTTTAGACTTTAAGCTATAAACTTAATTTATTTTTTATTTATAATAAAAGTATTAAAGAAGTATAAAAAGTAGACTCTAAGTATTATAAGAAATTCTTAGAGCTTATAAAGACTTCTATTAAAGAGCTTAAGCTTATATAACTTAATAATTATATTTAGTTTCTTTTTATATTTCTTAGTATTTTATTAAGAAATTTATTAAAATAACCTAAATTTAAGAATTTTAAATAAGGACTTAGATATAATAAAAATAATTTAATAAGGAGATCTAATACCTAGAACCTTAGATATAGTAATAATAAAGTCAATAATAAAAATATATAATATACTACAGGTACTTACGAGGCTTAAGCTATCTATTCCACTATATATATATATATAGGAACTTAATAGAGCTATTAAGATATTACTATACTACCAAGGTCTTATAGCTACAGCTATAGCAATACTAGGAGCAAAGCTAAAGTTAATATAAGTTCTATAGTAGTATATATTACCTAATCTCAATAAAGTTAAATTAAACTACAGTAGCAAAGTTATCTACTTAAAGGACAGTAGTATAAAAATCTGCTTATGCCCTGCTTATTATAGCTAAAATCTCTATTTATTACTAATACTAACACCAGAAGAGACCTACTTGTAATCCCAATATTTATTAAGACCTCTTGAATTTCTATATTAAATCTAGAGCTACTTCTAATACCTAATAGGTAAGATTACTTAAGTAGAGGAAGCCCTAGTAGCAAAGCTAAATACTAACTAATATAATATATAGAAGACCTTAAGATAGCTAAAGTAGATATAAAGGTAAGTATAAGCTATAGTATAGTTTAAGAGCTATAAGGGAAGACTAGTTCTAAAGAAATAAAGGAGAATCTAGGTAAATTTAGAGATAAGCTATATCTCTTAAAGAATAAGGCCTATAATCTAAAGATCAAGAGAAATATAGAGAAGATAAAGTATCTAGCTAAGGAGATATAATTTACTTAAGTTAATAAGCTAAGTTTAAATGGTTTAGAGCTATCTTCGAAAGGCTAAGTTACCTAAGCTCTTGCTATTATAGTAGATAGTTAAGTAAATCTAACTTATTTAAATTAATAATGTTTTTTGTAATGTAATAATATATATTATCTGAAGTCTGTGTAAGCCGCTATAGTAGTTAAGCTGATCACGTGATCTATTATATGACCTTAGTAATAGTAGTAATAATAGGTCTTTTATCCTCAGTACCTAGGAGGACTTAGTATTTTATATATTTAAAAATCTTTAAAATTAGATCTTAGTACTCTAGATTATATAGAAATTAAGATTAGTAATCTTTTATAACTACTACTTAAGTTAAGTAATAGTATTTTTAAGGTAATTAATTTTATAAGATCTAATTAATATTATAATTATATTAACTTAAACTTAATTAATTTTAATTATAAGGATTTAAATCTATTACTTAAGTATTTTAATTTCCCTTTTCTTTTTATTATTAGAGTTATTATTAAACTCTTTATTTAGATCTCTTATTTTAATATTATTTCTAAAGGGAATTTTAAATAATATTTCTTTAATTCTACTTTTATTTTTAGTAGTAAATATAGAGGGCTTAGAACTTTCTTCTACTATTATAAGTATTACTTTAAGAAAATAATATATCTTAAAATAAGAGCTATTAATATATAATAATTAGATCTAAATTTAAGTATAGAATAAGTAGTTTTATAGTTTATTATTTAATATAGAAAATAGAATTTTTTTTAAAGTAATAAATTACTTATTACTAATTTATAAAACTTCTTCTCTAAAAGCTAATTAAAAAATATTTTAGGGACTATATATTATTAATAGCTAGTAGATTCTAATCTAAATATAATATATAAAATCTCCTATTTATATATATAGTTTCTTTTCTAGAGTATATAAAAAAGTACTTCTTAGATTATAATATATAATACTTCTAGAAGTATTATAAAAAATAATTCTTCTAGTAATATCTTTATACTTCTAGTCTTATTTATAGAAATCTTCTTCTATATAGGTCCTTATTCTTATTAAATATTTTTTTATTAAGAAATTTATTAAAATAACCTAAATTTAAGAATTTTAAATAGGGACTTAGATATAATAAAAATAATTTAATAGGGAGATCTAATACCTAGAACCTTAGATATAGTAATAATAAAGTTAATAATAAAGATATCTATAATATAATATACTACAGGCACTTATAAGGCTTAAGCTATCTATTTCGCTATATATATATATATAGGAACTTAATGGAGCTATTAAGATATTACTATACTACTAAGATCTATACCAAATAAACCTTATAGCTATAGCTATAGTAATACTAGTAGCAAAGCCAAAGTTAATATAAGTTCTGCAGTAGTATATATTACTTGGCCTTAATAAAGTTAAATTAAATTAAAGGATAGTAGTATAAAAATCTACTTATGCCCTTATTGCAGCCAAAATCTCTATTTATTACTAACACTAATACCAGAAGAGACCTTATAATCCCGATATTTATTAAGACTTCTATATTAAATCTAGAGCTATAATACCTAATAGGTAAGATCACTTAAGCAGAGGAAGCTAGCAAAGCCGAATGCTGACTAATATAGAAGACCTTAAGATAGCTAAAGCAGATATAAAGGCAAGTGCAAGCTATAGTATAGTTTAAGAGCTATAAGAGAAGACTAGTTCTAAAGAAATAAAGGAAAATCTAAGTAAATTTAGAGATAAGCTATATTTCTTAAAGAATAAGGCCTATAATCTAAAGATTAAGAGAAGTATAGAGAAGATAAAGTATTTAGCTAAGGAGATATAATCTAGAATATATCCCTGGAGACCTTTTGTAATAGATAGTGGGAGTAGTAAGACTTACTAAGCTCTTGCTATTATAGTAGATAGTTAAGTAAATCTAACTTATTTAAATTAATAATATCTATTCCTTTTTGTAGTACAATGATATGTAGTATATATAAGTCCGTATAAGCCGCCGTGGCAGTTAAGCTGATCACGTGACCTATCACGTGACCTCAGCAACAGTAGTAATAACAGGTCTTTTATCCTCAGTACCTAGGAGGAAAATATTTTTTTATTCTTATTCTTTTATTTCTAATTTCTAGCTTCTAGCTCTTCTTTTATACTAGTATTTAGTTTAGGCTATTATATTAGAGCTAGCCTATAGATTATACTAATAGTATAGGGACTAGTCTATCCTAAGGCTAGTAGCTTAAGGCTAATTTAGTATTTATATATTTTATTATATAACTTTCTACGGATTAGTTATAACCTTAGGTCAGGTCGTGATACTAGGGTTCCTCTTGTAGTTCCTACCAGTTAGATTATTAAGCTTATATAACTCGGTTCCTATAGTGCCCTGCTAATGTTGCTTATAATACTAGGCATCTAGACTATACTAATATTCTCCTCCATTAGCTTAGTCTAGTAATAGCGTAAGATATTTTTATGTAAGCCCTTCGCTATAGCCCCTGACCATCGTCTCGTAGTTATATTCTGGTTAGATTAGCTCTGTGATCCTATAATAAATAAGTTATTGGTAAGGCAATGTCTATCTGGTTTATTGGTTAATCCTTGTAATTATGGCTTATCTGACTCGGCCGCTCTATCGCCAAGGGGGCACTATGTGATCCTATCGCCAGGCTGTGGCGGTTTGATGAGCTCGTATCCTGATGGCTCCAGCTTGCTCTTGGTGGTGATGGCTCCGCGCTCGAAGACACGAGCGGCCACTTGGCCCTGGAGAGTTCTGCGTCTCTCCGACGCCGGGAGAGTACTCCACGCGCATGGGGCGGAAGGTGAAGTCTGTAGGGAAGCGGCTTCGTACTTGCCCTGCCCCTCCAACACCGACCCAAGGTTGCTGACGCTGGTAAGCGTATTAGGGTACTCCACCCCAAGTAATCTCTCCTTTGCCCCCATCGAATCTCGTATAGAATCTGCCGCCGTTGCATACTTTCCCATGTGAAATAGGTACCATCCTGTATTCAACGCAATCCTCGCCCAATCTAGTGCTGGCTCCCTTTCTCCTATATTATAATCGAGGACCTTCCGCGAGTGCGGAAGGAGCTGTCGACACGCCGCCCATGTCTCATACTTCCCACTGGGAAATACCTTGGCTAGCATGCGTATCGATTCTGTTTTCTACCTATCCAGCTGATTCTTAGCCTCAAGCCATGTCCGCATCGACAGCTGCACCAGACCGTACATCTCAAGCAACTGCCCGCCCATCTCCATTCGCACCAGAGAAAAGCTCAGCAATGGCGCCACTGCATTTTCAAAGTCCAGCCGGCTGGCCTGGCCTTGTAGCAAGTACATAGGAATTCCCTGCCTGTCAAACATACTCATGAGCGCAAGCAACTCGGCCGCTGCCGGCCCCATCTTCTGGATCTGATCGAATAATATCTTCCACGTCACGATGACCGCATGCTTTATGCTGGGGTCTCGCCGAAGGTCCCTCAGCTCTTTCGCATCCAAGAGACATGTCTGGTTCGCCTCGCTCTCGCGAAAGAGCCCAATGTAGGTTGAGATCGTCGTCATAGGTGCTCTTGTCTTGATGTAAGCTGCAGCATGGGTGATCGCGAGCGGGATGCATTCTAGAGCCTGCACCAGTGCTTTCGCATCGTCTACCTCAGACTCTCTGATGGATACCCGGGTCTTCAGCAGCTCCAGTGCATCCGCTACCTCCATCGGCTCTACTTTAGCAATATTGTCGTGCATTCCCTTGCTGTCGTTTATTTGAATCCGATGAACCTGTTGTTATTGGCAATAGTCCCTTATGTGGTTGTTTTCTAGACCTAAGGTTGGCTGACATCGCGATTAAGCATGGGTCGAGGCTAAAGTAAACAGGTGTATTTAGAAGACCAGCAAAACCATCGTCTAACCCTTTTTCTGTCCTTTTCTTTATTCCCCTTTTTATCCCTTTTTATACCCATCACTACATGTGACCCTTACTTCATCCCTTTCTGTGAGACTACCTAATTAGAAAGAGATACATCGGCAGAATTCGAAAAGCCTCGACTGCACTACCAAGAAAAATTTGAACCAATCAGAGCGTGCAAAAGGTGATGCCCACATAAGGCTGATGCCCGCTTAGCAAAACGTGATGCCCACGTAGCAATTGCCGGTCCAGCGATGGGTTGACTATACCAATGACCCTAGGAATGCCCCGCCGTCTTCCTCGAGGCCCGGGAGCCGTCAAAGTCAGTGGGAACCAACGTCTATTGCAGAGATATATGTGTGGATAGGAATTCTGATATATATGTCCCTACATAAGGAAACCCGGCTCCAGGACCACTGGAGGGTTCCAAAGACATCTGTATCTGCGTCAGATAGCCAATTTGAAGCTGTCCCTACTCATCCGTTCATTCAATTCATTTCCTTTGACCGTTTTTTCCTCTTGAAAAGACGGCTACGAATTGACGATCCGGATACAATTGAACATGGGGTCCCGAGCCCGTACAACAAGGTCAACGAGTGGGCCAATGAGCTGATGGCAGCGTCTATGGCTGCCGTCGATGTGGGCAGCCATATTGCTATTGACGAAGGCATCGTGGGCTTTGAAGGACGTTCAAAACAGAAGGTCACGATCAAGAACAAGCCCACGCCCACAGGACTCAAAGTCTGGCTCCTAGCTAGTCAGTGATATATATTACAGTGGATTTGGCACACCCCAGGGGGGGAATTTGGTCCCGTTGGCATCGAAAAACCCCCACTTAGGAAGAGGAAGCGTACGGACGATCCGGAGGCCTTGAACCCGACTCAGGGCGTCGTTGTTGCCCTAATAGAGCGGTTGCCACCGCGGATATATCATATCTATCTTGACAACCTTTTCTCGTCGCCCCAGCTCTTCCGACGGCTCAGACGCCTACATCATGGTATGTGTTTATTTGTGAGAAGACTATGTATGGAAAGACCAAGCATGTGAAAAGACCATGCATGTGAAAAAGGCCATGCATGTGGACTTGGGTGCCCTCATTCCTCTTAAACGACCGAGAACAATCCAGCGATGGCAGCAAGTGCTGCAAAAAGACATCGAGGCTGCTGCTGTCGCGTGGCGTCGAATTGCAACTAACCACGCATTCCTGTGGAAATTAGGTCTCGCCAATCGCTTCTCACTGCAGTACAAGCAAATCTGCATCGCAAAATTCACACTTATCCCTTCCCGTAAAATTGCCTTTCCCGAAGTACCGAATTTTCAAGCCACCGAATACGAATACGTAAGAAGACGAAAATCAGGCGCTACTGTGTCGCGGAGAAATGGAAAATAAGGAGGCAAAAGCAGAAGATGGACGGTGTACGTATGGGCTTTACGAGAATTTGAGACTCTGCACTTGCGAGCTTGAGCGTGGACGGGGAAATGGGCCAGAATTGGTGTCGGACACAGCCTGATAATGGATTAGGTGGATTGGCTTGGTTATATTGATCTTGACTTGTTCTGTGATGGCCATATTAACTGGCATTGGCTCCTGCTAAAGATTAGGGTTAGAATACAAAAGACAATCTGCTACTGAGCCCTAAAGCACTGTGATGGATTCCGCGGAGGCTGAAACGAAATCAGCGCCATCTTTGCGGTCAAAGCCTGTACTTCTCAGATTCGAGCCAACAGCATCCTCCATGACGCGATGATATTTGCTTTTGTCTGCCAACCCCGACAGCTCCCCTGCTCAGAGCCCAAATGAGGATATGTCAGCAGTCACTACAACCAGCTCGGTTTTCCCTGTGCTTCTTATGTACGGTCACTCCTCTTCAAGACTTAGATAAATTTTAGGTCAGTGAAGAAATTGTAGGCGAAGCTGATCTTCTTGTGGTGGTTCTAGCAGAATGCAAAATAAAAAACGTGTGAGCATGGACTCATTCCCCACGCCCGGCAGCTAGCCGACGACTTCCGGTCCTTATCACCATGCAGCCGCCGAGCACGTCTTTCAGTGATCGTCTCTCAAAAGTCTGCAGGATACCTTGTAGATCGTTCAGCCGAAGCTCAAGTGAGGCTGCCAAAATACCGCAGCCTCTAACCTTAAGTGTACCCAACGGTTTCCCAATCAAGTTCACAAGCCCAAGCCGCCACATCCGAACGCCTCTATCTGACCATCCATTAGCGCGCCCCTGCAGTCCAAGGCCGGCCAGGCCACGTGGATGAAATGGCTTCAGCCACGGCACGGCATGGAGGGGGGCTTGGCATTATCTTCGTGATTCTCTTGACAATCACTGGTTCGGATGTTTGTACTAGATATGGATCTAACTCGCGTAGAAATTACTTAGAATCGGCGTGCCGCCGTTAGGTTAAGACGTCTACTCATCTTATTGTGTTATATGAGTCCAAGGCAAGCAGTTTACCTGAATACAAAGGCCTACCTACATTGTCATGGTTACACAGCTTTCTAGGTGCTGAGAAAGGGTTTCCGCGTTGTCACTGTGCACTGACACGTGGGCAAGGGTGAGATTTACATGGATTGAAGATCCACGTGCGTCAACGTCCGTGACAGTGGATGGCTTGATGGGCATAAGTCAAACTCGTGGTTCCCTGCAGGGGGTCGATCTGCCAACCCAGCGGGCCAGGCTTATGCAGGCACATTATTTGGGCAAATGACTGTAAGCTGATGAAAATCCTCTCGGGGTCGCCCGCCCAGTTCACTGGTATTGTTTGAGGCGGGACGCGAGTTGAGCTCCGATGCGTTTCCTGTAGCTCAACCTACAAGGCCGCCAGAAGAAGCTACAGGCAAACCGTATCCGTAGCGCGTGGGCGCAACCATCTCTAAATGAGTAATGTACAGCTTAGGTGGTTTAGCGGAGCTAATGTCGGCTTGTTCCACAGTTTATTCATGGTGTGCCCCCACCAGGAGACTCTCCACATCAGGACTGGCGCAGGACTGACGCAGACTGACGCAGAAATGCTAAAATCTGCAACGATGAGACGACCGCAAAACGAAAGAGCCACTTGTGGGAAGGCTAGCGTCGCAGGGCACTACCGTCAACATTCAGCGCTGCCCTCAAATCATTTGTTTGTTTGACAGAGTTCGGAGACACCATTTGTCTTTTTGAAATGTTTTATCAAAGATTTCAAGTCACGATCCTACTCGCCATCACTTATATCACCGACAAAACGCAGATCGAAACCATAAAAGTAAATCCTGCTTCAATGTTGAGGAAGGTTCGAGCTTTAGTCAAAGGCTGAGTCCGGAACTGGTAGATCCCCTGCCGGGACCAGAGTTGCCACCGAGACATGCGGCCAGGTTAATGTGAAGAAGTCGAGATTCACTACCTGGGAATACTGGATCTGAGTAGAAGTGACGAGAACCTTCTTGGGCTCGGTGATCTCATGCGGTGGATTGACGACGAAGACCGGCACCGCGGCGCCTGGGTTGGGAGCAGGGGCCGCAATCCTCAACGGTGGCTCCCCTAGCTGGAACTTCGGCACCTCAATCTCGTGCTGCACTATCGAGATCCAGAATTGGGCGGTCATCAGTGCTGCATCTGCATTCTTGGGTGCATTCAACCCTGTGGCTGAACCTGCGGTCGACCCTACGGACCTGCCCTCCAGGAAAGCGATATTGGAAATTCCATCGCTATCGCTAGCGGATGCGAAAGAGGGAGCCGTGGATACTGTGAAAGAGATTGTGTTAAGGATGTTCTTTCCCTTGTTGGCGTTGACAAGCACCAGGTTCGGATTGTTCAATATCTCTTGAGTAATAGTTCCTTCTTTACTAAATATGTCAAGATCCTGCGGCAGTCGAGCCGTATTTTTGTTGTTTACTGTCATGGCGGGGAAAACGCCAACAAGCCGCGCTTTAGGTCGGCCAATAGGGAACGGGGTGATATCCACCCTGTCGTCAACGTTGGGTCCTGCTCCGGGGGTGGTAGTGGTGGGCGCCAGGCATTGGGCATTGATAGTCGTACCATGTGGAATAGACGCCATACGTGCTAGAGATTCGGTGTCGTTGTTGGTCGCCGGTACGCGCACCCACAGCCCTGGCTCGAAGTGAATTTCTTGGGGTTTGCCGTCAGCCTTGCCGGTGTTAATATTGGTCACGTCGCGGACGACCTGTATGTAGGACACGCCGCCCAGAAAGATGTCTTTCTGGTCCCTCAGCCCCCGGTTGGGCACGTTGCCCAGGTCCTTGGTGAATGCTAGCTCTTCTGTTGTAAGATTGAGTTCCAAGATACTCTCGTTTGGCGGATTTGGCGCCGGGGTGGTGCTTCCGTTGAGGGGAACTGGGTTTTCAAACTTCTGTGTCCCGCTACTAGGGCGCCATATTGTATTGAAACCATTTCCAATGAAGGTTCCGCTGAAGTTTGAAAGAACTCCTAGCGTCGACGTTGTGGAAGGAGTGCCACGCAGCGCCTGCGCCGCCCTGCCTGTCGGCTTTGGCGTGAGTTTCTCATCAACCGACTGAAGTTTGAAGCGATCTGGAAGGGTTATGGTTGCGGTAGGGGAAGTTATGCTATCCATAGCCGATATGAATTACTCGGAGCAAATGGTAGTGGTACGGTATTTATTAAAGGAGAGTAAAGTGCGTTGAAGAATGAAGTCAAGCGGTGGTGGCCTCATCTTATAGTGCTACGCAACAGGCTGGCTTGAGAACAATCAACTTTTCTTACCCTCCCATACCGTCCACACCAAGAGTCGCACAATCCTTTGCCGTGCACCATGCCACAATGACCAGGTGCATAACTGTCGAGGTACGTACAAGGTTAACTTTGGGCTGTTTCTACGTTTGCCTCTTATACTTAATTATACTTTATTATCAAAAGTCTGAATAGAAGCTCAGTCCTAGCTGGCTCGCTAACTCAAATATTGCACATCCGCATGTGTATACAGTATTCTATTCGTCTTACTTCAAGCCGTCGGTGACAGATAGTTTGTGGCGTTTTGCCCAGCTACCACCTCTGCGAGGAAGCCTGAGAGGGTGACCATGCTGCAAGAGATGTTCTAGACCAGAGCTCAAGATGTTTTTCACATGGATCGAGCTATAATAGGCTTTTATTCCAGAGCCACCAGGAACTAACCCCCTATGCTAATATGCATCTAGACTCTCGAAGCTTTAGGGGGCTTTAGAATGCTTAAGAGTATGGTTCAGGCTGGCGAATCTATCTACCGATGTAGAAGAAATGTAGATGTAGATCTACGTGGGTCTACATCTATCTATCAACCAGAGGTCCATGTGGGTCATCTATCTCAAAGGAGGTCAACCACGAGACGGCATTTTTCACCGAGCAGCGGATTGGAACGCGGCATAGGGGCTGGCTGAACTTCCAGCCATACTATACGAACATGGTGCGGCGAACTAAGGGGCAGTTTCTTTTGTAGTATAAATGTAGAACGATGGCTTTTGGGTTGGATATAACCCAATCACTCTTTGAATGACCAAGGTCTTGCTTCATAGCTTCGCCCAACAATTAAAATCAAATGAGTTGGCAAACACGAAATTCCTATGTCCCGATTCCCGATGTTGTACCCTCACTTAGACACAAGAATTCTAAACTTCCCGCTTCAGGCTCAACCTCAGTTCCTTGGCAGACTTGACCCTATGCGAAGTAATTTATCTCCATAATTATTGCGATATCACATTAGCTTACCCTGGTAGAGTTTCTGCGTCACATGGTGGCAGATACATTCCTTTGACTTCTTGTCAGATTGATTTCATGTTCATCGCCTCCACCTCAGCAGGTTTTACATCGGCATCTGGTCTCAGTCTCTGTCAAACGTACCCCATAGGTGGCCGCCCCCTTCCACTTCTTACGAGTATGACAGTGCTTCTGCAGCAACGTCAGACCTTCATTAGCAAGAGCTCACCTTGTTTGTTATCATTCTAACGCATGTAAGACAGGCATAATCATTAAATTTATTCAAGTATGTGCTTCGGTTCAGTAGCTGTTATTGACATTTCACCTTCCACCTAACCTAGCTACCCTAGAGACCTTAGAAATAGTTTAGTTATTAAGAAGATCTAATAATGAAAGGAAAGCTCTATAATTTAAAATAAGAAGATTCAATTAACTGCAACTTAAGTATGAGCTTCTTAGTTTAAGGAAGAATTCTATTTAAATTATCAGAAAATTATTTAAAAAGTCCAAATAAGATGAAGTGTATTCTTAAACATCCTACCTTGAATATCAGAAAAAGCAATACCAAGCTCGTATTACCAGAGTAAATAACCTAGAAACTTAGTTTATTTACATTCATAATATTTATAAGACTAATTGTTAAACTCAGTCCTGCTTGTAAGCTCAAAGATACACGAATCAAGGCCAAATTATCGCCACATACTGTATATTACAAGTCTGTGTAAGCCGTCGCAGTAGTCAAACTGAATACGTAACTTCATCAGAAGTACCAGTAACAGTTTATCCACTGGACCTAAGAGGTTTATAGCGTTTTTATAACACACCCGCGTTATTAGTGCTACAGAGGATCCTTGCATGTCCTGCATTAGTGTAAATCTGTATCCCTGCAACAATTAATTAACATGCTTGGAAATAACACCGTGTCTTAATGGCATAATAAGCCCAGGCGAGAAATGTGATATTTACGGTCACAGACTATTCCTCCATATTTTATCTCATCGTAGTTCTAAGAGATTTACATTCAAGAGGCTACAGACATTCCCAATTTTATAAGCAACTGCCATGGATGACAAAAATCAATTAGAGGTCCCGCCATTCAAATTTATCGAAACTGGTATAAGTCGGCTTTGTGATTGCTGCTTCAATGGGAAGAGTCATGTTTGGCATTTGTGTTTGACCTGTGATTTTGGACTGTGCGAGATATGCTTCAGCCTGCGTCATACCCGAAATCCTGGCCACCAGCTCGGTCATTTACCGCACAGAGACTCAGAGATAAGGCCAATATCATCTAATAGCGAAATATGGCAGATGTCCCTGGACAGCGAATCAAGATCTCATTCTCCTGACAAGTCTGGAAAGGCGAGGACCAGGATACGGCAGATTTTACGTGCAGCAACCAGGTTCTTGTCGAGAGCTGCAGCTGTACCTGCGCCTTCAAACAGTGATCAACCATTCCCAGGCTATAGGGGCACCAACAAGAAAAGAAATCGGATAGTTGACGAAGATGGCTTTGCCGAAGACCTATCGTTTTCGCGTCAAAATGACGATGAGATCATACAAAATAGGGTGGTTGATGGAGACGAATTGATTGACAGAGAGCATCGACAGTGCTGCTCGACCTGCTTCAACTATACCCCTGACTATATTAGTCTCGAATCGGATAGATATGAGGCAGCTGATGATGAGTCAGTCGTGGAGGATTGGACAGGCGTGCAGTGTAAAGTGGACAAGTGGTCTCCAGCTCGGGAGCTGCGAGTATCCAACTTTAAAGATTCAGCTGCCCGAGATTGTGTCCTTTGTTCCATGGTTTATCGTGGGGTACAAAAGGCTCTTCCGACCTTCCACGCACAGAATTGTGGATTACTATTGACAATATTTAGTCATGAGGTTACCGTTACTGTACTCGGCACAAGCGAGCGTCCGGCCCCGTACATAAACTTCCGTGGCATGCCCGGCCATCAGCCCCCGTGGAGTACTTTGGAGACTGCGCAAGTGTTGAAGAGCAATTTCAACGATCAACTTGATCAGGTCAAGGTGTGGTTAAAAGCGTGCGAGACAATGCACAGTCACTTTAAATGTCGACAACCAGCAGAAACACGGCTGCCTCGGCGGTTGGTTGCAATCAAGCGAACTCTTGGCACCCCCCAGCTGTGTCTTCATGAAAGCACTGGTGAGATAGGGAAATACATGGCCCTCAGCCACTGCTGGGGTGGATTCCGGGGCTGTCTCACCACAAGCGAGAATCTCGCTGCAAGACTCAAGGGGATTGATTACGAAACCCTTCCTCAGTCTTTCAAAGATGCTGTGTGCTGCGCATTTGAACTTGCTATTCCCTACTTATGGGTCGATTCTTTGTGTATTGTCCAAGACGACGAAGAAGACTGGGCGCTGGAATCCGCAAAAATGTCTGAAGTATACATGAACGCGTACTTGGTGCTTGTTGCTGCCTCGGCCGAGGCTGACGACAAAGGTTTTCTTCGGCCGGACTCTGTATACCGTGGTATAGGCTTGGAATCCTGCGAGGGTAGTGGACAAGAGGACATTGTCATGCATGGCCCTATTAGACACTCGAGCACTCGGGAGCAACCTGGACCACTGAGCCCCATTAGTATGGGACCTCTTGGTGAACGTGCTTGGACTCTGCAGGAAACATTGCTCTCTCGCAGATCTGTGGGATTCAACCAGTACGAAGTCGCTTGGGAATGTCGCAGTCTTAGCGCGTGCCAGTGCGGCGAAACTTCCGGGGGGTTTTACGACCCAGAACCCGGGGAAGACTTGTCATCTCGGGGTGGCGGGTGGGTCTACGAAGCCAAAGAGGGCGGATTCAACGCTCCTCCGGAAGAAGTAACTCATGAGCGGCCTCTAACTAAGTTACATGATGCTATGACTACAATGATGGAATGGCGCTCAATGATAATTCCGAACTACAGCCATAGAAATTTAACTTTCTTGGACGACAAACTGCCTGCAATATCAGCACTAGCCAAGATCATTGCGGAAGTAACTGGCGATGATTATATTGCGGGCATCTGGAGGACAGATGCGACATTTGGTCTAGCTTGGGAAGTACAAAGGAGCCGAGACTTCAGAGAAAGGGAAACACATCTATTCGCAAAGAAAGCTCCGAACGTACCCTCCTTCTCATGGGCATCTGTCAACGAGCCGGTCAGATATAACTTGCCAGGTCCTACCCGTACATCCTGTGGACCTTTGTTTGGCTCCATCCATGTTGAAGTCATGGACCATGATGTGCATTTACTGAGTCAAAATCGCTTTGGTGCGGTCGACGGTGGTTGGATCAAGGTCTCTGGACTCTCGCGTACTTTCTACCTCCATTGGAGCCCTATTTTGAACTATTACACTCTTGATGACACTAGCCCCTACATTTTACGCAGTCTTGATTTCCAAGCGGATACTCTGCTCCATGAAATCATCGTCAAAGACCCCAGAGGTGTCTCCGTGGAACGAGCAACTTCGATCGACAACATCCGACAACCAATCAATGTTATGGTAGAGGGATTGATGGTTTTGGATATCCCACAAGTGGTGCCTGTACTGCTACACGGCCGCGCAGAAGTAGGATATCTTCACCCATATGAAGTCGCCATGGTAATATTGGGAAGATCTGGGGCAAATCCAGGATGCTTCCAACGGATAGGATTTGCTGTAGCGTCATTTGATCCTAATCGTGAAATGGGGTGGATCAAAACTGCAACGCGAAAGGATTTTGTCATACTTTAGTCCTGCATGACGTCTGACTTAGATTGCTTTGGTTAAGCCAGGACGTGTTTCAATGATGTAGAATGTTAGTAAATTATCTCGAGTACTTGCTCATCGAACATTAGTGAGCCATTTGCGCCAGGCTCAACTTCTGCCATAAGCAAAGTACAACTGGTAGTTATTCTGGGGAGATTGCCGTGCAAGCATGCTGTAAGTCGGTCGAGCTAATGCGGCAACGTCCAGCTTGTGTTGCTTCTGAGTGATAGTGAAGGCAATATGATCTTCTTGAAAGAAGTGCCCTCGTTTCTGGACTGCTTGAGGCTCTGTGATGCCGAAGCGGAAATTCGCTTCCCAAAGCTGTGGGTAGGAAGCAAGAAGGCATTAGACTGTCTGGCTTATGGCGATTCTCAGTCTTCCTTGCCGTCACTTCGGATATTAACCAGGTACATCAGCCGAACTGTGTGTGTATCAACAGTGGACTGTGCCGTAATGTATGGACTATCCCTCAAAGCGTGCAACCGCATCCACGTGAGACCAACGCATGATGTTACGTGCTAGAGCTGACTGCATAAAAGACCGAGCCTGGCCTCCTGTGCGAGCCCTTCGCGCGCCGCCTTGTGTAGACCGCGGCTATTTTCCGAAGCATACCTCCGTGTCTCTATAGGAGCCGTGGACCACCAGCTCTAAGGCTCGGAATTGGCATTGTGTCTGTCACCCGCTCATATTTCCATAATTTTTCCGTGAATATTAAAAGGTAGTGGATATCGAGATACAGATGGGGCATCCTGGTATGTGGGAAACGGAGATCGATACGTTTTGGAAGTCCACATGCCCGAGCGATCCGAGAAATGCGGTAGCCACGTCCGTGTCTCGATTGCGCAATTTACTGAGGAGCCGCTAGAGGATTGGTTCGGTAGGAAAATAATGATGCGCCCTGGTGAGTTGTCAGATACGAAAATAGTTTTGCGTTATAACAAGGCTGGAGACTGATCACGGGTCTCGACCTTCCTAATTGACGGCAAGTATCCTCGCACATCTCTGTATCTCCGGGTCCCTCCTGCGCCGTTAGCAAAGCTGGAAGCAGAGCCTCAAATTGCGGTGTACCAGGCGATTAAAGCCTGATCCCCTATCTTCATCACATGTCTACCCGATTGTGAAGGGGGGTGTAGCCGTTCAGCCACAACTCGAGCGGTCCGAGATCCCATGGCCTCGCAAGGTACTAAGTCACCAATACGCGCTCTCCTTCTAAAAATTGACACCGAGAGCCATTTGAATGTGTTTCCCAAAGTGCAATTCCAGAAGCCTGAATCCTA
Source organism: Paramyrothecium sp. XJ0827 (assembly GCA_020881915.1). Classification (NCBI taxonomy): domain Eukaryota; kingdom Fungi; phylum Ascomycota; class Sordariomycetes; order Hypocreales; family Stachybotryaceae; genus Paramyrothecium; species Paramyrothecium sp. XJ0827. Next base: position 3,072,728 of record JAJFPB010000008.1, on the reverse strand, counting down.
CAGCGGGCGTTTCTGCGACACCATCGGATGACATGCCAGGCAAGGCTCCGAGGGCTTCAGCACGCTCTGCCGTACAGTGCGAGCCTGATTTAGCCGCCATCCGAAAATAAATGTGACTCAAGATTCTAGATTGACACACAGGCTCGCCAGGTTGAACCAGGGAATATCAAAAGAAACCTTGGTGCCCAGGATTTTCTTTTGTGGGCGGGATCGAAGCCAGGGACAACCAGACTCGGTTCATTTCCTGAACTATAATATATTCGTAAATATCGCAACGACCCCAGCGAGCTTTGAAAGTGTCCCTTCGTTTATCAACTCATTCAGCCATTTCCAGCCCTGCAGCAATGGCAAACCCCAGCTCGTACTTTTTTGGTATTGAGATCGAGCTCATTGCACAGCCTTTAACGGTTATTTACCCTGTATCGCGAAAAACCCACTATAAGAAGCTTGCTTCTTCACTCAAAAGCAGGGGCCTGAAAGCTCTAGCTGATAGACTGGATACAAGCTATCGCAAACATGCAGAGCACTACGATAAGTGGTGGATCACTAAGGATGGTTCTTTGGGAACCCCCGATTTCCCAATGAGTAAGACGTATCATGATCCATACCATCATCGTGATTTTATGTTCTAACATGAACTAGTCCCATTAGAAGTTGTGTCACCTATTCTATCTACAAATGATCCGTGGGAGCAGGAGATAGATCATTTTTGGGATGCTTGGCGTCAAGTATTTGCAAGGCCTGAGCCATCACTCGAGTGCGGAAGCCATATTCACGTCTCACCATTTCCTCAAAGCGGATGGTCAATAAGTGACCTTCAGCTTATAGCTTTGGGGGTCATAGTTTGGGAACCAATGATCCTATAGATGCTTCCATTTTATCGGCGCAATAACAGTTATTGCGTGAGGAATACGAAGCACTCTTCGTTTCTTAACAACGCAGAAAATAAGTATGGAGTGGGCCATGTAAGAGCGTCGTGGGATACTATACGATTCACGACAGATGAGAAAGCTCTCCGCGATTTAATGCAAAACAACTCCGACCCCAAGAAAGGGAGGTACGTTTTGTGGAACTTCGACAATATTCTACCTGGAGGCTCCGGTACAATCGAATTTCGTGGTGGTCCAGTATTAACTAATAGTGTTATGTCGAAGCGATGGATATCCTTCGTCCTGGCATTTATAAACTTTTGCTTAACCAAGGTTGGTATTACAATAAGCCCTTTAAATTTTTACTAATATAATATAGTCACATTGGACGTGGTGCAATTTCCATAATTTAACCATGGGAGGCTTTTGGCAGGATTTACTGGATGCTGCCTGCAGGATGCGTGTAAGGCATCATTTGCCTGAATACTCGACGATGATGAATGAGACAACAGAGTAAGTTAACTTGTGTTTCCAGATTTTCAAATATTTCCTAACTAAATGCACTTTCAGGAACGAGTGCAGCCAAAGTAGCTCGAGTACTTATATCATTGCGAACACTAATAGCAACTCGAACATCTGCATTATTACGAGCTCTAATACTGACACAAATACTAGTACTATTATAAATACTAATAATAATATGAATATATAATATCTTAATATATCTTTTTATCTCTCTCCCTCTCTCTCTCGCTCTTCCCTACCCTCTTTTCCTCACTTAAATTAAAAATTTAACATTTTCTTCCTCTTCTTATGCAATGCTTTAACTGCCCTTAAGCTGTAAAATTAAATGTTAATATAAAATAATACCTGATTCTTATATCCTAGACCCCAGAGTCCTAATCCTCTGCTTACCTTAATCTTACTAGCTCAACTAAACCCCTAGTCGAGATTTCTTCCCTTTGACCCAAAAGAACCTAGACTATAGTGTGGACCTTCAACAATACGACGATAGTACGTATTATAACAACGGCCACTGATTTGCATACTCGAGCATTGCAAGTGGAACTTGCTGCGCCAGTCAAAGGCTGCAAATTTGTTTCCGTGGGTTCAGCTACCTCGGCTAATATCCATGCACTGTAAGTTGGATCATCCATCTCCAACAGCGCAAGAATAACACTGATTACTTCTTTTGTTTCGGGGGCCCGGTGGACAGTCCATGCTCGAGATGTGAAGGCGCCAACACCGGCGAACATCCCAACCTCATAATCACCACCCCAGAAGAAGGGCAATTCATGTCTGGCCATCTTTTGTGTCGAAATTGTGTTGAGAGAGGCTAGGGATGTAAGCCAGGAGATGGCTGAAGATGTCTAGTGTGAGAAGACTGTGAAGTCAGACGCGGTAGTCGTTGATGCGACACCTTTAACATAACAACTATGACTGATGCCGAATTATCGCATATAGCTCAGGTTATATGCAACCCCAAAAGGGGATTCCTGAGACCTTTCACGCTTCCAAGATTGTAAAATAAGCGCCTATTCTATAGTGGCAGTATCCATTCTTGTTCAAATCATCTGAACAGCGAGTCAAGCTCAAATTCTGGAGGGAATCGAATATGGGACGTCAATTAGCTTCAGGATAAAATCATAATTAGGGCTGCTAGCTCTATCCGCAAATGTACACTGGTTGGCCACGCAATGGAAATATCGGATGGCTCACGTACGCGAAGAAAAGCTTCCAATGTTTCGCGCCCCCTTAATGCTTCTTCCGTAGGGTTAGATAGTTTTCGTAAGATATATTACGGCCGGGGTCGCATGGAAGGTGAGAATTGTTCATACTCAATGGTAGACCACTGAGTTCGGCGGCAACCCTTTTCGTGCCCTCTAACCTCCAATCCTTTTCAGGCGAGGGAGTCAACGCGTCGCTGGTAGGATGAAAATTTGTGTCAAGCTTCCCACTGGCAGTAATAATAGTATAAGGGTTAGTCGTAGTAATCTCTATCTAGCTAGCTAGCCCGGTTGCTTTATTCGACTTACTCAAATCATGGCAGCCGATGCTGAGGAAAGGAGAAGAGACTCGGTCGACTGAGACTCAAATCTAGATAGGCGGAGTGCATGGCAGACAACATGAAGAAACAGCTGTCTCCTATAAAGTGCGGTAATCTTGGTGAGACGGCGGTTGAGGTCGAAGACAACTTACAGACAGCTTCCGGCTTGCTCATAAGTGGTGCTGCATCCTCCTCCTGGACGAGGTACTTTCCTTTCCAAGCGCACCAAGTGTGACCTTGCCACAAGGTTGTTACCAGCACATTTCTGTGAGAGCTTGAATGATGGTTACTTATGGCTGAGATATCTTGAAGCGTCTCTACAAATTTCAGACCCATGGGTAGGCTTTTCGGGGCAAACTAGCAAACCTGAGCTAGATGCACGATGAGTTCATTGACTTTGTTGTAACTAGCCTGAATAAGGAGCGGGTATAGTCGCTCCGCAACAATGTAGCACGTAGCTATATTAAATGTTGATGGATACTTAGCCTAGATCAGCCCGCAGGGCATCTTCAGTGAATGGAGAACTTGCAGATCACCTAATCTGAATACCAGATCTGTGTTCAACATGCCCTACACTCAGTTAGGCCCCCGTGGCATTTAATTGACAGCTGTGCTCCTCTTCCGTCGTTTGGCACAATACTCTCGTACACTAAATCGCAAAGACATTGATGCAGAAGATCTCATGACAAGTGAAGTTCCTGATAACTTTGAAGGTATATCTTAGAGTGGTTGAATCAAAGCTGCAACGCGGAACATCAATATCCGGTGCATTTAATTTTTTCAAGATCATTTCCTAATACGTCGATTTTCCAGGAACCTCTGTTGCCGTCATCCACTATGCATGCCTAGTAATACCGAGATGACATCCCATGTGACCCGAGGGGTTTCATCGCAGCCGGAAGAGGTTCAGCGGAATGTCACTTTCCAGGATACAGGGAACGAAGTTGTTGCTAAGATAGGCATGCAATGTATGGACGTCCCTAATTTGAAGGGTGGCACCAAGTTGCTGGCTAAAGAGACAAACAACCAAGTAAAGCTGCGTCGCGTCAGAGCACAATAAATAACTGTGAACTTCCTCGTTGGCAACTTGGCATTTCTCAATCAGCGGCACTCTCTGCTTCTATACATCTCTGTGCTAACGCCAAACGCCTCCACATATACTGTGCTGTGGACCTTGTTCGCTTATCATGGCAGTCTTGTCCGTCATCCTTGCGCCGATCCTGCTCGCAGCAGGAGTTGCTGCACATGGCGCTGTGACCAGCTACAACATCGCAGGGAAAAATTATCCTGGGTGAGCATCTCAAAATCTACCTTGTCTTGACCTTCACAACGACTAAGACATATGTACAGATATCAAGGGTTCTCACCAGGCAACACCCCTAATGTCATTCAGTGGCAATGGCCCGACTACAACCCAACATTGTCTGCGAGCGATTCCAAGGTCCGTTGTAACGGCGGTCGCTCGGCCACGCTTAGTGCAACAGCTGCGCCAGGCGACACTGTGACTGCAACCTGGCAGCAATGGACTCATGCCCAAGGCCCAGTGATGGTCTGGATGTACAAGTGCGCGGGCTCGTTCAGTAGTTGTGATGGCTCCGGGGCCGAATGGTTCAAGATTGATGAGGGTGGCTTCCACGGCGACGGCGTCAAGGTCTTCCTGGATTCGGAGAATCCCTCTGGCTGGGACATCGCCAAGCTTGTTGGCGGAAACAAAGCGTGGTCCAGCAAGATTCCCACCGGACTCGCCCCGGGCAACTACCTCATCCGACATGAGTTAATTGCCCTCCATCAGGCAAACAACCCTCAGTGGTACGCGGAGTGTGCCCAGATTGTTGTTACGGGCTCTGGTACAGCTCAGCCCGGCAGCTCGTACAAGACTGCTATCCCTGGATACGCCTCAAACAATGACGCTAACATTAAAGTAAGAATGACTGTTGCTTGGAAGTTATTATATACTAACATGTTGCCTTAGTTTAATATCAATGATCACACCCGCCCACAAACGTACACTATGCCAGGACCTGCTGTCTATAAGGGTACTGCCAATAAGAGAGCCGAGACGTTCTCTGCTTAGAATATAGGGAAGTGGACCGAATTAAGCCACGAAAAACCATACTAGAAGGAGTCCAAGAAAACAAGGCCTCTGCGGTTGGCTTTTAGTGATTAGCAGTGGGAGTGGAGATCGAGGGTATGATTGCACCTAGCACATAATTCGATAACCTAAGAAACAAGAGAACTCAATTTATAACGTGTAAATTTTAAAAAGATTACTGAGGAAGAGTAGAAGGATGGGATCGAGTCGGCGTCCTTCTTCGCTAAGCGTAGATTAGGTATCGCTCAGAATGAATCTCTTTCTTTTTCTGGGGAATTCATGTATTGACTAGACAGTGAGGTTGCATCTATGACTTTTTCCAGGTAGTCGAAACATTAGCGTCGTGAGCGCGCTCATGATCTTGCGACTTGAATAGAATCATCCACCACAGGTTGCAAGTAAGCAGGGGATATAGTTACAAGGAATAAAAATGGCTTTAGCCCCCGTGTACCAACAGTCGAGCGGCCTTCTGCACGCACGCTGCATCATCTTTCTTAAATACTATCTTGACATCTATACGATACCTTAAACATGAGTCTCATTTCATTGTGCATCCGGAAGTGGCGGTACCTGGTTTCTCGTAATCGTTCGCCAGTGAAGACTTCGCCCATGCGGTTATTGGGTCTGTTCCATCCCCACCACATCCAAATGAGAAGGACTCAAAGTGGTTAAGGAGCTCTTGGTTGCCCTTGGAGTACGATGCTAGTGCCCCAGCCCCCTCATGTATGCGGGATGTACCAAATAGGACTAGAGCCACGCTCACCTTTGCAAGCTGCTTTGCGCATGTGACAATACCTCCATATGATTTTGTTGAACCGGTAAGCAACGCATTGCAACAAGCTACGGAACGATTGGACCTTGATATCTTGTAGTATTTGTTATCATTTTGGTTTGGTCTTTAACCCTATCATGATAGGTTCAGAGAATGTGCTAAAATGTTAAGGTACTTCGAAGGGAAGCTTTGCTCATTCGAGATCAGCAAATAGGTAAGACGAATGCTGATCAAATCCGCCCCGCATGCTATTTATCACGACCACAATTGTAGTCATTTGATTGGTCGTCTCGGGAGAATTTCTCATTTTGCTGCCCGATATGAGTGGATCCTGACCCCGCCCCGATTCGTCGGTATCAAGAATAAGACGACCCAACACACTTTGTCCGCAGCATCCTGTGCAGGGCATCTTCTGGTCCATGCTATCATCAGGCCACTCAAACTTAACCGCCGCGTCTGTGTCACTTGTACCTTGTGTTCGCTCAAGTATGCACGCAATGAAAGGCCTGCACACGACCAAGTCAAAGTCACGCACAGGGTGCAAAACCTGGTACGTATCTTGATCTACGGAGCGACCAGAGACCGAGCTAATTTGGACCGACTTCAGCAAGTAAGGAGACCATTCTATCATGGTAGGCTTGGCAGGTACTAAGTATCTTTTTCTAGGATACGGAAAATCAAGTGTGACGAAGAGAAGCCTGCATGTCGAAAATGCACCTCTACAAGTCGTATCTGCGACGGGTACGTCACAATCAGGCAGGTTGCCATGCCAAAATCCCGCCATCATCCGCATTCGTTTCTTCCTCAAGGTCCTCACTCCGCCTTGAGTAACATTGAGGGCACGGAGAATGAAAAGCGGTTTTTCCATGCCTTCAAAGTAGCTACCTACAGTGGCTTTACCACGCATGTCGAAAATGTTACAGTATTCTGGAACTATCTAGCCCCGAGGCTAGCACATTCTAGCGATGCCGTCAGACATGCCACGGTAGCCCTAGGAGCAAGCTATCATCTCTATAAAGCTTTCGAAACCGGATCGGCTTCTGCTGTTAGCAAGTATGCCTATGTAACAGACCGCAGTCATATCCATAAGCTGGAATATTTCATCAACCACCATTACAATATGGCCATTAACAAACTTCACGATGATATGTCACATAATGCGCCCAATGTGATCATTCTGGCCTTAACATGCTGCCTCATCTTCATCAATATAGAGAATCTCAGGTCCGACCAGACAGCGGCGATTATGCACTTGAAAAGTGGTACGGCGATAATTGACAAGTCTTTCAATATTCGACAACTACTCAGTAGTACACCAGAAACTTATGAAAGAAGAAACGACACGTCAAATAGCAGCGCATTATCTATTCACGAGCTTCAAGATGTGGTTAAATGTTTCCGTCTATTAGAACACTCAGAACGTCTCTTCTCTTTCGAAGTGCCGTTGATCATCACAAGCCGTCTTTGTGATGAAGCACGATTGGACAATGACGATTGTATCCCAAAAGCTTTCATGTGCCTGCAGGAAGCATACAGAGCAGTGGATGACTATATCAATGACGTTATGGGATATGACTACCAGATCAATAGTCAGCGAGGAGATTCATCATTTTGGTCCTCCTCTGTGGTCATTGAACGACACAGCCGGCTGGCTAGGAGAGGGAATGAAATACTGGAACGCTATAAGGCTTACTTGGAGAGCTCCAATGCCCCGAGTCGTGGCACTCGGGAGCGTGCTAGCTGCTATCAAGACATTGTGCAGCTTTTTGGCATGCAAGCCATGGTTGACGTGATGCCGGTGCATATCAAGGCCCAGCAGCTTCACAGAAACTCGATGTCCGGAATGCTTAACTACGTGGAGCAAGCCCTGTCGGAAAGAAGATCCTGGATCTTGGAGATGGCTTCTCCCATTGATTATACGATAGATGGCGCTACGCTCGCTTCGTTATTCTACACCTGCATGTACGCAACCGACCTCGACCTCACGGAAAAAGCACAGAGGCTTTTAACAAATTGGACTGGCCGAGCCGGGCCATGGGATGGTAAATCAGTCGCCAAACTTCTCAAGACGTACAACGGCAGCTTGGGAAAATGGGGTGGTGATTTGGATTGCTGTAAGCTGTTTCAAGAGCTCAACATTCTGGGACGGTGATTCCGGAAGCATCCATCTGACTACTATAATGGACTTCTTTTGACTCAACAACCTGTAGCTGTCAATACCGAGCATTAGAAACCAGTCCCAAGCCACAGGCTGTGGCTTTTGGCCTTGCAGCCCACAAGGAATCTGCCCTAGGCGTGTGCGAGCCTTCGCAGTCCGGCCACATCAACTCGAATATCAAGGCTCTATCTGTCCTAGGTAAAACTCTGGGCTATCAGCGCCTTGTCTTAACATCTTGCTTAAACGAATCAAGGCGAGTGGGAGGAGGCAATTTTATGCCTGCACGAAGTCCGAAAAAAGGTTTTCTGTTTTCAAATTTGCCTCAGCGCCATGTTGAAGGCTGGCACGACTAAAGGCTGATTCAGTAATATGGCAACTTTGTACGAGAAAGAAGAGTGTTTGGGATTGCGATGTATTTGGAGACGCTGGTTGTTGAGGCCAGGTGGAGGCAACTTGAAGATCGTATCTCTATAAAGGATGCCAGTCTATAAGAGATAATAATGTCAAACCAATTTCCGCAGTATACATTAAACTAGCTGAAAACACATGTAGACTCCGCTAGGTCTCCAGGAATGAGGTGGTTGCGATGAAAAGTATTCGAGAATACCAATCCGCCGATACCGTGGAGTACCTCCTTGTCCACCTGCCTCCAACTTAAGGACAAACCCAGCCACCAGGACAAGATCAATTGGCATTATTTTCACTGCTGTCGTACAAAACACAATATCCCGCAAAGACTCCTTCAGCTCATCTTGAGAGCCCCAGAAACGATAGTCTGCAAATAATAGGTTGGTGTCATCATCTGACTTTCTTGTCCTGAGTTCTTCAGACCAAGGCGCAGTATTTGGTGTCGGTCTCTCGACGGACGTTTTCATCAGTCCGATGCTGAGCGGCGCTGCATTAAATGCAGAAGCATCGGGAACGCTGATCACGCAGCGGTACACGAGAAAAGACACGTCTTGGAGTCCCGGCTGGTCAGGCAATTCTAGACTCATCGGAAGCAGGACACCTGAAACGAGCACGGTTGGAACGCTTGATGCATTCTGGCCTTCCAGCATCAGAGTATGCGGTTCCTGAAGGATCAACTGCACCGTGTAGGAAGGATGAAGATCATTCTTCCAGTCAATCGGAACATCCGCTGCAGATACCCAAGACCACGTAGGGCCAGATCGTGGACGTCCAAGTGGAGAAAGTCCGCCAGTGACGTACCACATCATATCTTCACGTAGGGTGTCTGACCAAAGTCCCCACGTCAAACTACTGTTACTCCGCGTTGCCTACTCCAGGTAAGCTTGCATGACCATAATGACCTGAAAGCCGCCTACAAGTGAACCTTACCTTGAATTTGGTTGCAATACCGTCCAGTGCCGCGAGTTTGTCTGTCTTGACCGTGAGCCTCCTAGTCGAGTACTCTGCGATTAACCTGCGCCATGCATTTGCCACCTCGACATGTGTTAGTTCGTCAAGGTGATTGTATAAATACTTCATGGGAAGGTTGTCGCTAAAGGCTGGATACTTATTGACGCGCTCATTAAATGGACCATCCACCACAGAACAGGTGCACGACGAATCCTCTAAGCATTCCCAGAATATTTCGTACCTCCCGAAGCATAAGAATCTTCTGGAGAGAATCCGCTCCTGCAGTGTCCAGCCACGAGTCATTAAAGGAAGAAGGGCGTTATCACGATCTGGCGCCCCGACCTCTGAGTGACGGACTCGACGGCGAACGTAAATTTCATGCTCTGTTCCATCCAAATCGACTGTGAAACGATGTGGTTTTATGTACGCGTTGGGAGGATCAACATGTAGCCCACCGTTGCCGTCAAAACTTGCACCGGCAGCTAAGGTAAGGTATGCGTGTCGATAGATCTCTCCCATTATTTGGCAATGTTGTTCCCAGTCTTTTACGTCATCCTGGATGATGCAGAGAGAGTCAATCCAAAGATACCTGATGCCGAGGGTCTTTGTAGCTTGGATAGCGTCTTGAAAAGTCCTCGGGAGTTCGTCCACGGGGATTCCCGTAGTATTTGATGACATGCTTTGCGAAGTTGTCTTATGCTTGAGCTGCATTGTTCCCCAGCAGTGACTGAGGCAAACATAGCGAACACTCTTGGCCGTCACCAAGCATATGGAGCTTCCGCTCGGACTCCCCACGTCCAGCAGGCGCGGAGGAGAAAAGCCCTCTGTTTCGCTGCAGGTGGGATGCTGTTGTTCACATGACTCGATCCAAGAGGCAATGCGAGGTAAATTGGACTCTAGACCTGTGGTAACTGGGAGCAGAGGCGCGCATCTGATGTGTTTCAGACGAGGCTGACCTGGAAGGGACTTTAGTCTTGGCCCACGGCAAAAAGACTGTTACTGACCAGGAAGTGTGAAAACGTCAATTTCGAGGATCTGATTAGCCATAATTTCTATGAAAACCCCACCCAGGCTATATTTCAAGTGGATGTAATGAGCTGGCTTGTCCGCATAAGACAGAGCCCAATTGTGTGCTTCGTACAAAATTGTGCAACCTAGACAAGCCTTGGCGCTCTCCTTATTTGGGAAAGCAAAAAGGGAGAGCAAGTGATCGTGTTTCCACGATGGAAATTGGCAGGTCATACAGTCACCCGCCGATTTCGAGAGGTTCGAGGAATCAAAGCTGCCCATCATACTTGCGCCTTTGTCAAATGATTGGTCCTAGAAAGAATGGTCTTTCGGCTGAGTGGTCAGTGATGGTTCGATGAGGAAGTCGATTAATGCTAGCCGAACCCTCTGAGCTAGGGGGCTGCAGCCTGTTATATAACCAGTGACGCGACACCCCTGCTCGTGCAGAGAGTTACTAAGTTAGCAGCTGGCCTGATCATCTGACTTCCTTCAATTGTGCAAAGGCGGCTAGCATTGGCTGCCCACTCTAGCAGAAAAACCATGATTTTATGGAAAGCTAGACCAAGCAACACAAGTATTAGTCGGGTCATTTTAAGGAGGGAAGATGTACCCATGATGAGATGTTACGAAAGCTAAGCAAACACAAATCTAAGATAATGTGAACTGCTACATGAGCTCTATCGGACTGAACCCATGCAGTCACCCTCGTTTGGCAAATGTAGCGGGCTAGTACCCTAGCAAGCTTGCCCCGGCTCAAGTCAGAAGTAGAAGGAGTGAAATCAATTGGCACGAACTTGTGGCAACACAATGTTATTGGACATTGAGCAATAAGATTTAGATACATGGAAACCAACGAAACGATAGCCACACATCTTCCCCAGTTCTTCCATACTGCGAAAGTGCCGGAGTTCAGACTGCTGCAAGGATTTGTGTGCCCCTCATTTGTTAAAGAATGGCAATGCACATGATTCATTTGTTAAAGAATGACAATGCACATGGTTGTAAGGTTGGAGTTCAGTCCTCGACAGCCTAATTGAACCATTTCAGTCAGTATTTTAGGTGAATCCAATCGAGTCGACGAACCTTGAGTCACATTAAGTAAAGGTCATATCGATGGAATGGATGTGGAAGGTGGCATTGGTGGACGAAAACTCTAGCTCTAGGGCGATGTTGATACCGCTACCAGCATCAACAACGGTCTGCTCAGCGGCGGAGAGTGAGAAGTCAAAGTCCGAAGTGTCGTTAACGGAGTCTCCATCGATGACTTTGGTCTTGCCATAGTACAGCCACAACTTGCTAGTCATGACACCAGTGCTCTCGGCCTGACAGTTGACATGCAGGCCTGTGAGCTTCGCGCTTGCGACGGAAGGCCCTGTGGCTCCAAGATAGACGGTAGCAGTACCAAGCTTGTTGGCATTGATCACAGCACCTTGCACGTCAAAAGTAACAACGGCATTCGTGCCGGCCCGGGTAGAGTTGCCAGGAGCGGATACGATGTAGCTCATGGTGCTGGAGTAACAATTTGTAGAACGGGAATATGAAATTGGTAGAAGCTTGATGTTGCGGTTTGAAAAGAGATTCATTTGAGAAAGACCGGGCCCTTTATATGTTTTCCCGGCCTGGCTACCATACTAAGGTGCTTTGCCAGTGCAAAAGTGGATCTCCGTGTTCAAAGGCAGCTGAACTCATGTAGCTGCTCAAGCAACCGTTCATACACAACACCCATATGCCTTGGCGATGGTTCTTCGCTTGGTTGGGCTAGATCCAAGAAGTCCAGCTGTTATCGTGTTCACCAATTCATCGCTCGTGACTTGGTGTTGCACTGGAGATCGAATGAAGTAACTGTATGCGTAAGAGGTAGCTGAAAGTCAAGACTTCCAAAGGCGGTTTTGATCATTGTCAGACCCCAGCTGAACTCAGGGGCTTGAACAGAAGCGCCAGTACATCGGCACATGTCACCCTGCCAGTCAGGTTACGACGAGACAGTCATGATCCTCACTGTATTGTGGGTATAGAGTGGGTATAGGAGAAGATTTCGGATGAGTTCCGCACTGGTACGTGGATGAACACCCCTGTGGGATAGGACTGTGCTCCCCGTTCAGCTATATAAATTCGGCTTGGCGTTCTCAATCCAGACTATCTCGTGATCTTGTTATGATTGTGGTTGGCTAGTGTAACCTTCCGACACCACCCAAGATGCATGGGTAAACCTATCAAATCGTAGAACGCGGCAAGTCTATCACCCTAACCCAAATTTCAACGGCCCTATGCAACCCTGAAACGTATTGGTGGAGGGAATTAAGAAATTTGACATGGTGGAGTACCTTCATGAAGGATCTGATGCAAAGCGATTCACGAATGAGACATTTGATAGTAAATGGATATTTTGCGACCGCGTCGAGTTATGAAATCTGACACAACGCTCCGTTCTACCATGAGCACCTGGCGCCAATACGGCAGCCCTCCAGTTTGCTCCGGCATGCCCGGATGCGACATTTCTAAGCCCAATCCAGCAACCTGCAGCCGTGTCTGGGAAGGAAGCTTCAATCCTAAATAGGAGATTCAGCTTGCATTTGTGTGATTGTTTGTAGATCATTGCCTATCTAGATTCTACAAGCTTGATTTTGATTGACGGTGCATGTTAACAGGTTGGCTCGAAGATGTGCACCATAGCATGTACCGTGAGGGATCGCAGTGTCTGTTTTTCTCAGTCGCTTGAGCCGGTTGTGTCACAATGCCAAAAGGACCTTTGATAGTCTTCTCAGCCAATTTTTGTCTAGAATCCCCTGAAGGTGTTACGATGCTTCTTTTTGATTAGAAGGAAGAGGTACCTCGCTTTGATCAACAACGGACGATGCGACTTTCATTAATTCTCATCCCGCAGGTACGCCGCAGTACGCCGCGTTCTGCGAGTGGCTTCACGAATCTCAAGTTTGGACAGCCCGCTATAAATGACCCCTCGAACATGTACGCCAACCTCTGGGCATCTATTTAGGGCAACCAGCATTCCCACCCCTGTTATATCGGGGGTACTTCGGCGACGCAAATCATGTGACGAGTACATGGATCGTTAAACTCATTTAGCAGACCTGCGATGCTGGCTCAAGAGCCCTTGACGATTCCAGATATCGCCTCAGCGTTATCCAATGACGAGTTTTTGCATAGACTGTGCGAACTTGGTGGATGCTTGGAATAATAAAGGCGGCGTTAATATAGGTATCACCAGCAACTTCTCTCTGGACCTGCAGACTAGAGTCGACCAGTTGATGATGAAACCGATGGTGAGTAGGAAAAAGGATTCAAATGGTATAATGCATTTCACGATTGCCTATGGCCCTGCCCACTTTTCATGTCGCTAGTAGGTTGGTAGCAATCAAGCCAGCCTAAACTACACAAGTAAGCTTGGCTGATTATGGTGCAGATGCCCTCGGTAGACTCTCAGAGTAGAATACGAACAAGACTATTCGAAAACGATGATATTCTTTCCTTCACTTTCACCTTTCAGATATGCCTGTCTCATATCCTCAGCCTCCTCAAGCTTCCACTTCTTCATATGCACCTTGATGCCATGCTTAGGAACAAGATGAACCAGATCTTGTGTGTCCGCCTTACCAGCTACAAGTGACCCTACGAGCTTGATGTCGCGGGAATTACCACCACGATATGACATGGTGATGCCTTTCTCTGGTTGGCCAAGGAGCACCATGGTTTCGTGCTTGCGCGTAACAAATGCGGCAAAGTCAAATGCTGGGGATGCATCGGTTGCAAGAATGGTGGCATCCAGACCCGGGTAATGACTGGGCATAAACCTCGTGATTCTCTCCATGGCTTTTTCAGCCGGCTCGGTCGCAAGTTCACTCACATCAGGCGCAAGATCGTATGATTGGACAAAGTCGAGCGCCGCTTGTTTGACGTCGATGACCGCTACTTTGTATCCTTGCCCACGTGGTCAGTTGATACTAGCGTTGATAATATTGGAGGATCACTTCAGCTGGGACCTACCATGGCTTTGGCGAGCTGGGTTCCTATATGGCCTAGTCCCCCGAGTCCGACTATACCGATGGAGCCACACGGCTGCACCTCTGCTTTCTGTATGGCTGCGTAGATACTATTGCCAGCGCACATCAAACAAGCAGCTGTAGCAAAGTCTACAGGTTCTGGAAGCTTGACGGTAAAGCGCGAGTCACTGGCCGATCGAGAAGGTCAGCAAAAATTCCAAGACCAACAGGCTCCCGTCATGACAAGTCGTCAGACATACGCAATCATGTACTCTGCCCAAGCCCCATCCGTGTTCAGACCTTTCATGAAGGATGTATCACAATAAATTGGCCTACCAGCCAGGCAGTCAGCGCAAGTGCCTAATAAGGTGGATTAGTTCAGCGAGAATTTCGCGTGTTTACTGGGTATACTCACCACAGCAGCTCTCGAAATTGATGCAGCCGACACGGTCGCCTGTCTTGAAATCGGTCACGTCGGAACCAACTTCTATAGCCACTCCTGCAGGCTCATGCGACGCGATGAAGGGGAGTTTGGTGTTGAACGCATTTTCGTGGGCCATGCAGTCTGTGTGACAATATCCGCCGGCCATGATTTGCACGAGCACCTGGTAAGGCTTAGGTTTCGGAACGTCAACTTGTGACACGCTGTATGGCGTATTGAATTCCTTGACCTGAGTGGCTTTCATTTTCTCGGGGATAGTGTTTGAAGACATCGTGCTGCGTGTGCGTGCTTGAAATTTGGATTCTCGGTTGCTTTGTTGAGGACGAGGAATTCCAAGTGTCGTCCAGTAGGACTCGGAAAAGAGTTTGTGGGGCGCATTAGCAAAGCGGCCTTGTACGATTGACTCCATTCCGTGAGGCAATATCTCAGAGGACCGTTGGGGATGTTATTGGAACAAGCATACTAAACCAATAGTTCCTTACCTTACCTCTGTATTGTGCGGACCATGGTCTTTAGTGTTCCACTCTTCTTGGCAACCCCAAATGTTCACCGAACATGATATGGGGCATCAGCTGAACATTACCCCAAACCAAGAAGACCTATCACTTTGGGGCAGAAACTACCAAAGCCTTAATCATGACACGACTTCTACCACCGTGAAGCTAACTCGTGACGTCGACTCGCGGCTAGACCCAGCAAATCTTCGAGGAATACATCAGTTTAGAATTTCGGTTAGCCTACCACCCCCGCCCCAAACCTTGTCCCAAAGCACAGAACACAACGAGGAGAAGCAAGGATATCCCACAGCCATTGCATCTGGTTAATAGCAGCTCCGTAATGTCTGCCAGCCGAATCATCGGCATTCTGTCGCAAATCGGACGTCCACTTCATCTCCGCCAGAATCATCTTTTCCACTTCTGCCAAACAAGCTCAAGGAGTGTTACGCATGAGTTACAATGTTTCTCAGCTGTCGGTGATTAGTATCAACCAAGGCCACGGAGGTTTGGCTGAAATCAACGTACCTGTCAAGCAATTATCGACATAGCACACATCTCCGCTCTCGTCACCATGGCTAAGGCAGCAATGATGATGCTGAAAACCATGACGGCAATTGACGGAAGATCGGTAGTGGCGTGAAAAAGACGCGGGTTAGGATCTGCCGAGTCTTACGTACCATGCCCTTTCACGATATGCCTAATCCCTTGATGTCGCCCATTGAGACAAGGCGGAAGCCCCTAGCGCGGGTAATTCTAGGTGTGACCCATCTCACTACTCTTTATCGAACAGTTAGCTCGATGGCTTGGCTCGTTACAGTGCTCTGACACGACATGACTTGGGCCCGTCTAGCACAGTTTTTATCATGGGTTCTGAGACCCCTACGCTGCGTCAGGGGCTTTGTTATTCGAGACTCAACAGGCTATGCGCTTGGGATGTGCCCAGCCAAGACGCAGCGGGTCAAAGCCCACGTCCACTTTACAAGCCAGGATTAATTAAGACATTATTGATGCCGACAGTGTAGCTGAAGATGTTAGACTGAAAAGGGGAGACTGCTTACCTCGGGTTCTGAGATTCGGTTTTTTCCCTGCTTTTTGTTTTGATCGTCATGAATGCATAGATTCGTATTAGGAAAATTCCGACGGTGATGACTGAATGGCTACCCTATAGTAGATGGGCCGATCTAAGCCGGCGCCGGCCTTTTTCGGTCTTACCATCCTACTACTCGCTCAACAGCAGCGTTCCGAGGCAAGTCTTCTCTACATACAGGCAACAGTTGGACCGGGGAATCGCCAGGGCAGTTTGAGTCGCACATCGTATCACAATTTTCTCAGAACTGCATGATCAACTGATTTGGGACGCCGGTTGAAGGCCTCTCAAGAGGAAATAGTCTTCCAATTCTGGAGTTACCCAGACGATCCATAATTGAAGTTTGGGTTTTCTTTAGGATTCTAAAACCCTCAAAGCCGCCTTTGTGAAAAGTGGTACCTAAAATATTCTAGACTGACTACTTTCTGCCATCTAGATCATCTGACTTTCAACACTCTTATACAAGACCCATAGCAGCAATGGCTACAGCTGTGAGCAAAGCTAATGAAGCACTTGTCCTACTCGAAGTGGCCTCGAGGGCCTCTTCCAAAGTTCTTGCGTTATTCATGAATTGATCGGGCCGCAGACAGGACAGAACCCCCGGAACCTTTTCTCCATTCTCCACGACCTGGCTTATATTACCATCACGCAACTCAGTGAACCCAAGAGCTGAAACGATGACACGTTTGATCATCTTGTCATAGTACTCAAAGTCTCCAGGCTCATGCAGCGTCAAACCGATCTCTGTCGTGGATTCGCCGGCGGTGCTGCTGACCGCGGATTGGATTCTGTTGTCGTCGCCACCAAGTTCGTCCTCGCAGGCCAATGGCAGGATTTGAGAACCGTTGCAGATGGATGTCTCACTGAGCGCTACCCGGCACTCCTCGGAGAGGATGCCGCGACAGCTGGGGTCTACGCTGGCCGTTTCGTTGTACTCGATATAACCGAACCATTCGCAACTGCCCCAAGACTTGCGTGTGGTTGCATTTTTGAGCTCTGTTGGCGCCGAGTACCAGACTTGCGCACCTGTCAAGTGTCGAGACCGACTTTCGTAGAAGTCGCCCACGACTGAGATCTGTATTTTCCAGCCCCCCACCTCCGAGCCAGGGAACTCCTGGGTGAGGTTGTAGCCCAAGGCATCATTTGTCGGACTGGTTGCGTTGACTCCATTCCTGAAGGCATCGGTGATGACTTTGAGCGAAACGATTTCAATCTCGTCGTCATTTGTAGCATCATGAGCCGCTTGACCCAGGACGGGCGTCAGTTGGAGGGCGAACAATGCAGCTAAAAGCCTTGTAACGGAACTCATGGCTTGCTGTATCTGTATGTGACGGGTATTGGTGTGTAATGCTCTTAGGAATGATGGGGAGTCAGAGCGTGAAGGCCTCTAGCTTTAGTGTCGCTCAAAATGATTATCGAGAGCAAAACTAGGGATTTGTTTTGAAAATAAGATGAAAAGGGTCCCTTCACAATTAGGAAACAATGGCATGGCTTCTATACAAGTCAATGCCATGATCGACATGCCAGGGATGTCTTCCGACTATGACGGCGATGACATATGTGTCTGACATTGTGGGGACAACCCCTGTTCTGTCATCGCAAATCCTTCCCCAACATGCCCAGGCTGGGGACACTGGAGAGCCCGGGACCCGCTATGATTGGTGTACACGGCTGGCTGCTGGGCAATGCGCCGATCATGGTAATCCTTTTGGTGTCTTTGGTTGTCCTTTTGCACACTTCTATTCTTAGAAGAGGCATTGGCCCCAACCTGTCAGCCTAACAGAAACTGGATGCCTGGTTGCCAAACGTGTAGAGCCTCTAGTCCCATCACCATCTGGTTGTAGCGCGCCCAGTCTGCCGACGCACACATTCTGTAGGCCGGTCGTCCAAGCTAACGTTATAGCCCTGAGATGGCGTCCCAAGTGGTAGGCATGTATGTGTCTAAATCACGTGGTTCTCGAGTAGAACGAGGCTGTGGGTCGACATGGAGGTGCCGGCACTCTCATATATCCGCAGACAGTCAAGCTGCTCGAGCAAATTGGGTTGTGGCAAAAGGCTAATAACTACCTGGCCTCTGTATTGCACCAGAGAGATGTTTTGACTCTCAACAGCTATACTTTCAAATCGAGCTCTCTCTGGGAGGTGCCTAGGAAAAAGAAAATTAGCCACTGTCTATGGTATTTCGCGACTCGTGTCTCTGAATCTAATAGCCACACATCTCCCATAGTGGCCTTTCTGTGCTTGCAGTCAGTTGCACTTCTCTACGAGAACCTATCTGGAAGCGACAAAGAGACTTGAGTCAAGACTAACGCGACTGGGATCGAGATAGACACCCCCGAGAAGGGCGTCCAGGTCTGCCTCGGTGATGGGAGGGTGTTTGATGGTTTCACCGTCATTGGCCTTGACGGAGTCCACAGCAGAACTCGCTAGCTTACGCAGCGGACAGCAAAATCACCTCTTAATACAAGGCCGACTGCTTTCCGCATAAGGCTTACACGGTCAATCTGACCCAACGTGGGGCTTGAGCCCGGCACTCTCTAACATTCTTACAACGGCTCCGTTTTGCAGCTGATTATTGGCCAGGACTATGATTGTTTCATTATCCTACAGCTCATCTAAGTCACGACAGAGCAATCACGACGTGGGTAAAGGCATGATACGCAACATGACGTGGGACAAATGGTCTGAGTGGTTTTTCTCGTGCAATTAATCCTTAGATTGGAGTAGCCAGGATAGGGGATGCATTTCGCAGGATTGTCAAGAGAGGACAGATATCGGAGTACATACCATTCCAGACAGTCCAGACAGGGAGGTTTAGGTGCCGTGGGGTTACCCTCCTCCGACTTTTCTATAGCTTATCTGGACGCCCACCTTTTATCGACATCCACTCTGAAAGTAGACATTCGATCTTTACGGCATGGCTTAAGTCTTGTGGGTTGCATTGAACGCGACTGTATCATTTTGATGTGAGGTGTCTCAAAAGACACCCCCTTGATCTCATGACCCAGCAAGAAAATTAATCAAGCCCTCCATCCACAGGTTCATATCAACGATCCGTTGGCTGTCCCACAAGTATATAAATAATGTTTCTACAGAGAGTGGTAAAGTCTGCTCCACATCAAGCGGCAAATTCCGTCACCGGGGCTTACACTTTCTCCACGTTCTAATGGTTGATGGAGAGATAGTAAGAAAATGGGCTTGTCTTAGTAGGTGCTAGCAGGGAAATGTACATGTGATTGGTTTCTGTCGTTTACACACCAATTGAAACAGCTCCGTAAAGCTGTGGAGGCAGATACGTTCGTATTCGCATGAATATGACTGGAGCAATGACTGACAGCGCAAATAATACAGAACTAAAGTTAGACCCTGGTCCCAATAGCTTTAATCGGAATGATTTCAGGCCTTTTAGCCATATTACCAAGATTCTTTTATCGTATATACACCAATCAACGTAATTTGCGGTTGATTCCACTAAACTGTTTTGATTGATAATATCCATCATGCAGGCGTACATGGCTTGAGTACCCACCGCAGGATGGAGCTCAACAAGCGGTCGGGCAACATTTCCCCGAACCAGCAGACTATGACAGGGACGAATCCGTATCCCTCATCAAGCTGAAACGGAATAGATGGTGAGTTCGACAACTTGATATTCGCCATCGACACAGTGTTCATTGAATAACAAGGAAACCGTTCAGCGCCATTGCGGTCAACAACACGAGACAACAGCAAAACGCAAAACTAGTCGCAATGGACAACCAAATCGACTGTATACTTTAACTTGACTAGACAAGGAACCAAAGATGCAGCTGTAGAACTAATGACTGCCCCTGCAATACGTCAGAAGCTAATTGAAAAACATTGCATGAGTCTTCAAGGAGCCTCTAATATAACCGATTACGATTGCGGGACCCTTAATTCTGAGGACTTGTAGCGTAGGACAATTCAGGGTTGTTTTTAAGCTCGCGTGATGTAGAAAACGTTCTTCATCTGCTATCTAAAGGTATAAATACAAGAGCTCGGCCCCAAGTAATTGACGAATTGTGCAGCAAGCCTCAAACTCAAGTGCCGACCAAGTATCGCAGAGATGCATTTCACAACAATTACGTCACTCGCCTCACTTTCTTTGTGGGCTTTCTCAGCGCTTGCAACTCCGACTCCTGACAATGCTGCTCTGGAAGCCAGAAGCACTATCCAGAAGCGAAACTTCTGGGGATCTTGCCGGGACTGTGGTGTGGACCCACTTGGGCACCTGCGATGCGACTGCAGACAGGTGAATGGAAACTGGAGAGGGTTTTCACTTCCTTTGAATAACTGCCTGACAAATGTCAATGGTGTTTTGCACTGGCGGCGAGAGTGAGTGTTTCAACCTTTAGGGCGTGAGGCTCAGCACAATGACACTCAATAGTGGTAACTTTATGGGTTCATGTAATATCCAAGGACGGACGTCGAATCTCTGGACAGAATTGCCTCATTTGAGCGTTCTCTGTGGAGATGGACGGGGTGGCCAGACGCACAACCGGATTAACCTGGGTAAGAAGCCAAGCGTTTCCGAGAACCGATCGATCAGACCGCTAAGAAACATAGACCAGGAGATTCACAACATAGACGGACAGCTGCTATGCCTCTATCCCTAGAAATCTTGAGAGAGTTTACCTAAGAAGCCTCAATTTTTTCTATCAAACAAAGTCTCATCCAGCATTCTGGGATCCATTCACATTATTGTCATTTAATTCATGAGTAGTTTGACTGAAATACAATGATTTGGATGGCCCAACAATTGGTTCGCCAGTTTATAGCATGTGCCCGGTTGATAAGCTTGTCTGTCTTTGCTTGAGGACACCATAATAAGTCGTAAGAGTATTACTATTACTTATTAGAGAACTATTACTAGTGGGTTAGGAGTGCTCCGAACCGTCACAGCGTTACATAAGTTGAGACATACTGGCAAGCGACTCGCTGTGGCATCCATGTGTGCGGGACGCTGAGTTGACTCTCCTTTGAGAGCGTGATAGCACGCGAATAACATTTCTTACAAGGTAGGGGAATAGCAAGCTTGATGGTGTCTGAACAATGACAGAAAAACGATGTCACCTGAATAAGGGTCTAGAGTAGAGTTTTGAAATTACGAATTCGGACCAAAACCAATTGCAACACCATGCGTGTTCCATCTCATCTCTTCCGGTGTATTAGAAAATCAGGAATCTGTTTTGACATAGTACTACGTTCTGGGTAGAATCTCAGAGTTATTAAAATGCAGTACCGCCTTTCCAGACAACTGTTTACTTGGTTAGAACCAGTTGGAGAAAACGGGACAAGTAATAGATGGGGTATGGAGCCAAAGAGGCTGGGGGCCGTTACCTGACTGAACTTGGCCACAATGTCTGGTAAATCTTCCAAGGACTTCCGTATGATTATGGGAGTAACTAGACCCCTTTGTACGAACTCGACGGCTTCAAGGATATCTTGCTTTGTTCCCACTGCAGCACCCATTACAGTGATCCCCCTGTCGATGAAGAGGAGTGGATGAAAGGACGCCAGCTGGTCTGGAGGGGGAATTCCCACACAAACGAGCGTTCCAAAAGGCCCCAAAAGGCCTATGGCTTTAGTGTATGCTTCCCCAGAGCCCGAGCAGGCGAGTACAATACTTGCACCCCTCCCCAGAGTTATAGTCCTTACCATCTCCTCAAGGTTTGGTGTTTTTATGCTGTCAACGAAATGATCCGCGCCGAGGGACAGACAGAAGTCGCGCTTCGTATCTCCGAGATCGATGGCAATGACACGATATCCCATCGCCTTGGCGTACTGAATAGCAAACCCACCTACCCCGCCTCCAGCGCCGGAGATGACAACCCATTGGCCACCCACGCCACCGCTCTTCTTCAAGGCAGCATACGCAGTTACGCCGCCGCACAAGATGGGTGCGACGAGTTCGTCAGGGATATCGAAGCGCTTGGGGATAACAATCAAGTACCGCGATGGTACGAGCGCGTACTCGGCAAAGGTCCCGTCAACTTTGCGTCCGGAATTGAATTGCTCCAGACATCGAGTCTCGCCCCCAGGGTGGAGGCAGTATGAGCACACACCGCAAATATCGCGGAGCCAAGCGATACCTATTCGATCTCCTATGTTCACTTGATCCTTGGGGACGCTATCACCAATTTGTACTGCATGCCCAACTCCTTCGTGGCCAAGGATATCTCTCGTGGGTCCTAGCACGCCAGAAGCAAGGGCAACATCGGTGCCGCAAATGCCTGTGACAGTGAGCCGGACGAGAACCTCCAATGGACCAGGCACGGGAACTTCAACTTGTACAATTTCAAAGTTGAAAGCCTTCTCAGAGCGCTGCAACGGCGTGGCGTCAGCGTAGTGCCATACAAGGCTGCACACGGAGCTCCCTCTTCACTTATGAAGCCTACCTTGACTACGGCCGCTCGCATGGTCGGAGGCACAGCAGACATGTTGATTATTGGGTGGCTTAGGCGGGAACTTTGAAGTGAGACAAATACGGACGTTTTTCATACATGTGTTATGAGGACAAAGCAACTAAGGTCTTTGGTTCAATTGCCGGTTCCACCAGCCGGTTAACCAGGATTGGGCCCACGGGCTATAGAGTAGCTCGGGCTAGATCATCTTTACCCCGCCAGCGAGGACGCTCACTTCCACGAAACGGGTATCGGTGGTGCAGTGGTGGCATTGCATCGCTTTGCCAAATCGTAAAAATTCGGCCGTTGATTCTTGGAGGTCCATCAAACTTGATTCTACAATACCTGGAGGCTGCAAGTAGACGAGTATGCAGAGCTACTTCCACACAAGCTGCTGGTCTCTGACTGTGCTCACAAGATCCTTTCACCAGAAGTACGGCGTTGGACCGTAGTCGGAGATGTGGGGACGCAGGCTACACGGGCTTTGCGGGGTGAAGAAACGGGGTAACCGGGGGTCAGGATCACAAACGGATGGGTGCAACATACAATGTCGGTAGTGAAGACGAATTTGCGGCCCACGGTGCATACCATGGAGTTCTCTAGCTTCGCGAATGTCATTGCGGGTGCGCAAGTCTAGGCAACGGCATCGATAACCACTATGGAGCATCCCTGTCCCCCTCCTAACTCAGATTACACGGTCTATTGTATGTCCTCTATTCTCTCGGCTAGATCTCGTCATTCCATTCGTCAAGCCTCATATACTCATACCACATATCATCTAAGTCATCATCTAACGTCGTGATTGTGATGTTCTCTACACTCTCGAACCTCAAGCTGTCATAGAGGGGCCAACCTGCCGGCGTTGCTATCAATGTGATTGGAGGATGTCCTTCCATGCTTTTGGCCTTCTCAATGCCCCAACGAAGATGTGCTGCGCCAAATCCATTACCATCCCACTGCGGGTGAGTTGCCAGGAGGTTCAAGTACAGCTGCTTTCCTTGATGGTCGGTAACATAGTGCTTCTCAATAGCTTGCATCTGATGTCCTAGATCGTCGGCACGGGTAAGGTTGGCTTCCGGGTGATCCGAGCATTTTTGATACGCCGCAAGAGTACCACTGACACTTATGAGAGACTGATGGGAGCTGTTGCTATCTGAGGGAAGGGTTCTCCAAACCCCAAATGCTACAACTCTGTGGACTGCACCGCGTTGATGAATTCCATCTGCAACGTCATCAACTGGTCGTGGAATGACATTAACGACGGCCGCGTGTGGTTGGTGAACAAATTGTTCGCCTATTTCTCTGCGCAAACAGTGCCATAGGAAGTCCCTGTACTGGTCGAGATGTGTGAAGACGTACTGCCAAACTGGGCCAGGCGAAAATGCGTCAATAATAATCGTGACAATGTCGTCCAAGTCTGCTTCCACAGCAGGGCGAATGTTGATGTCGTTTGTGTTCATGAAATTCTGATCATTATATGTGAATGACGTCGCAAAGGTAAATTTTTGCAGTACAGTGAGAAACAGCGCGTGCGCAAGGAAGATGGCAAGTCGTGAAGTCATATCTGGAATGTTTTACTCTCTGAATCACAATGTTGTTACCATTTGGCCACATTATATCTGTGAAGTTATTAAGGACAGTGAGGCATTATAAAACGTTTTACGCGGGGAACTTTTCGCAGTGACGTTATCTATCTACGGTATCTACATGGTTGCCTGAGGAGTCAGTAGAGCAAGGTCCAGGCCCCTCGTAGGGCCTGTCGTAACAGCCTGAACCGAACAGGGGTCTCTAGCTACCATGAAGTTCAATTACATGACAAGTTCAATGCTAAAAGAATCTGGTCAAACAGTCTTGACACGATGCTATACGACAAGAAAAGAGGCTGAATTGTTGGACCTCCCTCGTCTTCCCACTCGCAATACAAAGGCTCAGTTTGTAAATATGTACGTATTGTTGATCATATAATTGTGACTGGGCGGCGAAGTCCATGGCTTTGATGGTGAATGATCTCTCAAGCACTTTTCAATGAACGATTAATTGCATTAAATTTATGGTTCGTAGTCGAGAAAAAGAACCTCCCGTTCACTGTAGCATCTACATCGACGTCTTGCTGAATCTTCTAAACACTACATCTAGGTTGAGGTTCAATCTATGCTTCACGACGTCTACCTTCTCTTCTAGTGCTTGTCTAGTGAAAGACCTGGAGCCAAACCGCCTGTACAGCGCTGAGCTGAAAAGAGGCATTCCAGACATGGATTAGATTGTATACCTAAACCATGGTACATTATCGGCAAGCTCAGCCTCCATCGCCTTTTGCTCATCGGTCAGCTCTTGTGTTTCAGCCTCACTACTAACACGATCCCGACGAGCATTTTCCCTTCTACACCAAGTAGTCATGAATAACGTCAAGAAAAAGGCCATGCTATAGTAGGTCAGCAGAGCTTGTGCAGTAAAGGGAATTCTATTCGTGACTTCTTACCTTACGAAGCCGATTAGGATGCTGTGACCAGTTGTATAACGTGGCCCATCACGGCTGAGGTAAACGTATGACGCAACGATACCACCGCAATTGCCGCCCATGACTTGCATTGCTATGCCAGTTCCCCGCTTCAGGCTACCGCCAATGTTGCCACTGTTCCAGGCAAGACCAAGTGGGATTTGGGGGTAAATACCTGGTTGTAATTAGCAAGTTCCTTCATCTGCAGGCCATCAAAATCCTACCGATAGCAGCCAGAATAGTTCCTGCATACTGCGCAGATGATTTGCTTGTGCCAACTAGGAGACCAAAGCCCAGTATTCCCACAAGCTGGAAGCCCATCAGGAAGATGCCTCGTTGCCTCACACGGTCTGCGTACCAACTCGCCCCGATGGTAAAAACGCAGGCAAAGCAGTACGGCGGCACTGACATTAGTTGAGCACTGTTTGAGGTGTAGCCCATGTTCTTAATGATAGTTGGCAGGAACAAGGCGATGGAGTAAATGGGGCAGAACCCGGCCATGCAAATGAGCATGTGGATGTAGATCTTCCAATCCTTGATCGCTTGCCAGACATATTTGATGTTGAACTCATTGGACAAATGACCAGAGTCTTGTCGTAATCGTCTCTGGACCTCAGATCGCTCTTCTTCGGTAAGGAACTGTGCGCTGTTGACGAGTTTAGCTTGTAGACCTTGAACTTCTGGTGTTGATCTTACGTGGCAGGATAGTCGTAGATTGCCCAGTATGCCGTAAAGGACACCAATATACTGAGGACACCTTCGAGGATGAAAATCCATGCCCAAGCCGACAGGCCACCCACTCCGTGCATCTCAGCAATTCCTCGCGCCAGGATACCACCAAATGCGCCAGCAAGGGTTGCTGCTGAGAAGAACAAGGCCATCCTAAAGCCGCACTCGTTTCTGCAATACCTGGTCAAGCACTTGTCAGCCTTCTTCACACACACAGACGGGGGGGCTTGAAGGGCACACCATTGCGTGATGTAGTAATTGACCCCAGGATATAAGCCTCCTTCAAAGACGCCAAGGAAGACTCTTGTGGCCATCAGTCCTGAGTAGCCTTTCACGAAACCTTGTCCGATCATTGATGCAGACCAGCATACCATGATAAATGTCAACCAAATCGAAGGCCTCAGACGCTTCATCATCATGTTGCTCGGGATTTCAGCCGCAATGTAAAAGGGAAAAAGGACGGCAAGGCAGTCATTGTATTGGATGCCTTTCAATTTGAGGTCTTGTTCCAAATGATCCAGTCTGGCATTTCCAATATTTGTGCGGTCGAGAAAGCAGAGCCTGAACCTAAGTTAGTCACATATCGCTAGTTGGTGCAATTATAAAAATCCTGGGTCTCACAGATAAATCAAGCTCATGAACGGAATGATGTGCCAGTCTAGCTTCCTCAACAGTTTCTTGGTCGCATTTTGGTCGAATAATTGTGACTCAGCAACCTCAATGGATGCAGCGCGGGCTGGTTTTTCTGATTTTGTGATGCTGCTGGATTCCATTTTCAACACAGAAGACCCTCTGGTCGAAGGGGGAACAAGCAAATGGAAACAAGTTGATTGAACTTCGGGAGCAATTGTTTGGGTTTCAGAAGGAGGGATGCGACTGTTAAAGTCAAAAAGTTTTTTTTGCATCGGGTCTTAAAGCAAAAACCTACCTCACTGTCAGCATGTCTTATCAAAGGCCTGGTGACATCGCCACACAGTAGGTCAGCTCGCGACTCAGGCCAGCTTGGGAGGGTCACACAGGGGAACATGCAGGTCAGACAATTGGTGAGACACGCACTGGAGTCTGGCCAATTGGGCTAGAATACAACCTGCATCTCGGGACGATTGTCGGCGTCGCGTACCATACAAAATCAGACCAATGGTACCAGACGTAGAGAACATAGCCCAAAGTATCATCTCACCGGCATCGCTCCTTTGGGAAGGTTCAAAAAGATGTCGATCCCACAAATATTGGTTCATTAGAATTTATCCTGTCATCGTTCGGGGACTTTCCTTAGTCTGCCGGGAAAGTGTGCTTACGGTCCAGGCCGTTATGCAATGATCACTCCTGCAAATGCGCCAGAAGGAGTTAGAGGCGGATACACATCACAATGCAGGGTGATGGGTTAATATGTGCGGGCTACAGACCGTTCTGGATGTCTCGGTAGCCTGCAGGAGGGAGATTTGAGGTGCCGAATGCCGAGCCGGGACTCCAACACAACACACGTGAAAAGCAGCAATCAAGGCCAAACTATTCGGTTTAGGGGCGGGATTCACGTACCGAGGACTCTCTATTGTTCATTGATGATATTTAACAAGAGTGAAGTCCCGTCTCAATTTCGCTCAGTCTAACCCGCGAATTTGGGGTCTTGGTTTGCACCGTGTCCCGGGTTCCGGCCGCCAATTTAAATCCGAGGAGGCCTACGCAAGCAGAAGACCAGCTGAGAAGGATGGCCGGGACAGACGCGGTCAGAGGGGCTAGAGATGGCATTCCGGAGAAGAAGTGCCGATGCGGTGGGTCCAGAGTAGCATTGTCCAGGATTAGAAGGTCATGAGCGTCAGATACTTGGGTAGTATTTAAGCAAGGAACTAGGGGTTTTCTTGCCCCGGAGCGCTAGCAGCGCACAGAGGAGGACATACATCACTTGATCAACGACACGTTTCACTATGGGGAGAAATTGATGCTGGTCGTGTCTGTTCGATGATGTGGTGACGTGCACCGGTAACGATCAGGCACAACTAGGTCAATAATTCTTCACAACATTGCTAATTTTCCCTCAGCATCTCTCTTGAATTTCGCGCTGCACCTGATCCAAAGAGTGTGATGTGCGCGAGTCCATAAATTCTTGTGCACATTGTTGCGGATGCTATGCTCTTCGTATATCAGACTAGTAGGCAAGAACGCCAGCAACGCAGAGAGCTAACCAGACGGCACCCATTTCTCTAGCTATCAAGGCCTCATGGGTGCTAGTTGGCTAGATTTAACTTCATTTATCTAGCCACTTTTGTGCGTCCGAGCCTAACTCTGTGGTCTTACTCCACAGGCACCACAAACACCAAACATAATAATACCCCGTTCCAAGTAAGGTCTGACTAGTACGCTTCTCACTAATGATGCTGCCCGGCACCTTTGCCTTGACAAGACTGCAAGCCAAGGTAGAGTCTCATGCATAGAACACATGCGCATTTCTATATGCGAGCTCACTCCAGAAACCCCATTATTTGATCGTGCCATAAGGTAGATCTATTATCCCTGAGTCTGAATAGCAGAGAAAGCGTTTGCTGTGTAAAGATAATCTGAAATGAAGGAGCTATAGGCTACTGAGCAAAATTCGGTTCTCTCATGATTTCTTACCATAAACATATGTTTTCCAACAAGAAGCCAAATATCTTCAGACATCAGTTAAGTTAGGCAATTGGTCGCTCCGGAAAGTCACAAATCCAACCTGGAACTAAGAATTTATCACTTGATCATATGTGATGACAAATAGGTATAACAAGCTCCAAGCGCCAGATGCCAAATGAGCCTATTCGAAGCCTGAAGCTCATAAAATATACAAGAGCGATTGTATGATTTCAAGTCACATCGATAGCCACAAGTAGAAGCAGGTCTTTACTTGATCGACAAAAGAATTGAACTGAATAAATCGGGGAGTCTAATTGGGCAAGCAGAAACAGTAAAGAGTTCAACTGATAAGCCTTAGTCAATTATGATCTCACATTTGCAGTACACATACTAAATGGTAAGTTTGTGGTTTGGCTGGTTTATTAAGGGATGGCAACAGGACACAGCTGATGACGTGGAGGACTCAATATGCATTAAAGCTCGTAGTGAAGCAAACTGACTAAATTAACAATAAACCGCCCATTCTCTCCGCCGATTCCTTTAATCCATCCTTTGTTATCGTACCATCAGTAATCTGAGGAGTTGGGCATGGTCGTGCTGGTCTAGACGTCTTACGCATAGCGAAGGAAGACACCGCTCTTGTCATCCTGCTTTAGGTGGACACTTTTCTGGTCGCAGCGTTGAGAGTAAGATAACTTCAAGCTGATATGGGTGTTACAGGCAATTTGGTATTTGCCAACATCCGTGACTTTCTCAGCGCCTTCCCATCCTCCAAGTTCGAAAGCACCAATACGTTGGTTATGGTGTACGAGGGTATTGATTGAGTTGTATGATACTGGGAGACCACTCTGTAACGGAGACATCTTATGAATGTCAATACGAAGTGACTCTTCTGATCCGGGACTCAGCAGTAACTCCGTCGTGATCTGCCGCTCATTCTTGTTGCCGAGACTGAGGATTAGCTGACAGTGCTTGGCATCAGCTGGAATGTTTTTGAAGACCACAATTTGCTCGAGCTGGGACTTCGATCCAGAGGTTTTCAGGTGGAGGCCATCAACAGGTGTCTCGAACCGCTCCGGAGCCTCTGGGTAGACATTGTAAAAAACAGGATGGATGCGACCGCTGTAGGGTCCCTCAAAAGGTAGGGCATCGGTGATGGCGATGGTTGGCGTGGGGTTGACACATGCCGGAGCCGCAATAGGACATGAAGCAGCCGTTGAAGAGAGTGCAAGAATGATAGAGACAATTCTGTTGAGAGAAGGCATTGTAAAAAATAAATTAAAAATAAATTAAAAATAAATTAAAAATAAATTAAAAATAAATTAAAAATAAATTAAAAATAAATTAAAAATAAATTAAAAATAAATTAAAAATAAATTAAAAATAAATTAAAAAAAGAAAAAAGCTAGAAAGGACGTAGAAAAAGTAGAGGAAGAGCGAAGATGCACAAAGGAGATAAGAAGAAAAAGAAAAAGAGAAAAAGAAAATATGAAGATAAGCGATGATTATCTATAAACGCTGTGTTGATTGGTTTGTGATGAGGACAAGAAAATCGTAGAGTTCGCTGCAGCAGGGTTATATAGACATTCAATGCCAAGTCCACGCAGTAACATGGCCTTGTACTCTGTAGACAAAACACCCAACTTGATGCTATGAATACTCTTCAATACTTGCAGCACGAAGGCTGCACAACCTCCGCCACCCCGGGGCTATGCCCATTAAGCGGGCAGGACAAGCGAAGGAGGCGTAGTTCTACCAACAACTCGAAGCATGGAATTTGTAGCTGTTTCGCGCCGGTCGTAGGGGCTGTTGGTTGCCGTACAAATAACCACGGCCGATTGTGAAAGGGCTTGGCTTACCAACACAGCGTAGTGCACAGCCCCAACGAGGGTTCAGCACCATCTTATTGGTCCTTTGGCGTCCAGGACAACGCGTGTGTGCTTGGCCATTTGGGCCAACAATACCCAACAGCCACTCTCGAGTCACTAAGCCTCTGCACGGGCAACATTATCATTCAACAGACCAGTCATACTTCCCGTAGTTGGGATGCAACAACGGCTCCATTTAGTCACTTTTCGGCGGCAGCGGTAGTAAAGCCTAGATCATCCGACTCAATGTGCTATTAGCTCTAGTATTCCCATCGTACCAACAATACGATGCGTTATCGGCCAAGTGCTGTGCATTCACAACGCACGCATAATTAAAACTAGATACGTTGAGGCCTTTCGCAGTACATCACGCATAACATCTGCCTCGAGGCCGTATATTAGCCATGACGTTGTGCCTAAGTAACGGCCAAGCCCGCATATCTTGTCGCGTAGTCATTGTCATGCACGGTAGGGCGGGAGACTCCTGACGTACGAACCAAGAGCTAGTATCTAAACATTAATCAGTCTTAGCATGATTCAGATACTAAGCATGCAGCTGGCAGACTACGGGCCCGGTAAAGTCAACAATGAAGCCATGGTTCGTGAGGCGCAAAGTTATGATGTATCCTGTCTCTTCGATTCAACCCGACCAACGTCACATTCTTCATTCCAGTACCAGATCCGGGAGTTCGGCGTATCAGTGCCTACCTTGTAGCAGTCTGGGCCATCTCAAATGGGAGATACCTGACTGGTCTTGGTCTAATTGTACCGTTTGAGTTCGAGCGATGTCCTCGACGGTGAGGTTCATTGGGACTAGAGCAATGGCTTTTCCTGTGTATCCCGATGGAGGCTAAAGGTTAGTGACGGTGAGCTCGGCTATGTGTACAACATGGACCACGTCTATACAGCAGTTGGACCCTAAGCCCCGACCGGCTCCATCTTGTCCCTACAACTCGGGAGCAGTTTGTCAACCCGTGAAAAAAAACTGCCGGCTGTGGAAGTGATAAAGAGTGGGGATTTGGTATGGTAGCCCGTTTCTTCGGTAAGGATATGGTACCAGACAGGTAGCACTAGCAGTGGTATCATCGCGACGTGCACTATCCTAATGGCTCTGGCGTTGATTCTTCGATCCCTGGGCCGCACAAGGGGTATCTTAAGACACAGCTTGAATAGTTGATGTAGGGTTGATGACAGCATCGGTTTAGAACTTTCGTGCTGGATAGCGATGCTTTTGGGCGCAAAGTGGGGGTGCACCATGATAATCTTCATTCCTATCAAGGCACTGCACCTCATCTTGATTTCTAATGCATCCTAATGATATGGGCTGAGACGGGCAAACGTAAATCTTCTATGCTGAGCCACTAACCCTGATAGAGTAGGACGTAGTCACTTCTTCGAAATCAGGGAAATATAATGCATGTGACTGATTGAACATGTTTCTTTTATTGATAAATAGAGCCTGTGTAATACTCAGTCTCTATGGCTCTTGATAAGAGCAAGAAGCGAAAATGAGTTGGGTGAAATCTCCAAGTCCGACATGCTGAGCAAGCGGTTAGGGACAGCTGTCATATATATGGCCAATGAGTCCCATGGCTACTGTTCTCACAAATAGAGCCACATCGATGAATTACTTTTCGACCTCTCTATTTCTTCTTCAAGGACTTCAGTTCCTCGGGAACATCTTCAGGGCCCGTTGCGTTGAGGCCGAGCGGGTAGCTGTTGAGGAAGGAAATCAGGGTTAGCCAAAATCACTCCACCTCTTGTAAATATGAAGATACTTACAGGACATCAAATTGTTCGGTATCCAGGCCGCTCAGATCGTATTCAGAGCCATCAGTCAGTACCAGGGTATCAGGTCTGACACACTCAGTCTTGTCGGCAGACTCGTCCCGTTTACGGCCGTAGAAATTGTAGCCCGAGCCGGTGTAAAAGCCACCGCGGGCACAAAGCCAGTTCTGGCCACCGCCACTTCCAATAACAGGGCCAAGGTTACTGCAGCGACCACCTGTGTATGCCCTCAGCTCGACTAGCCAACCAATGGGAATGCCACGAGCAGCAATGGAGCCGCCTGAGCCAACGCAGCAAACATTAGGGTTCATGTTTGAGCAGACGCCGGCATTGCCGCTGCAGTCATTGGAACCGTGGGCGTAAAGGTCGATGGCCGAGGCCACAGCGACGAGGTTGAGGAGTGTAGCGAAGAACTTCATTCTGGGCAGGCTAGTAGAGAAATGCCTTAAAAGCTGTGGTGAATCTGGTTGAGGTAGAGATGATGTGATCCGCTGTGATGTTGTGAGGGTCATTTGGTTATTGCTCGGGGTGTTTGACCCTTTTTATAGTCCTCAAGATAGACAAGAAGTGGTCCACCTAGGTAAGATGCATATACACAATGGATAACCACACCATGGTTCTAGTCTTTGGAAAAATCATTCGATGGAATCTGCCGCCGCGGCCTCCAAGGGTTTCCCAAACTGAGAGGGAACCGGTTCATCGGCGACGATCCGCCCTGTCGCTTCCAGCGAATGAGACTGAGTAGCAGAGCACGGGGTGTCAGAATCTGACTCAAGGCATCGCAAGTTGTACCACAATCATCAAATACTGTGTTGCTTCCAGGGTCGAGCGGCTCCGCAGCCGTACCTGTCTCCATAGTGGTCTACAGCCTGGTCGCATATGAGGCATACAAGGTGGGTATGAATCTGCCCCCCACCGGTTAATTCATCCTATGGCTGCATTGTACCATGCTTCTTCTTGCCGATTCTTACTTAGCCCCCCAAAAGTCCCTTCATACGTTTCGTCTGGGCGCCCCCATAGGATCAATTCGCTTCGGTGAAGATACTCTATGCTATCGCACAGATGGTGTTATTACATACTCAACTATAACATGGTGTACTCGTATATGTGAACAATTGCACCTCAAATCAAAACAAGCTTCGTAATTTGGCCTATTATCTATAAGCAGCTGTTGTGGCTCTTTTCTGTATAATCGTATGTTCCATGGCCCTAGCCCTGTGGAGGCGGGTCTGCACGGGGGAACTGTACTGGGGAGCTGTACTGGGAAACAGGGAATGCAGGGGGTCAGTAACCTTGAGCGCGCACATGTCCTCAGCTGTGCGAGATGCATAACAAAAGAACGCTTCAGATTCAGCTGGTGAAGCCCATGGCTGACACCGTAGGAGGCTTCATCGTCTGCAACTTCGCCATACCTGAAGAGTTCGGTTCAGGGTCCAGCATTTTTCCGAGGGAGCCAATGATGGCATGGCCTCAGCACTCTTCCGAGGGAACCAATGATGGCCCCAGCATTCTGTACCCCTGCGCAGGCATAGGTGCTTGAAGAAGAAGGAAATTTGGCTTATTGCGGATTGGCCCGGCAGAATGCGCTGTTCACAAAGATTCAAGTAGCCAATCAGATATATTCTTACTTGGCCAATCGTTCTTGCCGCGTCGGTTGTACCACAGTAAGCAGAGGCTAGCCTTGAACGAGTTTTCGCATTCCTGTTTCTTCCTGGGACGCGCTGACTACTGTCTTCGCCTCTCCAATCACTCCCTGAGACTCGCCTGCCATAATGCAAGTTGGTGATGATGCATGCTGACCCTAACGCATCTTGACCATAACGGACTGTCACGCATAATGCATGGTCAGCCACTATGTGGTATGCTCACAGGCTCTCGGCTTATTTGAAGCCTAACCTTTCAGCTCGGTTGCTCGTTCAGGCGAAGAAGCAGGCCATTGAACCGTGAATCGACTCAGTTGTATTCTATCTAAACGTAGATTGGGGATTTCCAGGTATCAAGATACGCTGAGCCTGTTTGAATACAGCACAGCTTGCAATAGCTACAAAACGAGGTTCGTTCTGGCCGTTCAAGTTGCGCTTTGGTAGGGTGCAGTTCCGCTGTGTGTGCAGACCGCTCGTTCATGAACTTGACCCGGTTGAGTCTAAGAACTCCTTCTCCGCCTTTATACCAATTTCCAGCTGAACCCCAACTCCCCCTTTCAATACCTACCCTATACAAGTCGAATTATTTACTAGCAAGGATTTTGATCTCAGGCGTCTCGTAAATGTCCCAGTCGGCGGACTTGGATCGGTCACCAAACGGCCGAAGCGCAGCAACTCTCATCCTGTGTTTTGTCAATACAGGTCATAAAGAAACTGGCGAGGCGACTTACTTGTAAGTTCCAGGCTTAATGTAGGTGCCATCAGCCAGTTTGCCAAGCCAAAAGTATTCGTTTTGCACCCAGCCAAGGAAGTCGGTGATCAAGATACTTCGGCGAATAGCACGGATGGGGAAAGCAATTGTGTCTTCCTTATCGTCCTTGGTTGGGTCAAAGAAGCCGAAGCGGCCGGCCTCACGCCATGTGGTGGCAGATCCAACATAATTATTCTGGCCAACCACGGGAGGATACTTCCACTTGGACTCAGTCCAGCCAGATTGGTAGATCTATTTTTGTCAGACAACGCTTGATAATGCGATTGGGCTAGATTGAACTTACGTCCCAGCGCAGCTCGTCGCAGCCAAAAAGAAGAGCGAGACTGAGCTTGGGGTAGTCTTGTCCCTGGAAGTTCCAGCTGGAAATATGATAAGCACAGACAACATTAATTTGAAGTGATCTCCCTACCTCTGCTTGTTGGTGATGTTACTAGAGCCGGAAGTGAACCTGATAGTAGGCGATCCAATGTAAATCTTTTTGTAGGCCTCTTTCAAGTCATACGCAGCGCCAAAGTACGGCACAGAAAGAAGCTCGCCCGAAGAACTGCTGATAAGAACCTTACCAGAGTACAGAGGCTGGTTGCTGATATTGAGACCCCGAGGGTAGTCAAAGACGAATCTGCTCATTAGCATTGGAATTAAAAGCGTAGTAGAATACTTACGAAGCTTTCTTTGTCTGGCCGGCCGCAACCTTGAATGTGCCAGAGGGAAATTGGACCTTCGGAACCATGCTGAGAGGCTTGATAGCAGACAAGAGGGACAGTGGCTTTCCAACCACTCCCGCCTCGACGCCACCAGCAGGCTGCAGCTCGAACCGGTATTCAACCTCGGTCTTGCCAGTGTTAGTAATATCGACGCTCTGGGAAGCTTTGAAGTGAGCAGTATCGTTCAGGTTGAATTTGGTGGTGCTTAAGGTGGTGGTATAGTTAAGAACTCTCCAAGCATTCAGTAGGCCACTGCCTGCCTGGATTGTGGGAGCCCAGAAGCCGTTGTCCGCGACCTGGAAAGCATCGACCGTGTTCCAGGGCATGGCGGCACCGCTTCCGACAAGTCGGTTGTTGAATAGCTTGGCTACTCCGGTGCCTCGAACGTTGCGCGTGCCAAACTTGCCCAGCCACAGAGCAGCAACACCAGCAGCATATGGAGTAGCCATAGAAGTACCGCTGGAAACCCGCCAAGTATTATCTGGGTACGTGCTAAGAATGTCACCGCCGGGAGCAGATACATCTGGTTTGAGGTCAAGGT
Source organism: Paramyrothecium sp. XJ0827 (assembly GCA_020881915.1). Lineage (NCBI taxonomy): Eukaryota > Fungi > Ascomycota > Sordariomycetes > Hypocreales > Stachybotryaceae > Paramyrothecium > Paramyrothecium sp. XJ0827. The sequence continues at coordinate 3,036,828 of JAJFPB010000008.1, read as the reverse complement.
CAAACAGAGCGCCCCAAGACGTGAACTCACTAGGGCGGTTGCCGACGCCGTTGTAAATGCCAGCGTACCAATCGGCCTTAGACAACTTGACGAAGTCACCAGTTACCTTACCACCAGCCTTAACGGTATCAATGATAGTCTCACCGACTTGCTGGTCAACAACTGCCTTGGGACCGCTGAGCCAAGTGCTCGGGTCATCAGGGCGATGCACATCGCTGTAAAACATGATATGGCTAACGTTGAAGGCACGCAAGTTGAGCTCTTGAGCAAGAAGGTCGCAGTTGAGTGAGCGACGGACTAGCGTTATGTATGTGGACAGGTCAGGTGTGCTGGCAGGAATGTCGTTGGGCGTGCAGGCCTGATTTTCGACCTCGGTGTCGGCGAATAGAGGAATAATTTCTTTACCGACGACATCCCACTCATAAAAGTTATACCGATATCCCGCCTCTTGTTTCTTGACTTTGCCGTTGAGAGTGTAGGTGAGCTCAAATGGCTTGGCGGAAAAGGTGGAGGCTTCAGCAGAGGCAATGGCCAGAACATTTTTTCCAGAGGAGCCCGAGTTGGCGTAGAATGTGCCAATGGAGCCTTCGTTAGAGGCAGCAATTGTGACGATGATTCCTTGGTCAACCAGACGTGACGCAACAAGGGCCCAAGGACCATTTGACCAGCCGTTGTGGGCGCCGATGCTGCTAGTGATGATGTCGGCCTGTACCGGTTAGTAGATCCAAGGAAAGGCATAGATAGAAGTGCTTACACCATCCTCGTAGGCAAGTAAAAAAGCAGCGATCAGCTCGGTGTCCCAAACTCCAGCCTTTGTCACATCAGCGAAGCTCACGATATTCTGTTACATGTAGCCTACCTGCGACGAAAAGACCTTGTATGCCAAAAGCTCGGCTTCCGGGGCAACACCAGTAAACCTGGTCAGTCAGTATGGACCTGAAAGCTCAGAGCATTTCCATTGCTCTTACCATTCGTTCTGCGCGCCGATAATACCAGCGACGTGAGTCCCATGGCCTCTTTCATCCATGGGGTCTTCATCAGGCACAGGATCAGAGGTAGGATAATCTGGAGTAGTTCAGCTGCTGGCCGTGTGCCGGAAGTAAGTTCAAACGTACTGGCACCGACTAAGTCGTAACCTCCCGAGACCTTGAATCCGGGACCAAAACCGCCACCAAGCTATTTGAATTAGCCAGTTCTACATCAAATGTCCCGGGTGGCTTACAGCAGGATGGTTGTAGTCAATGCCAGTGTCAACAACAGCTACCTTCACCCCAGCACCGTAGATGCCGGCGGCGTGTGCCTTGTCAACACCAGTCCACTCGTGGATTGAGTAATTTCCAGTGTTCTCAATATTGTCGAAGGCGACAGTCACCTCATTGGGTGGAAGTTCAATGAGTGTGGCAGGCCAAGCCTGCTCAACCTCGGCCAACTCGTTCAGGGAATCTATGTTGTGGCCCTCGGATTCGACGGTGAAACCTTTGAAAATGTCCGAGTTGAATGTTCTGAGAACCTTGGTGCCAGCATCGGCGGCGATGGCCTCAGAAACAACTTCAACATCAACATCCTGTCCTTGTTAGTTGTGTCACCATAAAGGACCGTAATACCCACAGGCTTGAGCTCGACGATGAATTGCTTGATGATGTTTTGCTCGGCAACATGTTCGCCGTCGTCGCGGACCTGGATCCTGGACGCAATCGCCCTGCTGGCGAGAGACAAGAGAGGAAGGGACCTGAGAAGCAGCATGTTGGCTGAAGGCTTGATGTCCTGAAGACTGCATTTGGAGCGACATTACCGGCTCTTTATATGGAGCATTTGACAAATCCCGTCCTCACCACGAGGGATCCGAAGCCCAAGAGCTCGGCTGTGTCCATTTCAAAGAGGCCGAGCACAACGTAACAGGCCAGGCACACAAGTAGAACCCCTTTGCTTACTGCAGCCCCTGCTCGAGACCCTTGACCACGTGGTGACAGGAACTAGGGTTTGCCGCAAAATATGGTGGTTTGCAAGGTAGCGTATGTACGAAGGAGGCACAGTTTCCTCTCGCAATTTCTTCCCTCCGGTAAAAGCGCCTGTCAATTCCGAAAAGCTCTTGGATGCTTAGATCATGGGCATATTATACGAGGGCTGTAACACGTTATCGGGAAGGGATTCGTTTGCTGACCGGCTTGAGAGATCGTGGAATGTCGGGCCGGGTGGCGATTATGGGGCAAGGAGATGCCAATTCGTCAACAGCACCAGTGGGGCACTGGGTCTAGCGGTGAGGGCCCCGGTGAAGCCTAGTTGACAGAAGATCCCGGCGAGGCGACATGTAGGATGCTGCATTGGTGCACCAGACACATCCCCAACAGTACATGTTTGGACGAGCCGGCTGGTCCGGCCCACGCGCGCTTATAGCCCCGTCAAGCAGAAGACAGAGATGACGTGATGAAAGCTCTAGTACGCTTTGCGATACCGTCAAAGTCAAGGAAGTCAATGGGTCAGTTCATTGCGAAGCATATTGATGATTCGATATGAAAGAAGTCTAATCATCGGAACCAAGATCCAGGGCTGGGTACACGTTTCAAGGCGTCAAAAGACAACTCTTATCGAGGGCAGGGTTGGAGTGAAGGAATACGCGAGCTCCAGCGCCTTCTAGAGTCATGCCCAGTCGTTCTCTCTCTTCACTTATCAGGTCATAGATCTTTCAAGGTGCTTAATGACACGGCGCCTACCTTCAATGAGGCAATTTAAAATCGACTAGCGATGAGAGCTCTAGTTCCCAAAATGCAAGTCCTTGCATCAAAGGAACAGCTAATGATCATTAGCGTGTTATGCCCTGGTCCCCAAGCTGACGGCTCGATTCAGCAACTATCCTGAATGTGGATTTCAAGCTCATTATTAATCCCGGATCCACAAGACTATCCCCCAGTCACGAGTTTTGAGGAAGACGGGCCCAGGTTCCGTATCACTCTTCAAGAAGGAGCCAAATACGCCAAGACCCTTTTTCTTCAATGAGATTCGGGCGTATTTGGGTAGGACACCACTTGATGCTGGATTCTACACTTCACTGCTGTAAGTCAAAATGCTGCGGAAGATGAAAAAGGGAGTGGATTAATTGGTCATGTCGCCTTTATTTGACGTCACAGCTGTCAGTCAAATTCTTCGATGTGCCAGAAGCTCAACGACCCAAACTGGGTGGCCCTAGGCATCCTCGTTGAGATCATATGCTCCTGAGGGTTCCATGCGCTTTGTGTCTAATACACTGAAGCATGCATATTATGAATTTAGATGTGTTAAGGTAAAGGTAGGATAAATGTGATTTGATATCGTCCATATGCTTGTAGCTAACTCGTTGTGGAGTGTTGCAGCTTCAGTAACAGGTCAGCTATGTTGCCCGCGGCCACTCCCATAAATCCAATCGAGACTTCGTCACCCGGTCCATAACACGTAGAACTGGATTCAAGTCCCGATAATTCTGTAGCCCATGCATCAATGATATTAGCGCAGGTATACAACTTGAAAGCCAGAATGCCTTGCACCTAGCGAATTGACCAGCCGTCATCTCCAATTATACGCTTCAGCATTCTGAGTCCTGAAATGCTTAGTAGAAGTCCTGCAGCCGGCATTTCAATTTTTGCCCCCGGCCCAAGGGAAAGAACAGAAATAAACATCCTTGCCATAAAGACAAACTCTTGAAAGACAGCCTTTCGCGCGTCGTTGTCAACTTACTTCGAGCACTCATAATTCTGCAGCTGGGTGTTCCTGCACGTACCAGGATGTCACTATTACACTTGCGATGCCTGACGACTACTCCATTTCAAGCTCGATCTGGACGATTAAGCCGATTCAATAGACTGCGCTTGGCTTTTTCTGCCTGGCCTTGGGCTGCGCATCCAGCAGCCGATGGCTGTTGGGAACTGGCTCATAACTTGGCTCATGACCCCAAGACACGCCTTAATGATCACGAAAAAAATTCGTAACGAAGAGGCTGCGCTTGTTGTGATGAGGGCTACCTTTATTTACTCCAGGCTAGTGCGTCAATTTCCTCTTGTCTAGCATGCTCTGACTGTTACTGATGGCCTTTGAGATGGAGTGTCTTAAGTGCGTAGTGCCAAGGGCAGCAACGCGATCCCAAGCCATATCCTTCAACTTAACAATACCAGTGCTTGTCTCACCGCCAATTTTGGCATATGGTTCTCCTACGGCACTTCAGCTAAGCAGCTGCTGATGGTTATGGTCGACAAAAAGGACAGAGCGGTAGTATACTTCGGCAATAGCAGCGCGCTCGGTAAGCGGAGCGTCTTGAGGCTCAACGGGAAGCGGAAAAGCCATGTTTAGATAATCAATGAGAACAAACTTCGTACGAGACAGCCCATCTCTTCTTCTCCCACGAGGATCATTAACCTAGTGTAGTACTATGGAGACAGACTGATACACGAGAGTTAATTAAGTCATACAGTGCGGGCGAGCGTATGTTTGAGTACCTTATCCAGATATCCTTGGGACCGCTATCATCTCAGATTGGAACAGGCCCTTCAATTTGACGACCCCTGGCTTCAGAGAACCCTGAACCTCAAGAATGCCCCTCAAGCCTGGCGGTGCTTTCACGATTATTTTGACCCATTTCGACCCAAAAGTAGTGGATACTCCATCGCTCACTGTCGCCCGCCCCGCCCGGAGCTGCCCGAACGGGGGGACAACAATCCCGTTCATTTGATCGAGAAGGCTGAGGTTTGGCCGGACCCCCGCCGTCTTGAACCTGGAGTCCCTGGCTGAATGCCCAACTATACGGTGGTAATCTTGCATAGCGTTGCTATTATGGGAGGCTGGTGGCTCGCCGCTAGTTTAACACAACGTATGCAAAGATAACACTTGATCAATCTAGGTTTCGGTTTCGGCATAACCATGCTCCGCATTCGTCCCCGCCCTTCCTCACGATTAGCTCAGAATCCATAGCAGAGGACCAAAACAAGCTTCCCGCCAGTGCAATTAACCTATCGATATCCATGAATGTCCCCAAACTCTACCATCCAAAGTGTTCTCTGGCTGATTGCACCCTCACAACTGATCCACGTTTCAATACCCGTCGTAAACAGGAGGATAAATGATGAGCGAGCGAGAGGCAAAGCGTATCCGGCAGGCCTGTCAAAATTGCAGGCATGTTGGTGTCTTGACCTTTGCATGCAGATCTTCGATACATCATTACCGAACTGACCGCAGTCTAGGCGCAAGAAGACACGCTGCTCTGGCGAGCGACCGATCTGCACATTCTGTGCTCGCTTGGAGCAAGTTTGCAACTACGATGACGCTGCCTTCTTCTCCCTGGACGCAGAGCGCCCACCGTCACAACCACAGCAGCGGTATCAACCAGCATCTCCGGGCATCACGTCAGTCGGTCCCAGTTCCAGAAACACGGTTAGCATCAATTTGTTTCCGGCACCCTCCATATCACAGCAGGCGCACTAAGCAGTCTGGTTGCACCAGGACGTCACCTTATCCGCGAGAGTTGCTATGCTCGAGTCTCAGCTCAATATGCTGAATAAGAGCGGAAAGGGGTATGTCATAACTCTTGGAGACGGGACTAGAGATGTAATTCCAACAGGTCACTTACTCTGTTGTTCGTACAGAAGCTCCTTTCTACCTCTAGAGGAACACCAAATCCAGCAGAATATTGAGAGAAGGCCATTGTCCTCGTCACAGTCCCAGTTGTATGTACCCCTGATCTTCTTTAACAGCAGCTATGAGGGAACGCTATTTTTGATTCACTATGTTACGATCGCCAGCAGCTCATTCATGCAGTCTACATATCACTTTGTCCCGCTTCTTCTGCTTACAAGATGAACGCATCTAGATTCAATTCGCTACCATCCCCAGCAGTGCTCAAGTCCCTCACGGACACGTACTTTCAGTTTTGTCACAGCCAACCGTACTTCTATTTCAGGGAAGAGAGTTTTCGACGGCGTCTGTTGACAAATTCCCTTCCTAATTGGCTCTTGTTGGCGTTTGTGGCAACAGCTTGCAGATTCTCTGAGGATCCATTCTTCCAAGGACGCCAAGAAGAAGCAGTTGAGAGCTTTGCCAGTGCAGCTTGGGGCGAAATTCATGAAAAGGTGTTCAGCCAGGACGACTTCATCAATGTCCACACTGTACAGGCAGTCAACATGCTAGCTGTTATAGACTTCACTGGTGAGCGTCCTTGTCCCTAGAAGCCTCTATACAGTGAACTCATCATTGTTCGTTTCATGGGAGTAGCCGGAAAGCATCAGCGTGGTTGGGTCAAGATAGGCCTTTCAGTGCGCTTCGCAGAAGCACTCAGCCTCTCTTCCGAGCCTGATCCTGCCCTCCCCACGTGGCTACGGGAAGAACATCGCTGGACCTTCTGGTCCGTCTACTTACTGGATCGACTGGTCTCCTGCAGCCCCCAGCGTAAACCAGCAGTGCAAGACGCAAATTGCAGCTTGGATCTACCGCGACTGCCTGTAGGGCTGCAAGATGGGGAAGATCTTACCGCAAAGATCACGCTTGCATCTTTGTACGACAGAACTAACAGTGTTCTTGATGTTGATCAAGCTGGATTCTTGATTTTTGTCACATCTGCGCTGGGCCGTGTTCAGAAGTACAGCTTAAGGTCATCTGGGTCCCCGCACCCCTATCCTCCTTGGGATTTTCGCAGCGAGTTTGCATCAGTAACCACGGCTCTTCTAGATTTTGAGTCATGCTCGCCACTTGTTTGGGCCAAGTTTGAGAAGGTCTTGGACGAAGAAGCCCTGAAAGCGGCAGAAAATGGTACTTTGACCGAGACCTTGAGCATTCTCTGCTTTTCTCATGGTGTCTTCTTCACCTGCCAGTGCATACTCAATCATCCATTCATAACCCACCGGATCCTCTCGTCACAGAACGAGCCTGCACCGTTTTCCTTTATTCGGTCTACTTTACAAGCCAGTCGTGAAAATGCTGTCAAGCTAACGAAGTTGTTACTTTACTTATTGAGGAAGCAAATATGTCTCACAAGCTTCTTTGGATACTGCGCGGTGTGCGCCGGGGTGATTCATCGGTTGTTTATGAAAGATCGTGATCCCAAGATCCAGAAAATCTCTAGTCATATGTACGACTTGACGCTTCAATTTCTTCGCGAAGCCCCAGTTCGTTGGCAATCTTACCGCCGGATGGTATGAGTTCCCGGACAAAAAAGTGGGCAGAACTCTTTCTGACTTCAGGTTTTACCCGCATAGGAAGAAGCTTTGGCCGCTTTTGACCCAGAACCAGAGGCTACAGCATCTTTGGTCAATCCCACTTCCCTCGTCAACATGGTCTCGCACCCGAATGCAGAAGAGATGTCCAGATTACTTGACTACTCTTGGATTTCAGACCGCAGCAGAGGCTCCGATAGCGCAGCACGAATATCATCGACGCCATCTTTGCAAGACTCGCAGCTGCCAGACTGGACATCTGTCTCGATAATGGGTTCTTCTAACCAATATTCTGCTGAGCTTGCACTTGAGCAGCCGTACAAAACTGACATCGATGCCCTGCTGGCTTTGGGACCGGATGTTGAAGACTGGAACCGCGAAAACAGCAATGCACCGGCATCTGATGATTGGGCCTGATTGTAGATTCAGGCTACGCCCATGTGATGGTTGCGTACTTAGCACTATAGCGTTGAATCAACATCCTGGCAAACGGCCGAGGCTCTTGAACACGTCTCTTAGCGACATTGTCCTCCACGGCCAGCTTTCTGACACTTCAGCTGACCAACAAGGGTACCATTTCTGATTCTTTCATGGCCTTAACCGTCATATATCTCGATCCCTTCACAAGATTCCCCCTTGACATGAATTCCCATCCAGACAAACACAAATCCAGTGAGTCATATCCACTGTCCAAACCCTAAATTCAAGCATTGAGATCAATTCCCACCCGGGAGCAAAGCTCGAGACCAATCTATTGGCGATTCGTGAGTCAATTGGGGAGGGCTATAGAATGATTATTGGCCTTGTCACTGCCCTAACTCTTCCGAGGGTGGAGCGTATATCCCGCCCCCAAAGACAAAAAGAAAAAAAAACCCCGAATGTATACTGAAGATTTTTTGCGTATCCAGTTACCGCGACGCCTGTTTATTCCTCAACGCCTAGTAGATGGTACACAAAGCTCCAACAACTTACTCGCGGAAGACTACCCACCTGGATTGAATGAGCAATTGCAAATTACGACTTCTCAACTACGCCAAACGGTTGGCAACCACTCAAATCAACGTGTTTGTGCAGCCCAACCTTGATATCCAGGAATTGACGCGCACAATCAGCGCAAAGAATTAGCTCGATGTCTTCAGATTGTCGATCGTAAGCACAAACGTTTCCTGGTGGGAAAGACTGCATTTCAAAGAGCTCCTGACAGCGATCAAGTTCGGATCTATAAAAATTCCCATCTCACGCAGCGACATTGTCGTTGAAAACGCATGACTTTCCATTCCCCCTCTTCATCTACGTAACTATTTGTCCAACAAATGCAAGATCGTGAAACTCTGCCACTCACTCAGAATCATGGATATATAGCAGCTATCACTGGTAGTGAAGTGGAACGTGAGTTAAGAATCGGACATCCAAACGATGATGCTCGAGGCGGCTTTGCTCCCCCTTTGCCTTTTGATCCCTTGCAATGGAGGGAGGAAAAGGTCATTTGAGGTCTCTCTTTCACCTAAAGCATTAACCGGAAAGCCGTTCAAGAACAAATTTGGAGAGTCAATTTGTTGCAGCAATGATTTGGTCCGACCTTCGGAGCAAGGTATCAAATATTATCTGCCGGAATACAACTACATTTTCCTATGATTTAGTGGTCGATCACAGCCTCTTGCTGAGGGTTGAACCTATTGCCTTGAGGTTTCGACCTGTCAATGACAGCTCGTAGCTCGGCCATCTCTTCTTCTGTGAGGGCGATGTCTCTCGAGGCCCAATTTTCCTCAAGGCGTCCGGGCTTGGTCGTACCTGGAATCGCAATCAACCCCTGAGAAGCGACCCAAGCGAGGGCAATCTGGGCCAGAGTGCATCCCTTCCGAGCTGCAAGCTTTTTGATTTCCTCTACAATTGCCAAGTTCTTGTAAAAGTTTTCGCCTTGGAATTTAGGGGCTATATGCCGAATGGTTATTAGCAAGGCTGTGAATTATGCCACCAGGGAGGGCGTTGAAAAAGGCTTGACTGACAGCTTCGACGAAAGTCGTCCGGGGCAAAATCATGTGGGCTTTTGTACTGAAAGTCATCGACAAGGACACCGTGGCCTAGAGGGCTGAATGCCACGAATGCCACACCAAGTTCCTTACAGGTATCGATCACCCCTGTCGTCTCGTGTAATGTTTCGAAGGCAGAGTACTCTGACTGAACGGCGTCGATCTTTGCAACTGGTTTTCATAGATTCCTTAGTCGCAATCTTCGTAAAAAGGACATATAAATCCACTGCTTACTTTCATTGGCTTTGCGAATTGTCTGGGCAGAGCATTCTGACAGACCAATATACTTGGTCTTGCCCTGTTTTCGAAGCTGGTCAAGAGCCCCGATTGATTCTTCCAGAGGAGTAGCTGATCGGCCACGTCAGATTACACGAAGCATTTGAGAAGTTATCCGACGCTCTTTCAACATACTTGGATCCATCCTGTGTAGGTAGTACAGGTCTGGTGCAAAGCCGAGTCTTTCAATCGTCCCTTCGATGCAGTGAAGTAAATAGTGTGGCCGTAAATAAGACAATATCATATTCAATATCGTATTGCCTGCACGGTATTTTTATACCGTGCAGTGCAAGCAACACCGGAAACCGTGCAATACAGTGCATGGTCGTTCAAATATCGTATAAATATGATATCAAATATAGTGCAAGTACTATGTAATACGAGTAGTACGAGGATTCTCCCCATATATGAAGCATTATGAAGATCCCAATTTACAGGACTTTTTACTAACGAAGTGTAACCTGGTTGATCTGCACTCGGTTGATGCCGATACTAATAACGCCACCAAATAAAGGCCTCGTCACAAACTCCTGAGTGTTTGAGTGAGTATGTAACAAGCTCGCCAGCTCTCCGAGAGCTTTCAGTTCTTCTTTTCTTCAATGCAATCAATTTGTTGGTTTCCAAGCATGCTTCTGGACGAATAAGGCCTATGCCCCTGACATGAAGCGTGTCAGCTCCTGAACTTTTCCCTACTTCCTCAACAAGTCTTATCCTACTAAATAATGGCTTCTCAGCGCTCAGGCATTAGCGCTTCCTTCACGGCTACATCATCCAGACTTCCCTAGCCCCTGATTCGTCGGTTATCAGCGACAACGGAGATTCTGATGTCGGAGAGACATCTATTTCGCCGTTGTTAACCTCTCAATTTAAGAAGAAGAAGCGTACGTCGAAGATATGGGATCATACGCCCTTCGGAAGGAATCAGATCGTCCGTAATACGGAAGGTCAGATTATATGGCGTTGCAAGTACTGTAAAGGGAAGCCTGCCGAATATCTCGAAAATGGAGGCACGGCACACATCTACAAGCACCTTAAATCTCACACTACTCTCGATATATTAACGCCTAATGAAGAAAGGGCTGCTAAGACAAGGAATCACCTTGTGGAAGCCTTCTCACGGATGTCTCAGAACACGAATCCCCTCAAACGCCGTCGACACGATGACGAAACGACAGATCTTGACGCTGATAAGTTTGAGCAACTGTATGTAGAGTGGATTGCAGACTGCGGGATTGCACTTTGTATAGCAACAAGAGAAAGCTTTCGAGCGTAAGTGCTCTAATACACTTAATATTAATGGTTCATATACTAATCTTATGCCCTTTTAGCTTGCTCAAATTCCTCAATCCTGGAGTCCTCTCGATTTTACCTACATCACATCAAACGATTCGCGAGTGGGTGATGCGAACGTTTGAGACGCAAAAGCGACGTATACGACAAGTTCTCCAATCAGCTATCTCGAGAATACACTTCACCGTCGATATATGGTCCTCTCCAAATAAGCTTGGTATCCTTGGTACTGTTGCACACTTCATTGATAGCAACGGCGAGCTGGTTTCATATTGTGTCGCTTTACGAGAGGTACACGGCAAGCATTCAGGAGAGAATCAGGCCCATATTGTGATGAATGTCGTCGAGGACTACGGAATTGTCACCCAGATTGGATACTTTGTTTCAGACAATGCAGACTCGAATGATACGTTGATGAATTCTCTACAGAAATGCATGCCTCTATCAATTTATTGAGAGAATAATACTAATGATTGATAGTGTTGAACGAGAGGCACAATATCATATACGACGCGAAACATCACCGCCTTCGTTGTAACGGTCATACCATCAATCTAGCGGCTCATGCGTTTATGTTCCCAAAAACCGCACCCGACGAAGCCCCTACGAAAAACCAGGTTAAAAAGGACACTACGAGCGAATATATCAAGCCTTCAGACGCTGATATATTGAAGTGGAGGAAGGCTGGTCCTCTTGGCAAGCTCCACAACATCGTTGTCTTTATCCGATGTAGTCCACAACGGATACAGAGGTTTAAAGAGATCAGTGAGAAAAAGGGTCTTCTTCGTGACAACGATACAAGATGGAACTCAAAGTACTACATGATTGAGAGAGCCATTGAGCTCGCAGATCAAATTGATTACTATTGCTCAAAGGAGAAGGACCTTAAGCTTGATTCGCGTATGCTATATATCCAATTGAGAGGACAACACTAATAGTTTCTAGTTTCCGAACAAGACTGGGCTGAACTGAAAAAATTTGCAACTTCCTCAAGTCATTCACCGATGCCACCAAGGCTGCAGAAGGTCACGCGCATACAATCGATCGAACGCTACCCATAATGGACTTCCTGCTTAGCAAATTTGAGGCTGCACGAATCGAGTACGCAGATGACGCTTTTATGACGCCTTGTATTGATGCTGGATGGGCGAAACTCGACGCATATTACACTCTTACAGAGCGGTCACCTGCTTATGTTGCAGCTATTGTCCTCAGCCCTCATCGAAAGTGGCACTACTTTGACACCGCCTGGGAGGAACATCCTGAGTGGATTGAGAGCAATAAGTCTGCCGTAGAAGATCTCTGGAAGTCTCGTTACGCACCAGTCGCCAAGTCAGCGGAGTCGTCGGCCCAGTCCTTGGTTGAAAAGCCACTAGTGAAGAACTCGTTTCTTGCATGGGAAGACGAACATGAGGATCCCGAGCTTCCTACCCTATTTGACGAGTATCAGAACTATATATCAGCCCCAAGAATCAAAGTCAAGGATGTACGAAGGTGGTGGCTTGAGGATACACAACAAACGCTCTATCCAAACCTTTCCAAAATGGCGCTCGATCTTTTGTCAATTCATGCGATGTCTGCTGAGCCAGAACGTCTCTTCTCTGATACAAAAATCACCCTCCAAGATCGCAGGAACAGGTTAGGGATTGATATAATTGAGGCAATTGAGTGCATAAAGTCCTGGTCGAAGACTCACAAATTGGCTTGGGTTGACGACGTTGAGCTTGTCTTGGATACAGCTATCATTGGAGAAGAGGAACAGCAGGGGTCTTCTAACATTATACCTGATATTACGAGCAATAGATAGTATGCAAACAATTCAAACTCATAATGCTCGAATCTGTGGAGTTTTCTTTTGACCTCTAGATCTACCTACTTCATTCTCACGCTTAAGCAATAGGAGTGACGTTAAATTAGTCAATTATGTAGCTTAAGTAAACCCTTAACATACGCGAGCGAGGTCTAGGAAAACGTTTTCCTGAGCGTTCTCGTTATCTGGCAATAGTATAATCTTATATGTTGACTGTGAATGGCTTCATCTTGTTAGGGTCCGTGAGACTATCTTGAGCCTCAACCTTACTCAATGTGGTTAGTTTTATGCTTAGGCCATGCGGCTCTTCGCACGCCGTGCGATATGATATTACGATACGATATTGCTTAAATATAGTGGAATACCGTATGCCGTGCAGTGCACCGAATTCCTAAACAATCCAGTGCAGTGTGGCGTTGAAAAAATATCGTATACCGTATTTTGCACTATTTACTTCACTGCTTCGATGTACTTGTTGATATGCGTTGCTGAGTTGGTGACTCGTCCATCCCCTCCGAAAATGTCGAACCCGCACTTGGAGGCGACTATGAGAATGTGTCAGTACCATGCCAGTAACTTGATACCTCCAAGAGAGCTATTCAGTACTGACGGAAAATCTTATCCCGGACATTGTGCTTTCTGATAAAATCACCAAGAAGCTTTTCATTGACTCCTGCTTGGTAGACAACCTACACCCAATGTTAGTCCTCCCGTTTCCCCCCTATTCTTCCTGCAGAATCCTTCGGTAAACAACGTTGGAAACATACAGCCGTATCCCAAAATGTACATCCCAGCTCGATGGCCTTGAGAAGAACTGGCTCGGCTTGCTCCAGACTTAAGTTCGTTCCCATGAACGCGCTTATTCCCATAGCACCAAAGCCAGGCGAGTTGATCTCGATATCGGCGAATGGAAGGGTTCTGACCATTTTGCTGCTGGAGAATGAAGGCCAAAGTTTACTGCTGAGCGAAACGTTCTGAGCATAAAGGAGTGTTACTACAATTTCATCAAAATTCAGAGCTTCAACCTGTTGGGTGAGGAAGGGTACAATTAATAACAATTGGTCTACGTTATCTCATTCCTCACGGTCATATGCATAACGCCGTCTAAAGTCCGTGAAGTGGCCAAGAAGGTCATCCGGAAGAATCTTGACTCGCAAGGGCCGGGTCTATTGTGGGGACGGGAAGTGGGCACGGTTCGGGATGAAATCGGGCTCCATTTCCATTGGCGTCGATGCAAACCCACAGCCAGGCAAGGGTTCTGCGGCCGCAGTCACAACGAGGCAGTGCGGGGGACTTGGATGCAACTCCACCCCTACTTGCCGAAAATTTTATCATTATTGCGTTTGGTCTGCAATGGCCGCGTGTGCTGCGTTCTTAAGGAGGTGATGATGAGTTTGTTAGGTAAGTTCCTGGCCCAATTTATTAAGTTACACTAATGGGCTCCTTGAAGAGAGAGGCATAGTGCCACGGCATAATGGATGGATATCGTGTTGATTTATTTGATGATAATGAAGAAAACTAAATAAGAGAGAAATTCAGATTGTCTTGAGCTAACTTAATGAGTGTCCGACTGTGCTCGTCATGCGTCCACAAACTTCCCACATGAGGCTTCAAGAACTAATCCACCTTTTGATTCGATGATTGACGATTGGTAAGCTTTCACGTTCACCTCAGTACTGAGACACATTTTTGGCTATTGTGTGTCGAGTTTCGACGGCGTTCCTGCTCGAGTGAGTGGTCTTATAAATCCAGGTGAGTCTTGAAGAACGCCGAAATGTTGGCTAGCGCAGGACCCAAGTACTGCTCTTGGTCGTAGAAGTCCATGTGCCTGCCGCCCGCAAGAATGAGTTTTGTGGTGTTGACGTTGGTATCCTTGATTTTGCGGTGTATCTTGTCCGTCTGCCACCTACTATCGGCGTTCTCGCCAGCAATTAGGAGTGTTGGCTGGATGAGATATTGCTCTGCGAACTGCCAGGCATCAAAGCGTACAAGTAAAGGGGTGGATGCGCCGGCCATAACGTTCTGGGAAGTAGGGAAGTAACCTCGGGGGGTACGGTAATAATCCCATGCGTCCACAAGATCAGGTGGCGTGTCTGGGCCAGGGTCTGGTATATAAGGCACAAATGTAGCATTGCCACCAGTGGCAGTACCCTGCAGGCGCTTCTTGGTATCGTCGAGTACCGAAAAGACATCCTCGTCGTTGAGAGTATTCAGCCAGCCGTGTCGGGTGGAATCGCCAATGTTGACAAGGCTGACTGCTGCCACAGCCTTGATGCGATGGTCCGTCGTGGCGGCGGCAATGCCGTACCCGCCACCGGCGCAAATTCCCACCACAACTATAGCATTGGGATCAACATTTTCGAGTCCCTGAAGATAGTCCACCACAGCCGATACGTCAGAAACCCTAGATTCAGGATCTTCTAGGAAGCGAGGAAGGCCATCCGAACTGCCTTGATAGAGTGCATCGAATGCGACCGACACGAATCCCTGCTGAGATAGACGCTCCGCATACACATTGGCTGCCTGTTCCTTGACGCCGCCGCCTGGATGGACAACAATTAGCCCTGGAGCCAGAGCTGGGACAGATGGTGGTGTATGAAGAATGCCAGCTAAATGAAAGCTTCCTTTGAGTATTCTAACGAGAGACATGTTGATTAGACGGCTAGAAAGCAGAATGTGAATGAGGAATTGTGTTTTGATGAGGGATGATAGAGTTTGCTGAAAGAGACTTGACTGAAAGGTCCTTAGGTTAAATAGGGGAAAGTCTGTAAGACTTTCTCAATGTCATCAAACCTTGGCAAAGCCCCCATGGGATCGACAAAGACTTTAACCCTTCAGAGGCAATCACAGGGTTCTTACACCCGATACCACCTTCCACCTAGGCAAGAGGCTATATATGACGACAACATTGATCTTTTCTAAGCCCCACGATCATGCCAACTACGGTATAGCGTAGGAAAGCACAGAGTTCTGCGTACTGGTTCCATGAAGCGCAATTTAGGTAGAGCTATTGTAAGGTGGTAGAAGCGCTCTCTTGACCCTTCTAATCGGTGCTCGGAGGATTATGAGCGCCCTATCTCCATGAGCGAAAACAAGAAAGAGGACATCCGAGCCTTCGCATGGTTTGACGCAAACATTTGGGGTAATTTCTCATCTCTCTTGTCGCTTAGAGTAGCTTCCTCTTGCGCGAGCTATGGTCCTGTCACATCTAGGCTTGGCGAACACATCTCTGATACTGAAAGCGATCTAGTAGGTCAACGCAGACTTGGGCTCATTAGTTGAACATTGATGATAGGAGGCCTGTTCGGAAATAAATTGGGCTCCCCGAACCACTCCACTCCTGCTTGATCATCTTTCAAAATTATGCGAGACTTAAGTCACTTGTTCACAATGTGGGCCCGGGAGTGAGACGGCTCGGGTGGCGCGCAGGGGCCGCGTCACGGAGTGACACGGCGCTGATCGGACGGGAGAACCCTGATAGTGCCAGTCAAATGAGGTGCCGGCGGATCCATTCCTATTTACACGCTTACAAATGGAAAATTCGTGGTTTGCATGCCGGGTCACGAAATGTGTAGGCTTCAAGTAGATTTTGGGGCGATTTATTGGCGAAGGCAATGGGAATATGACATTGTCGGGTTGACCATCAGTCCGTGATCCGAAACCAATTTGGCATCAAATGAGACTTATCATCAGAATTGAGGTAACCCTAACGGCTTAGAACAAAGCTGGACTTTTCTTTTCGTGCTCGTCCATCCATCAACGAAGATGGTCAGGCCTCTCATCCTGTGTCCTCACCTCAGCACTGGAATGTTCCAAGCCGTCTCCATGGTCAACTATTCACGTCAACGTGGCGTGCGTTCCGAGTTTGGATTGTGCTACAATAAAAATTCGACCTTGAACGTGCAACCGAGAACAAATTCGGCGAAGCACCCAGCCACTCTATGCAATTGAAGATGGTCTGGCCAATGTCCAGGATGATTATATCAAGGCATGACCATAATCTCTGGGAACTGCGCAACATCCCAATCCTCCGATTTGGTTCGATCGCCAAATGGCAAGAGAGCAGCAACACGCATTCTATGTAAATCAAGTTAGCTGCAGTAAACAGTCTTATCGGGTCATCCCTCGGGTCATCCCCTCGCAAGAGCATGTACATACGTGTAGTTGCCAGGCAGAACCTGAGACCCGTCACTGAGCTTGCCAAACCAATAGAAGGTGAATCCCCACTGACGGAAAAGGTCATGTATGGGCGAAGGAACCGCATCATTGGAATCGTGAATAGTTGGGTCGAATTCGATACCCAGGTCGTTGAACCAGTAGGCGACGGATCCAACGAAGCCGTTCTCTCCAACAACCGGGGGGTACTGCCACTGGTCTTCTGTCCAGCCAGCCTCGTAAATCTGGTTATGATATTAGTCATGAATGTTGAAAGGACATCCTGAAGAGGTGTTAAAGCCAGGTAAACATACATCCCATCGTAGATCGCGCACTCCATAGGTGAAAGCGGCCCGTAGTTCTACCCAGTCCCTAGTGCTGATATTGAAATCCCAGCTCATCTTCCAGTTAGTTTATTCTCTTTGAAAGTGATCTCCGATTGCCAGACTACAACGTACTGTGGCTTGGTCCAGATTTCCTCTTGGTTACCATCGAAGATAACAGGAAACCCTATACCTGTCCAGAACATTCTGCTTTTACGCATGGAGTCCCTTAGATCTCCAACCATTCCTAGTAATCGAAACGATTAGCTCAAGAGCCTTTACCTGAAAACATAGCGACAACCTACCGAGGTAGGGTACTGAGAGCTGCTCTCCATTGCTACCTGTGATTAGAATTTTTCCACTGAGAATAGGCATGTCTTCTCCCCGGCGACCAGCTGGGAGGTCCGGCATCTCAAAGGTAAACCTAGGTCACTTAATGTTAGTCTTCTCAGCGGTTTTAGATCTCATTGAATAGACTCACTCAGCCTTCCGGGTCTGTCCTGGTTGAACTCTGAAAACGCCTGTTGGAAACGTTACCTCAGGGGCAAGTTCGTACGAACGGATCCACATCAAGCTGTTCATCATTGGTGTCCCAGAACCCATTTCAGTATCCATTTCCGTCTCAAAAGCATCATAAGTGCCAGCGTCCTGTAAGCTAAAGGTATAAACAACTTCTGCGTCGCCGTTGTTGGTGATATCAACGGAATGGTGAGGGGTAAAGTAGTGCGTATCGTTCAGTTCAAACCGCTCAAAGGAGAGTTGCGTTTTATAATTGAGAATCTTCCGCGCGTCAATGAGCCCGGTGCCAATTTGTGTTGGACTGGCGTATAACATTTCTCCATCTCCGTTCTCCACTTGCATGGAAGCACCACTCGAGGCGATGCGGGCATGAAGCATCTTGGCAAATCCTTTTCCGTGAACAGCTCGGCCTCCATGTTTGCTGATGTAAAGCGCAGCAACACCAGCAACGTAGGGTGTTGCCATAGAAGTACCACTCATTTCCATCCATGAGCCTTCCCACGTCAAATAAGTGCTCATCATGGAACTTCCAGGGGCGGCAACGTCGGGCTTAAGTTCGAGCTCCCATGTAGGGCCCCAAGTAGTGAATGTGCTTGGGCCGCCACCGAGGGAGTATGGCCAGTTGGTAAGATGCTCTGGTGTGAAGTCCACTGTTACGTTGCCTCCTTGGGCAATTGTTTCCACAATGGTGGCACCCGCTTCAGAGGTAAGCATACCAGCGGGAATTTCTTGCCAGATCGATGCTTCAATCTGAAAGATCGCCTCGTTGACATAGAATAAGAAACCTAAAGGGTTTAATGGCAGGAGGTTATCAACTTGGGTAGACTGGTCGCAGAGCGTAGACACGCGCACCAGAGCAATCCTACCGGAAAGGTCTGGTGCATCCTCGGGCAAGGCGGAACAGGCGTCATCTTCGATTGTTGAGTCCAGACTAATAGGGTGGACTGCAACATCCTGCAGTGTTTTGGCGAACGAATAAAATCCTGGCCGGTAGGCCATTGTACGGTCCTCCACACCTTCATCACCCGCCAGCGTCACGGTGATGGCACTGGCGCTAATCGTGATCGGATCAACTGACGCAATGGACAAGACGTTCTTGGCATTAGAGCCACTACTTGCGCGAAAGGGGCCGTCTGAACCCCAGTTTCCCGCAGCGATGGTAACCACGATACCTTCATCAACAAGACGATTGGAGACTGTGGCCCAGGCGCCATTGCTCCAGCCGTCGAGTATCACAACACTTGCAGTAATGATATCGGCCTGTGCAAGATTGTTAGGGTTCATATCTGTGCCATGCCATTATGAAATAAGCAATACTTACGCCATCTTCATAGGCCTGCAAAAAAGATTCAATCAAAGTCACTTCGTCTGTGTAGTCCTATAGGAAGATGAGTTAGATATGAGTTTATCTCAAATAAATCAATAACTCACTACTTGAGTGAAGACCTTGTAGGCCAGGATGGTGGCCTCTGGAGCTACGCCGGTAAACCTATTAAGTTGGTCAGCAGTGTTTCACCAGGAACAGGCTCATAATGTGCTCTCACCAGTCATTCTTAGCCGCAACTATACCAGCAACATGCGTGCCATGACCCATTTGGTCCATGGGGTCACTGTCTGGATTCTTAGTTTCTGGGTGTTCCGGCCATCCTGCGAGGAAAATGTTTCTTAGCGTCCTGAAAACTCAGTGTGAATTCATGCTGAACTTACTTCCATTACCAACGAAATCATGTCCACCAACAACCTTGAATCCAGGTCCGAAACCACCGCCAAGCTATACCTGTTAGAATACCAATATTCTCCTTGTCAAGGGCCTGACAGGTTTGGGTGACCTTACAGCAGGATGGTTGTAGTCAATACCGGAGTCCACGACAGCAACCTTAACGCCTTGGCCGAGGATCCCGGCGGCATGGAGTTGATCCACCCCAGTCATTCCATGCACTGAGTAATTCGACGCCGAGCCGCCAGTCCTAAGTTCCGGGCTCTCAATGGGAGGCAACATCCTCATAAGGTGGGAGCGCCACGCTTGGGCAACATTGGGACCTTTTTCAAAGTCGCTGATATCTTTTCGAGCAGCCTCGACAGTTACACCAGAGAAGACTGGGGACTTGAGTTTCTTCAAGATCTTAACTCCTGATTGTGATTCGATCTCCTTGACGGCGGCATCGTAGTCAGCATCCTACAAATTAAGTGTTAGTAGACTGATATGGAACTCCAATGACAACGAAAGGTTAAACTTGCCGCAACGAATTCAATAATAAAATTATTTTCGACTAGCACAGCCGCTTCTGAATGGTTCGAGACCTGTTGTCGAGGGTGAGAGATTCCAAGGCTTAATCCAGCCAGGGAGAGCAGGGCAAGGCCGCGAGAGAGATACATTTTTAGAAATATCCCAGTCAAAGAGGCTCGGGATAGCTGGCAGTCTCGGTCTCTCCCAGATTCTCGGGGCTAGAGAGCATACTTAAATACCTGGAAACGTCCATGTCGTGGCTACCCGGGCTCTTACTCGCCGGTCCAGGAACCAGGCATGGCAAACTAGCATGATTAGCGAAGAGATACTACGAATCCCCACCAAGCATCTTGGCAACATGGTACACAGCCATGCTGAGTGGATGACTTGACCGCCAGGTTCTAGGCATGCCAAAGGAGCAACTGTGAGATTCGGAAGGCCCAGAGCCACGGAGGCATCCAGTCCCAAAAGAACCACCCAAGTTAGGGTGGGGGTCGCAAGGATATTTCTTACCAACCAGGGCTTGCAAGGCATTGATACCTGCTCCATGTCGTTCCATCGAGCCACCACGTGAGCATCGAGATGGGCGAGCCAAGCCCTGCGACTCAGGTTGTCAAGGTCGATTCAGGACGATAAAAAGCTAGCGCACAACACAAACAGCGATTAAAAGCCTATTCCAATACCCAGTTCCGCGGAATGGGAATTGTGGGGTCAAGCTTGACGCGGTTGGCCCGGGATTACTTCCTTTCTCATGGAAGCTGATGCGGATAACTCAGGGAATGATCCCCGGGAAGTGTTATACGTCAATCGGGGCGCAGAGGAAACTGCAGGAAGAAAAATGTTTAGGAGATCTATTAAGTCAACCGAGTCCGGAGCCATGAGACCTCATGTGAACAAAAGGAACCCGATCAAAATTTTGTTCTTCTGTTCTGTACATGTGAACACTGGAAAGAAATAGGGGCTTGGCCAAAAGCCTGGTCAGCAGCAGGGATATCGAAATTAGGCTCGGGCGTCAGCTCGAAAGCCTCTCCCGCTTAGCTTTCCTCAACCAGCCGTTACCCATGCTGCTTACCACCCAAGTGGTTACTGCGCCAGACGAAAGTCTAGAATTATCACAGAACCACTGGGATGCGACCCGATTGGTTGCTCTGAGATACTCGGCGCCCGTTTGTTCCTAACGGAGCCAGTGAATCCCAAGAACCGCCGGGGCCCCAGTGTTCCCTCCCTGTGAAGCTTGCCCAAGCGGTTCCCACGAAAGTTGTGGCTTTCTTTGGTTTCGATATCGGTAAATACCCAAATGTGAGGATGTGTGACACAGGATGTTGCATCTGAATGTTGATTCGTGCCACACTTTTGACAGGCACTCCTGTATCGTCCCAGTCGTTAACCACACTCTAGAATGATCAATGACATCATAGTCACGCCACATAACACCTGACTAATGGCAAGACTTTTAACATACCATGGCTTCTAAACGGGCCTTGCACGAAGGTCAAGAGCGGGTAGTATCGGCTCATTGCTTTCATTTGGGACAGGGAAGCTACCAGGATAACGGGCGTAAAAGTCAAACCTACTGGTGGTTCATGGGTGTCCGGTCCAAGTAATATGCCAAGGAAACCAAGGGATATACATAAACGTTCATGGGTTTTCTAGCGTCTACCTCGCATCGCGGCAGCAAGTCTCGCTCCTGGTCGTTTAAAGTCCATACTCGAACTGTCTGGTCAGCTGTGATGATTGTACCATAGCCTTGGCACGCCAACGGATCCGAGCCCAATGTAGAATCAGGCCCGTTCTGTCTCGCTCTTGGATTCAGGTATCTAAAGCTCAATACTCAGGTCGTACGAGCGTTGTTATTTGGAATGATCCCTGTCGCGTAACTGGTAGTCAGCTGAAGTCTCACATACAATGCATGTTCTTGCGATAGCAATGAGGTCCAAGGCAATGCGTGGAGGATGTTGAATGATTCTGCTAGACTTTCTGGCTCTTCCGTTATCACTGTGCCATTGTGTTGCCATCGCTGCCGCAAACTCTCATTTCCAGAAGGAAGCAATCATTGCCCTGGGTATGCTGACGAATGTGGATTGCAAGGTGTCGGTCGCACATGACTTGGCGATTGAGATCAGTGAGCCAATACACACCATATATGTTTCTCCGGATATTCCAAAATGGTGCTCTTCCAAGGACGTGCGTAGAACGACATTTTCTCACTCTTTCGTTGTTGTTGAAAAGTTCCACTTGTAAGAGAGCGTGAATCATTACGCATTTGGGTTAACTTGTCAAATGTCAACTCACCAGCTGAATGGTTTTGTGACTTGCGGAAGTCTAGTTGGCCGTCCGCCTCAACGAGATTTTCGACATGTTTTACGGCGCTTTTATATGGCGGTCTCGTCCCCAAGCGTTCTGATTGTTTAGGTGCTTGTCGCGTTGTGCCGGACTTAACCTGTAGCTTTGGGACGAGCAGCGCGTCCAGTCGAATCACAATTGGCGTCACGAATAGCTGAAGCACTCGCCCCGCTTTATTCGTGAACAAGTGCCAACCAACACATTCATTCTACTGTATCATCTGCTCAGTCCAGACTACTCTTGGCTCTTCATCAGCATGCTTTGGGTTGTGCCCAAGTTTAAGCTCCACAATGGAGGCAGATTCTGAGGTTTCACTGCCACGCAAAGAAGCCATCGATTTAGTCAACACGCTTTACAATGATTCAAGCAGCATTTCCAAGAGCCGTGGAGAATTTCGACATCAAGTGGGCAGTGTGGCAGGTAGTGTGTTGTTCGCCAAGATCGTCGAACGCGTACGTCAGTTCCTTTTCTAGAACCAGGTAGAGACGAACTCTCTTAAGAAGAAAATGTTGCGCAACCATTGTCCCTTCTCGCCAGACTGCTTTTCTAACTGCCTTGGGGTCATCGTTCGCGCTCGTGAAAAAGGAATGTGCAAGGTGGCTTCACAGACAAAACGAATGTACGCTTGTCGTAAGAGTTGGATTGACTGGCTCGACCTGACGCAATGACCACTTGTTCTGCTAGATATGGCGCCGCGCCAACAGTGCATGCTGCGATGGCACACGTTTGGTCACTCAACATGGCCCGGGTGGTAACTAAGGTCCTGAGCAGTGACGTGTGGGAAAAAGGTTGGTGAATTGGCTTGGAACAATTCAGTGGGACCAACCGACTTTATCCCGCTGTGAATCAATTGTCTCTTGCCATGATAAAAGAGCCGGTGAGATATTTCTAATTGACTGAAAACATCTAGCTGTACCTAACTTGATTGACTTCTAACGCTACATGCACTCGGAATTTCTATTATGCGTTTTTCGTCGAGACAGCGTTCGCGTCTTGTAGCTGGCTAACATATGTGTCGAAGTCCGGCCAAACCAAAGGGTATCACAGCCAACAGGTTCAGTGTAACGACAGCTTAACCAACACATTACGGGTCTCGCCCAAGCTTTTGTACTTGGCGAAAGCCTCTGCGGCCTTCGGCTCCTTGTAAGCACTTTCAATCTCCTGCAACTCATGTCAGTGGTGGATCTCTTGCATTATTCTCACGACTGACCTGAACAGTGTCCCATCCAAGCAAGGCAACACCGACAAATACGTCGTCACTGACCAACTTGCCTCCCCGCGTCTCCTTGCCCAGAGTGCTGGCAAGGCTTGTCCATGACTCTCTCAGTTCTTCCTTCTTGGACTCGTCTGATAGCGTAATGCTCGAAATCTGGAGATACGCTTTGGGGGCTTCCGTCGGTGTGGCAGTCTCGGGAAACTCAAAGCGGTGAGCGACTGGTGCTTCACTGCCCCTGGCCTCGATTCTCGCTTTGTGCTCCGCGGACCAGCTTGAGTTCTTGAATGTTTCCTCATCCTCTGGCGACTTGAAACTGATGAATTGAAGCCATTGGAAGTCGGTCACCTCCTTTCCGTCCTCGGCAACAATTTGGCCACCAAGTGCGTATCGGACGCCTGGCTGAGCCTGAAGCTCGGCAAGAAGTTTGGGCCAAGCGGCAACAAACTGGTCCTTGCTCTCGGCAGGAATAGTGGGACGGAGGATGTTGACAATGGGCATGTTGTCTGTGGGAACGTTGTGGGTTGTTGTAGAAGTGTGGTGTTGAGTTCTGGTTGATGGATGTCTTGATGGTGTCTTTTCTTCAATTCGGGTGGCAGCAACTGTCAGGCAGCCTTTATAACAGTGGTGAAGAAGGCCATCACGACATTGCATTGACTCGGGTTTCTGTAGCAGCCCGAGAGCGATACCGAGAACGAAAACGACTAAGCCACGGCATTGAGCGGTCAAGGGCGGTGAAACGGGCGGGGGTTTCGGTCGACACGGACGACACGGGCTCAGTATGAAGCCAAGTGGAATTTAAGGTGCAAAAATAGAGTTTGGGTTAAACAATGCACTTGCGCGTACCATTTTCGGGGTCGGGTCAACGGGATGAGTCTTCTTTGATGGACCTTGTCGAACGGGCAGCGGACAACTGAAGGGTCCCGACTCGCAGGGGTCAGTGCGGAGCCATGTCTAGTTCAAAACACAACCCAACTTTGACAGGCAGTTGCATAAACGGAGCCACGAATTCCAAGGTGCATAAATCTCCCCGTTCCTGAGACAATCATGATAATCATGGTATTATGTAGTGTTATGTGACGACTGCACAACTAATCGGTTGTAGAGAATTGAACCCGCACTGTTGGGTTTGGTAAGGCTCCGATAGATGTGTGGGACTATGGAGGGATATGCTGGCCAGAGGAGACATACGCAGAACATGAGTTGTAATGAAAGTTATGAGATACGATTCTAGAGGGTGGCGATTATGAAGTGACTACATGACAAGAGCTATCTAGCAGTCTTAGTGAGCATACGTAGTGCGTATCAATTCGTAGAATTCAGCAATAAAATATGACATCAAGGCGGACAGAAACGGCAGGATCCCTCTCATGGAGGCTTCCCTTTGGACCCATGCTAAGAGTTTCAAGATTCTAATTGGATGAACATACACACCTTTGTTGGACGCGATGTTTCTCAACCATGGCCAGGGAGTAAGATGGATAACTGGAAGCTGACAGTTACCAGTGTTGATTTGACTGTGAGGTCAGCCACTGAGTGGATAGACCAAGACAGTCCGGGCGTCGTGTCGGACGACCCATACCTCAATCGCGTTTACATTGCCGACGACATTCAGATCTTGGCGCCGGAATCACTGCGCGATTCAGATACCAATCGCATGAAAACGCACAGCGACTGGGTATTGTGTGCTTGGAGATAGTCCAGCCCAGATTACAGCTCCGGAGCAGCGTACCGCAACCCGGACAACCTCGACGCTGAACCCGGCGGTTCTTGTGCCAAATTTGTTTCGAACGATTGCATTGAAGCCATTGAACAATGGGCACGAACAGCGTACTACATGACTTCTGAGCCTAAAGGGCTGTATGACGCGCGACACGCATGTACTAAACTCGACGTTCCCGCAGTCTGCAGTAACGGCTCCGGCAAAGGCACTCCTCTCTCAGAAGGGTTCGAAAAAATTAATCTTAAGCTCACAATTGCTACAATACCAATGAACGGTTGTTAACATCCTCAGGATGGGGCCTTCTCTTACGGAATCTTAACGGAGGCGCCGTCTGGTCAAACGTCTGGAGTGTCTATGAGGAGAATCGTAACGATACGCAACTCATGTGGAGGGCTCGAACTCAGGATATGACACCAGTACTGACTTTATTTGGAAAACTCCATAATGAAACGGACTTGATGGTAGTTGAGCCGGGATTTTCTAGACTCAGTTGCATCAGGTCCATTGAGAGAGCTGATAGTGCAGGCAATAATAATATGAACAACAATGGAAGTGACAGTGTGGATGAAAGCGAGAGGGTTAATCAGGTTGGTAATGAGGATAATGGTGCCGGTTTGGAAGTCGGATCAGCGGCACATCTATAGGATTAATGATTGGGGTTTCGAAATTGCTGCTTTAAGTGATATCGATGAAGCTATCTATCTACTCGGCATATTCATTGTTCATCTGCGTATCTTCCATTTATGCCTCTTACAGCAAAGGCGCTCTTTGTGGCACATCGTGGGTAGATTTTCAGGCTAGAAAAGGTGTGAGAAGTGTTAGGGTAAGTGGCGCTCAGGCTCGTGGTGCCATTCCAACGAATAAAAAGGACTCTAGTGTTAAGAACCACCCTGGAAAAGAGTCTGAAAAGTTCGATGCAGAGAACCAAATCCAGCCTCGCCACTAATGAAATCGTTGACGCAAAGCAACAAAGCAATGTATCAGTTACCTCACTTTCGTCTTCAGCTCAATGAGCAGCGAATGGTACCAACTAGCTGGTGCATTATGAGACAGAGCCTGCATGCTTATTTACTTCTCGAGTATGAGGCATTCCACATAAAACTTCGGATAGGAAAGCATATTATTTATACATGGTTGAATCCCTGCTGCCAGTCACGCAGGGTAACTGGTCCTTGCTTTCTGTGCTGTGAGCGCAAAGGTAGTTGCTGTCCTTTGACGCCCCCATCCCGAATTGGACCAGAGTAGATTGGGCCATTGTACCTGAGCCTGGGATATCCTGTCCAAGCTATGCCCATGCCATACTCCTGTGTCCAGATAGGATAGCATCCATCGTTGTCGACATAAACCGGTACGTTTTGTCTCATGTCTCTCTGTTCTTCGAACCACTCCTCTTCTGGCCGGTGTTTCCTCTTGCACCAAGTGCATCGCGGGACAGTGTCGTTGGAAACCGCTGCGCCGCAGGTGCAGAAGAACAGTCGCTCAAACTGGTGATCCTGCATCACTTTCGTCTCATCCACCATCTCCATGTATTTTTCCCAGTCACGAGTTTCACTAACAGTGTGTTTTTCGTAATAAAGCCTGGTTTCTCTCCATTCCGCCCTGGTGCACTTTCTACATATCCAGCGCTTGTACAGATCGCAGTCACAAACGTTGCTGAGGAATTGGCCCCGAAGCTCCTCGTCCATTTTGGCGTCGCAACACTTACAGAGGCACATGACGTTCTCGCTCTGGATGCTAGGATTCAAATGTGGCCGACGCTGTGGTCCGTAGTTTGCGATGGTGCGCGGACACTCCCTGCACTGCTCACAGATATTGATGCCGCATCGGAGGCAGGGAAGGGCTCCTGCCTCGTCACACCTTTGCGCGAAGAGATGCACTTCGATCTCTTCGTCCGCGTGGATCTCGCGCGATTCACCCCAAATGTACCAGAAGTCGCTCTTGTGATCGTCCTCGATGCGCCGACGGAATCCATGCCCGTCGCACAGACAGCTTCGCTTCAGAATGTCGAAAACCTCGGCAGAAGCAAGAATGAGAGCGTGATGGGTTCGATTGGTGAGGCCAAGGTGAAAAAGGTCTAGCGTAGATAGGTACTCTGCTAGGGCTGTGAGGATCGGGTATTGACCAATCAGGTCTGACAGAGTCAACACCATGTTGAGGAACTGTGCGAGTGGATGGAGAATATTTGAAATGATGGTGAGAGTTCAAAGTGCATCAGCAAGGCTTGAATAATTTGGACTTGGCCTGGGACGTGACAGATATGTCATATATATCATGTCAGCAGCTAAACAACATCTTCGTAGCTGATTGGCCCCCGCATGAGTCACGATGGGGGCCTTGTTGCCTGGAGTTTGGTGACCAAGCAAGGGTTGATTGGCGTTGCTGTTCGTGTTCAGAAATGCGAATGTGCAGTGGAGATCATGGCACTACTTAGTGAATCTATTCAAAATAAGACAATCAAAATAGCAAGAGCAAGTACATGCCAAACATGGCGTTGGTTAGAGGAACTTGCAAATGTCAATGGACACGACTTTATTAGCACGGCAAAAAAAGCACAATAAGATCTACGGTATTAACTCCGGGATTCATTGGAAGAGCTTGTAATATAATGAGGCTTAGTGATTTGAATGACAACCATACTGGGTACGGCCAGGAGTCTGCTGAGCTAGTCGGATGCAGAGGAGAAATTTGCTTTGTTGTTTTGGTAATAAGAGACTCTCACTATTCATTGGTGGGGACCGGTGGATTTGTTTCTCTCGGAAAAACTATTACGGCATGCTGCTAATCATTATTCCAATACTTGGATACAAACTTTCGAGGCCAGGGGCTGGAGGTATTGCCTATCATACGGAAGCAGCCTGTACTGTCTCGGGCCTTTCCCTCGCCAGCTTTTGACAGAATTGGCTGTGCCTTTGAATATTGTCATTAAAACGCATAAAAATGAAGGGCACAGCACTCAAAATCATTGCTGCAAAGCCAAGCAGGGAGCACGCCCATGGTATGCCGAGGTGAGCATACATACGGGCAGCAGCAGCAGGCAAAAAGGCGGCGGCGAGAGAACGAGTGGTGCTGGCTGCCGAGTGGGCAGAGGCCGAAAACTCGCGGTAGGCGTCGGAGAGGTAGTTTATCATGGCGACGAATATTAGCATATAGCCAGCGCCAAAGGCAAGACCAGATAGCATAGGGACAGCAGGGTGGATGGAGCGAGAGGAGGCCCAACCGAGCCAGAACAGACTAATTGTCACCCTGCAAAACAGTCAGCTTGGAGAACAAGAACGCTAAGTAAAATGTTGATAGACAGACAAAGGACCGCCCAGACAGGCAAGGGGAAGGCGCCGAAAGGTAATGTTGAAGGCCCAAGGTGATCCTTTGTCTTGGAACTGGGTCAGCCAGGCGTCGTAGAAAAAGACAACACCGAGGCCAAGGAGGATGCCCCCAAGGACTATCAAGTCAGCATTCGTGCTTGGAGCAATACGATAATGAATTTTCTGGCGGACCTACTCGGTAGATAACCCAAACCGACGAAGCCTGGTGATAAATCATAAACTCCTAGGCCACACAATTAGTGTCTTCTGGGCTTCCTTCAAAGATAAGTCTTACCTCCAAATATGACAGGATACGCCTGAAAGAATAAGTAAAGGATCGAGTATACGAGAGCAAGATACAATGACGTCCATAGAACAATAGGTTCCTTGACGAACATGATGGCGGGTCGGGCAAAGACGGTGCGAAGCTCCGAGAACAGGCTCTTCCGCGGCGTTCCATCCTGCGGTCCCTCATTGCAGCCCTCCGTTGTTTTCTGTTTCCGGCGCTTCTCAATTACTGGAGCGAAGGTCTCTGGTAAGAACATCGGTAGCGGCAAGCCGGCGCCGGCAATGGCGAGACCAACCCAAAATGTCAATTGCCACGAGTGCGCCTGCGCAAAGCCCGACAACATGGGCCCAAACACCGGTCCGGCGGCGGCGGCGCACGTGAAGTAGGCCATGGCACGCCCACGGGCACGGCCATCTGGTTCAGCGTCGGCGATGAGACCGCCAACAGTGGCGTTGGGGGCTGACGCGACGAAACCGGTGAGGAAGCGGAAGGCAAGCAGTAGTGCAAGGCGATCGCTGAGAGCACATGCTGCAGTGCAGACCATGTAGCTGAGGTAGGCGCCAAGGATGACAGGGCGGCGACCAACGTGCTCGCTCAAGGGTCCGAAGAGAAGGGGCCCAGCGGCGTAGCCGAGCATGTAGAGCGAGTTGAGCCAGACAAGACTCCCTCTGTGCTCGAGTTCGAAACTCGTTTGGATGGCTGCTGTGGCGCCTGAGGGCAGCGAAGATCCAAGATTGCTGTTCCACGTCACCCACATGGCAGTAGACGTAACCCAAAGCTTTTTACGCTGAAGAGCGAGGACTTGGTAAGCGATGGCATCTCGTTGTTTGGAAGAGGTTCCCATACCGGGGAGAACAGTGCCTGTGGGGCATCTCCCATAAGAACCTGGACCATGCTTGATTCTTGGAGAGAGCCGTAATGATGCAGACTGGTTGCTCAGCAGTGCGCAATTTGAATTGAAGCTAATCTTTGCTTTTTGGAATTAAACCAAGTCAAAACTTTTGTGAGGTGAGGGGTATCCACCTGGTAGCATCATCGGACCCATGTAAATCGTGGGCGTACAACACAATGTAAAACTTGGATCAATCACTGCTATGATTAAAGCATATATCTGCAAGTACTGGAACAGGAATCCTTCTATTTTTATCCATAAGTGTCCCCATGGCTGTTGTTGGACCAGAGGACCTGGAGCCAGGTGCAGTACATACCAAGGTAGTTTTGCGCAGCTCAAAAGTTAAATACGAGCCTCGGATGTATTTAGTCCAATGTTAATCAGATAAAGGCCATGTTGAGCGCTGGAAGGCGCGGGGCAGGATTAAAAAAGCATCTTACAATCCCTGCGATCCAACAGTTATTTATGATCTTAACTTAATTATCATAAGTAACTTGACCAACACTCCCAAACACAATCATGTCAAGGATCATTGCAACCACGTGATCCGTCGCGTTTGTTCTTTGCTTACGTTCCTACGCCACACTCAGTCTCGGGATTCCTCCTTGACCATTCCTCCTACAAAAACAGGAACAACATGACTCTAAGCGAGGAACAGATTAGGATCATTGAGAAGTATCCTCTCAAAGACCTGCTGGGTCGTGTTCCAGCCAGATTACGCGATTTAGAGCCATCCGATGAGTCCTGGCGCTCCGGCATCTCAAGTCTCCTGTTAGCCATCCCCTTGACTGCGCGAAGCCTCAGATGATGTAACGATCCCCACAACATCTTAGTCATAATGTCGGTACATAAAGTAACTTCCCAGCCCTACCTCACCTAATTTACTATGCGATGTACTTCTATGTAATAAAGGGAAATGCCAGTACATCTACCATCAGCTAATTTACCAGAGCTTCAATGTATCTAGATTTTACCTGGTTCCAATTGATTAGGATCCCGGTCCGTTACAACATCTGAGGCTTCGCGCAGTCAAGGGGATACTTGACTCTGCCGCAGCGCTCAACCCTCCCGCTGGCGATGGCAATGTGGCAGGCAAGCTCTTTGCCATGCAACAAAAAGTCCGGTCAGGGGCACTTCAACTCGTACAGTTCAGACCGCTTGTCGATGCTATCACCACCCACTCTCCCGATCTCGACATCTGGGCAGCCGTATTTACTCTTATCGCTAACATCCACCCTTCAACGCATGCTTCGAGCTAACAGAAATGTCTGATAGTGCCATTTCCTTGAACATTGATCAAGCTATGGCGCTTAACCGGCTTCCTATTGCTCAAGGTGCCCCATTTAATTCTCACGATGAAGAGTCGAATCCAACTTGCCTAGAAAATACGCGAGTGGAGCTCCTCAATCAGGTATTGGCAAGGGTTCACGATCCTACCGCCAAAGCACTCTTTTGGTTGAATGGCATGGCTGAGGCCGGGTCTCTAGATACTTTAGCTCAACACGTCCTGTGCCCCTATAGGGGACTTGAGCGGCCTGAAGGCCGCTGGACGGAAAATACATCAATCAATCAACAGACGGTACTTGACCCGAGCTCTAGCCTCGGGGTGGATGTCGTTGCTGCAGACCTCGACTGAACTCGGGTCGTCACAATTATTGAAGCATATCTTGTATTGTTGTTACCGAAATAACATGAAGTAGAGTTCGGTATGGCCACCAACCATGGACATAATATCCCTATTCACCAAATCCGCAGTGGGAAAAACAATAACACTATTACTAGCTCTGGCAATTCTCCGAAATGGCACAACACGCACAGCACTGCCGAATTCATCTTTCACACAACGAGTAGGTAGGATGTTTTCATTAAGAGCCTAGATGGAGAACTGATAGCTATGAATAATTACGCAAACACCTTGTGTCCGCCATCAGTCTCTCTTGCTGCGCTCGCCTTACTCAAGGTCCATCGACGCAAGCCCACGTATCAGCCCAGAGGTTGCTGCAGTCACTCTTAACGGCGGGGTTCCACTTGACGAACTGAGCCTTAGTGATCTTGTGGTAGTCCAGGATGCCCTGGCATGTCGTCGTCGTCTTGACCGGGTGGAACTTGGTGCACCCCTTGACCATGCCCGGCTGAATTGGAGTTGGAGTCGGGACGCCGTTGCCCGACTTGGTCGTCGTCGGCTTGGGGTTGCGTCCCACCACGTTGACACAGGCGTTGGTGCCGACCTGCATGGCGGAGCAATCGCTTTTGACACCGGGGTTCCACTTGAAGAATTCGGCCATGCTGATATCGTTGTAGGTCAAGACGCCGGAGCACGTGGTCGTATCGCGAATGTAATGGAACTTGTTGCAGTTGGAGACCATGCCGGACTGGGTAGGCAGCGGCGTCTCAATGCCATTGGAGCCCTTTGTAGCGGTTGGCGCGGGTTGCTTCGTCGTCGTTGGCTTATTAGGGTTATGTCCAACGACGTTGACGCAGGCGTTGGTGCCGACCTGCAGGGTGGAGCAATCGCTTTTAACGGCAGGGTTCCACTTGAAGAATTCGGCCATGCTGATATCGTTGTAGGTCAAGACGCCGGAGCACGTGGTCGTATCGCGAATGTAATGGAACTTGTTGCAGTTGGAGACCATGCCGGACTGGGTGGGCAACGGTGTCTCGATTCCATTG
Organism: Paramyrothecium sp. XJ0827; assembly: GCA_020881915.1. Lineage (NCBI taxonomy): Eukaryota > Fungi > Ascomycota > Sordariomycetes > Hypocreales > Stachybotryaceae > Paramyrothecium > Paramyrothecium sp. XJ0827. The sequence goes on along the minus strand of JAJFPB010000008.1, from coordinate 3,004,597 downwards.
GGGCCCTTGGTGGCGGTTGCTGCGGGCTGCTTCGTCGTCGTAGGCTTGGGCGAGCGTCCGACGACGTTGACGCAGGCGTTGGTGCCCGCCAGCATGCCGGAGCAGTCGCTCTTGACGGAAGGGTTCCACTTGAAAAACTCAGCCATGGTGATATCGTTGTAGGTTAATACTCCGGAGCACGGAGTTGTATCGCGGATGTAGTGGAACTTTTTGCAGTTGGAAGCCATTCCGGACTGGGTGGGCAACGGAGTCTCGATTCCATTGGGGCCCTTGGTGGCGGTTGCTGCGGGTTGCTTGGTGGTGGTTGAAGGAGGGGGACTTCCGCCAATGACGCCGACGCAAGCACTGGTTCCGAGCCACAGGTTGTCGCAGTTGGGGCCGACTGAGGGATTCCACTTGATAAAGTTGGCCATTGAGATCTTGTTATACTCGACGATGCCCTTGCAGGTGGTTGTCTCCTTGACAGGGTGGAACTTGTTGCAGTTGGAGACCATGCCGGGCTGGATAGCCGTTGGCGTCGAAATGCCATTGCCCGAGCTGGTAGTCGTCGCCGCCTTTGTCGTCGTCGTCTTCGCGGTGCTGCCACCGACGACTCCCACGCAGGCCCAAGTGTTCAGCCATAGATTGTCGCAGTTCTCGCCGACTCCTGGGTTCCACTTGACAAAGTCGGCCATTGAAATCTTGTCGTAGTCGACGATGCCCTTGCAGGTGGTCGTCTCGCCGACAAAGTGCCACTTGTTGCAGTTCTTGGTCATGTTGGGCTGGATGGGCGAGGGCGTCTCGATTCCGTTGCCTGGCACGGCAGTGGTAGACGTGGCCTTGGATGTGGAAGTGGCCGACGGCTGGAAGCCAATGACGCCGACACAGGCGTTGGCGTTGGCCTGGAGAAGCGAGCATGTGTCGCCGACGGACGGGTTCCACTCTTGCACCTTCTCCACGCTGATGCCGTGCTGCTTGGCGATGCCGGCACACGTGTCGCCCTGCTTGACGAAGTAGAACTTGTTGCAGTTGGGGACCATGCCAGGCTGAATTACGTCGGGCGTCTTGATGCCATCGGACGGGCCCGTGGACGTAGCCGCTGCACCGGTGGTGGCGGTGCCGGAAGGATTGCCAGCCGGCGGTTCTCCGCACTCGGGGAAGACCAGATCCGATGGGCCTTCGACACAGTAGGACCGACCAACGAGGTAGTTGCCGCAGTCAGGAGTGATGGACGGGTTCTTGTAACTGTTAGCCAGGCTCATATCGTCGGCCACTCAAGCATGGAGTCAAACTCACCCATCTCAGAAAGTCCTGGGGGCAGATTTGGAATTCCTTGGCCACGTCTTTGCAGGCGTAGTGACCATCGTTGTCCCACCACCAACCGCAAGCAGGCTCCGTGTTGGGGTCATAAGGCATGTTGGGGACCTCGTCTCTGGGACGGACAGCGGCCTTCTCGGAGACGGGAACGCCGTGCACGCCCGAGACGGCCAGAAGCGCCGCAACGGCGATCCGGAGGGGAGATGGACGTCCGCAGGTAGTAGCCATGGTGTCTGGGGCCCTGTGTCTGGTTTGAAAGACGAGTCTTGGTAGCACAAGAGGCGCGTGCCGAAAGACGGTGCCTTGAGCCACCGGCCGCGACCGCAGTTCTTATATGCCAAGGTGGTGGTGGGTGCATGGCAAAAGATGGGAATCCTTCGCCTCTGAGGGATAGACACCCGGAGGCTACCACGTGCCATTCATTGATTCATCCATCCATTACTCGGCCGTCTTGACTGCTGGGGTCCGCGTGGTCTCTCTTCGGCAAGCCAAGTCCGTGGAGGATGCGAAACCAACATACGATTTTTTTGTCCCTTTCAATCGCGGGCGAATTCCGAATCTGAACAAACAGCCCGATGTAATCTCGCCTGGACGAGACGATGGAAGGATTACCAAGGGGCAGCTAGCTAGTTGAGGTGGGGCGGTTTTGTCTTTTTTTCTTCTTCCTTCTTTATTATCTCCCCTTGCCTTGCATTCATCTTTTGCCTTTTTTAGATCTCCACCTCTACCCGACCGAACCGTGTTTATCCAGAACCCCTGACCTATCGAATCCTATCCAACTTCCTCTATCCAAGTTACATTCGGAAGACATTAGTTCCGCCGGTGTGTGTTTTGTACAACGTTACCTCGTAGGTGGTGCTAGTCGATTAGGAGAGGCTAGGCTTTCGATCGCCCCATCAACATTTCCTCGACAAGTCGCCAGGCGCTCCCTATATATGAACCACAGCGCCCTAGTCATTGCTTGTTACTTCTACCGCCAGAGTTGATAGTGAGATGGAACAAGGCTTTTGTAAAAGTCAAGACGTTTAACTCATGAAGAATCTCGTAGTAACGATCAGTTGCGAATTTTTTACCGACTTGACTTAGTGCATAGATCCCTGCAAACAATGTAAAGGGCGCCTTTTTGCCATCTATGGGATAGGCTGTTCGGAGACGGACTGAACACTCCGCGGAAATGTAAGCCGTCGGCGCCGGCTTTACTTCCGTGCAGTCTCGGCTGGTCGCACAAAGCGGCCATGGATCTCACGTGGTGGCCCCTTACCTTGCCTTGCCGATGCACTCCTTCGGTTGAATACGGGCTGCAAGCAAGAGGGGCATTTTCACACAGCAGACGAGTCAGCTCGGCACCTGCGGATACGGCTCCATGAGTCTAGGGTCCTCCCGGAATAGCTTGGTGGGTCGTAATAGGGCTGACCGTGCTGTCCTGCACCTGTCGTACCTTGCAGCGGCCCTTTCGGGCCCCTGCTGGGGTCTACTGCATTCTATTCTTAATTTCTTGCTTTCTTCATTTCTGGATAGGCTATCATCGCAACACTAGTTCCCAAAAGGGAAGCCAGGAAAGCGACCGAGCAGTGGGCCTTTCATCTGGTCTGAAGCCAAGTCTCTCCCGGGCGGGCTGAACTCCAAGTGCCATCGCATGATGTTTTCGGCCCTTGTGATTGTGCCGTGGAGCAGGAAGGGCCAAGAGAAGGATCCAAAGTCGGGCTGCTAGGGCGTTCTCCGGCGGTTCGTCTCCGGAGACAGCAACATGGGCTACATATTTGGGCTCGAACATCGCCCTCTCCCTCGGCAGGGAGACTGAGCTCGTCAAGCCACCATCCGAGAGGTTCACCCTCTCCCATCATTCATTCTTTGGTTGCCACTACATCACCTTGGGTGTGCGTGACATGATGTGGCCAGCAAACAGCCCCGTGCCAGGGCTGCTGTTGCTCCTCTCTCCATTGCTGGCCGTGGCCGTGCCGTCATCGCAGTTTGAGCGGCTGCATCTTGCCGCCAGGCCATGTCCTGAAGCCTGCGCCGGTCACGAGGATCCCGCCGACTGGAACTACCTCCACTCGACAGAGAGTCTCGCCACCTGCCCGGAGCCCATCTTGCTCGACTACAACCTGTACACGCCCTTTGGTGATGACAACACCGACATCACCATCCGGGCCTGCACCCTTGGCAACGCTGCCAGCAAGTCCAACTACCTGCTCGACTCGGGCTACGTGGCGCCTGATGCGCTCGACGAGACCAACTTTGGGCCGCCGCTTCGGCGCCGGGACAACGTCACCTGCGATGGCAGCGGCGGCGCCCTTGAGCAGTCCAACGCGACGGCACGCATATCCACGTGGGATCATGAACTCAAGCCCCTGAGTGATGCCGCTGGGCAAGACGTCCAGCTCGCCATCAGAAGTCTTCAGGAGCACATGCGCCGGCTGACGACGAGCTGCAAAAAGAAAATTATCTTTTCCTACGTTCGCGGCACGCTGGTCGGACTCTACAGCGGTTCACGCATCGACGAGAACAAGAGCTCGAACGCCCTGTTGCAGCTACTACAAGAACACCTTGGGCAGGACGGCAAGGCGAGCAGCCAAGCCGCCGAGCGTCATGCTCTCGAGATCTGCGACAAGGACCGCACGGCCGGTAGCGTCTTTGGCGTCGTGGCCGACGCCAGCGGCGATTTTGCCGCTGTCCAAAAGGTCATGAAGCGCTGGAACGACGGCAAATGCGCCGCCGACTTGGCGTCCAAGCCAGCGACCACCACCACCAAGGACGCTGTGCTCTGGTCTTTCGCCCTCCCCCCCGTCGTGGAGAAAAGGGACGTGCACGTCGGCCGCATAGTCGCCAGGGCCGACTGCCGCAGCATCAGCGCCGAGGGCGGAGACACGTGCGACACGCTGGCAGCCCGGTGCGGTGTCGGCTCGGCGCCGTTCCGGAGGTTCAACAAGTTCACAAACGACGACTGCTCCGCCATTGCCGAAGGCCAGCCCGTCTGCTGTTCCACGGGGACGTTGCCAAATGTCAAGCCCGGCCCCGGGTCCGACGGAATATGCGCATCCTACGTCGTCGGAGCCGGCGAAGGATGTCAAGTCGTTGCCGTGAAACACGGCATCAAGGTCGAGGACATTGAAGACTTCAACAAGAAGACGTGGGGCTGGTCCGGCTGCGACAACCTTCAAAATTCGCAAAAGCTCTGCGTCAGCTCGGGCAAGCCGCCGATGCCGGCTTCTGTCAAGGACGCCGTGTGCGGTCCCACCGTCCCCGGAACCAAGGCTCCGGCAGACGGCAAGGACCTGGCCGACCTCAACCCGTGCCCTCT